>CM037853.1:123192526-123212075 GCA_021234595.1 Delia radicum | reverse complement strand
CCAGCCAGCATTTTTTGAAAATTTTGAACAAAAAATAGTCACATTTGACTCTTCTAGATGATCAAAACTATCAAATATGCACTCAATATTGAATCATAAATGACTCTCTCATCGGGAGAAAATGGTACCCTGCATATGACTACTCCTGAACAATCATTTATGATCTCCGCTTTTATGCAGTTTTTATGTATAAATGTTATCATTTGTACTCTTTTTTTAATCACTTTTTAGTCAAATTGGCAATCATTTTCTGATTATATTTTTTATTATTTCTGACCCATTTTTTAGTCACATCCTACAGTAATTTGAAATCATTTTATAATCATATTTGTTATAATATTTGACCAATTTTAAAGTCACATCTTACTGAATTTTAAATCATTTTATGATCAAATTTGCTTTAATTTCTTGCCCATTTTTGAGTCACATGTTTATATAATTTGAAATTTTTTTATGATCATATTTTTTATAATATTCGACCCATTTTTTTTATCGCATTAAACTATATTTGAAATAATTTTATGCCAATACTTTTTACTATGTTAATTTTTTTTATTTCAATTTATTAAATTCATTAAATTCTTTAATATTAATATAAAGTTATAAAAATTTAAAGTTATAAAATGTATTTTTAATGTGTATTATTGTTGAAATTACGGACGTTTACGTTTGTTAAGACGTTCCTTAGAATGTACAAAATGTTTTTGCAATATACTATTGATTTCTTTGTCCTGGGCCTTATACTTCAAATGACATATATCTGAAAATAAACGAAAAAATATTACATCATGTTTTAATTAAAATCATTACATTCTTACTTTTAATTATTGTTGTAATGATCTATATATAGTTATGATCTATATTTTTAATTTTTTAATAACAAAAAACACCACTTCTCACTTCAAAACACAAAACGATATGAATTTCAATAACATTTCAACTCATAAAATTTTAAACAACATTTAGCTTAAAAAAATATCCCGTTATAACAGTTAACTCTAAAGCACAAAATCAGTTTTGAGGCATATTGTACACTAACAACAGATTGCACCAGCACGAAGAAACAAATTTCGAACATTCGTTGACTAAAAAATGAGTTCACTTTAATTTTTTGTACCAAGTATGATCCAAAACAATCACACAAGTAACAAAAAAAAAATTATCTATTTTTGATCACCAAGAGCAGTGAAAAAGGACTCATTCAAATGATGAAAAAAATATTATCAGTTTTTGGTCATCAAGAGTAGTGAGAAAAAACTCAGGCAAATTAGTAAAAAAATATCATCAGTTTTGAATCATAAACAAGAAACATATTTGATTGTTTCTTGTGACTAACTTTATAAAAACTCAATTTTTGAGCACCTAGAGTAGTCAAATATGAGTAAGTAAAATGACAATCGAAAATTCAATCATCCAAATGCTAGCTGGGATTGGTCTCATTCTGTTCTCTGATATGTATGTATGTAATATTTATTTACTCAAATTGTAGGAAGATTAAAATTGACCCATATGACAATCTTCACACTTTTTCTGGGTTAAGCTATGTTCTGAGTATACGGGCTTCTTGCATTTGATATATATCTTCCTTTTTTTTTTTTTTTTTTTAATGTTTATTAATTCTCAATACATAACAAACTTAACTATAATAAACAATAGTTAACAATAATAATTTTTATATATATACAAAGTCCCATAATCGGGCTCTCTAGTATTATTACTATAATAATTAGTTTTGATTTTTAAATTTTCTGTAAATAAATAACGTACTTCAAATGAAGAATATATAACTAATTGATTTCTGTAATGAAAAAATTTTTCAAAAACATTACATCAATATAAGCAAAAATAAAAACAATGTCTAAAGGATAAAAGAAAAGGGTTATAAAGGATTTATTAAGCAAGCCACCAAAACTTGTTGGTTTTAGAGCGTTGTAAGCTATAAAGCTCTCTATTGCCTACGCTTGTTTCATATGGAAAGTCATTATTTGTTATTGAGTTGCAGTTTACTGCTTTAATGTTAGCACGTCTATACATATGATAAAAGACTGGCATGCAATGTTCATTTTGAATCATATTCATCTTATCGAGATATACAAATGCCTCAGGTGGTACGAAGCCTTTTTGCAAAGCTTCAGATATATACTCTTCATTTGTATAGTACGGGGCCATTATTAAATTATTTTCTTTACATAATGTACATCTTAAAATATAATTTCTTATTAATTGGATTATAAAATTGTCTATTCTTATAACATTTGAACTATTATACAATTTTTTGTTTGATATGTATTTTCTATAATTACTTTGTGGCGATCTATATGTTGACATGCAAGCTCTTATACATTTTCTTTCAAAAACACGTATCTTTTCCATGTAGGATGGTGAAATATTAAACCATATCGGACATCCGTAAGTGATAATTGGTCGTATTAATGACTGATACATAATAATTTTGACTTTTGGTTTTAAATATTTCGAGTAAAATAATGATTGTACATGAAAAATGCATTTCTGGCTTTCAGTAAAATTTCATTAACATGGTTGTTAAAGTATAAAAATTTGTCTAAGTAAATACCTAAATATTTTACAATCTCCTTATTTGGTATGAATGTGTTATTGAAATTAGATTTAATCTTAAATGATTGCCAATTTTTCCTTATATTATTGTTGCATTTACTGACTGGCGGTCTAAATAGAATTGTTTCACACTTTTGTGGGTTAATCTTCATATGCCAATCCGTAGTAAAACTTTCAACCATATGATTTGCTTTATTTTTGTAAATATACGGAGGTTGAAAGCTCGTTATAAATTGAAAATAACATAAAAATAATCTCGATGTATATAAAAACAAAAAACTAATATAACTGTAAAAAAAATATTACTTGAGCCAGAGTACACACTAAAAATTTTTTATATAAATAGAACATTTTTGGTCTTCAAAATTTAGTAACGTCATGATGCTTGTTAGGAAAAGACCTAACCACGTGGTTGATTACTAAGAAGACAAGAATGGAGCAACATTGATTATTAATAGGTTTTTTGTTAAAGTTCTGCCTATTATATAGGCTCTAGCTTTTCTAAAACTTTGGGTTCTGATGAGATCTTTAGCCAGATCGAAATACTAGTATCAACCTAGCTAATATGTTTGATTTGCTTTATTTTTATAATATACGGAGGTTGAAAGCTCGTTATAAATTGAAAATAACATAAAAATAATCTCGATGTATATAAAAACAAAAAACTAATATAACTGTAAAAAAAATATTACTTGAGCCAGAGTACACACTAAAAATTTTTTATATAAATAGAACATTTTTGGTCTTCAAAATTTAGTAACGTCATGATGCTTGTTAGGAAAAGACCTAACCACGTGGTTGATTACTAAGAAGACAAGAATGGAGCAACATTGATTATTAATAGGTTTTTTGTTAAAGTTCTGCCTATTATATAGGCTCTAGCTTTTCTAAAACTTTGGGTTCTGATGAGATCTTTAGCCAGATCGAAATACTAGTATCAACCTAGCTAATATGTTTGATTTGCTTTATTTTTATAATATACGGAGGTTGAAAGCTCGTTATAAATTGAAAATAACATAAAAATAATCTCGATGTATATAAAAACAAAAAACTAATATAACTGTAAAAAATATTACTTGAGCCAGAGTACACACTAAAAATTTTTATATAAATAGAACATTTTTGGTCTTCAAAATTTAGTAACGTCATGATGCTTGTTAGGAAAAGACCTAACCACGTGGTTGATTACTAAGAAGACAAGAATGGAGCAACATTGATTATTAATAGGTTTTTTGTTAAAGTTCTGCCTATTATATAGGCTCTAGCTTTTCTAAAACTTTGGGTTCTGATGAGATCTTTAGCCAGATCGAAATACTAGTATCAACCTAGCTAATATGTTTGATTTGCTTTATTTTTATAATATACGGAGGTTGAAAGCTCGTTATAAATTGAAAATAACATAAAAATAATCTCGATGTATATAAAAACAAAAAACTAATATAACTGTAAAAAAAATATTACTTGAGCCAGAGTACACACTAAAAATTTTTTATATAAATAGAACATTTTTGGTCTTCAAATTTAGTAACGTCATGATGCTTGTTAGGAAAAGACCTAACCACGTGGTTGATTACTAAGAAGACAAGAATGGAGCAACATTGATTATTAATAGGTTTTTTGTTAAAGTTCTGCCTATTATATAGGCTCTAGCTTTTCTAAAACTTCGGGTTCTGATGAGATCTTTAGCCAGATCGAAATACTAGTATCAACCTAGCTAATATGTTTGATTTGCTTTATTTTTGTAAATATACGGAGGTTGAAAGCTCGTTATAAATTGAAAATAACATATCAAAAGATGTTTGTAGATTAAGATTGATTTTTTCAATAGTGTTGTCAGCATGATATATTATAATATCATCTGCAAAAGAAATTATGTTATCTATTTTACCTAGAAAATCTAGTATAAATATATTAAAAGAAGAGGTGAATTGACAGTGCCTTGCTGTAATCCGTTATAATTCTGAATGTTTTTCGGCTCTCATGATTCTGATGAAAAATTTTAAACGTTTTATCGTTAATCATATTATATATAAGTATAATTAGGCACAATGGAAATTGATATTCTTTTAATTTAATATTAAGCCTGGTATCCAAACACTATCAAAAGCTTTTTCCATGTCGATCAGACAAGCCCCTGTACATAATTTTCGGTTCCAATTCCAATTTATGTTAGATGTAAGTAATTGTATTGCATTAGTTGTTGAATGCTTGTATTTAAACCCAAATTGTTTATCGCTTATTAAGTTTTTGTCTTTACAAAACTCAATTATATTATTATTTATACAGATTTCAAATACTTTACTTATATTAGGCAGTAAACTTATGGCTCGAAGGTTCTTTGGATTACTAAAATCCTTATCCTTCTTTGGTAAAATAACAACTTTAGCTTTCTTCCACTCCTTGGGAAAATAGGAGTTATTAAGCATATTATTAAAAAGGTTACAATATTCGTAAATTATTACATTGGGAATGTTTTTCAAAACTATATTTGGTATTTTGTCTATACCCGAAGATAGTTTACCTCTTAAATTAGAAAAAATATAAAGAATTTTGTCCTTTGTTATGAAATAGTTTTCAGCCTGGTTTTCATTTAGTTCATTCGATTTCTTTTCATTGCTAAAATTAGTTAAAGTAGTTTTATTACTCTCGAAAGAGATTTTAGGATTCCAGGAATCTATTAAAGAAGTTATTAACTCGGACATGTACATTGTTGTTATAATCGATATTCTTATAGGAGTGAACTGACTCTAAAAAGGAACCAATAGTATCTAACATTTGTTCCTTATCGTGTACTATGTAATTATTATAGCTATCCCTTTCCATATATATCTTCCTTTTGAAACATCGGTAGCACATGTAGTACCCACCTTTTTGTTTGATGCGCCCACTTGCATCACGTTCTGGGACATCATCAGCTTCAAGCTCTTTATCTGAAAAGCACCAGAAACGACAGTATTATGACAAAAACTTACCTGGAAACAGCTGCCGAAGAAAGATATTCAAAATTGCTCCCGCTATTCATATTTAAAATTTTGCAAACACAAACTTTCACAACAAATATTCACGACGAACTGAAATCTTGTTCGCATACATACACGTGGTCACAATATTTTCAAAGGCTACTCGATTCTTGGTCTTTAATTCCAATTTGAAATATAAACAAGGCAAACTATATATTTACGATAGGAATGTTTTCACAAAATTTGAAATATAAACAGGCAAAATACACGCGAAAAAATAAGTTAGTAGAATAATTAGTAAAACGTCTTGTAAATCAAGTATACTAGTTTTCAGCAAATTTTTTGCTGAAATTGCATTTTCAGCTAAAATTAAGCACTAAACTAATTTTGAACTAATGTTTTACTTTTTTTTTTTTGCTATCAAAATTGCGCTGACCGGCACATTTGCTGACATTAGCAATTTTTTTTTGCAAGCACCTTCATGATTAAAATTTTACTAGCTCAGCAAAATTTTTTGCTGCCTTTACAGACTTTTTTTTTTGAGTGTATATATAGAAAAATTATTTTAGCGGGAATTGAAATATCTGCCCTGATTTTAATATTTATTTTGGACTTGTTTGACATTTTTTGTATATTTTTTCCATACAAAGCTAAGGAAATATTGTTATATCTACCCGGGTAGATAATGTGTTGACGTAAAAAAAATTTTCATGAAAGCGAAGGTTAACTAAATATTAATTACTTTTGCAGAAAAAACGTCATTAGAATCAAAAAGTATTGAATTATTTTGAAAAATATACTCTTTTGTCGGATTGAATTAAATTTATACAAATTCCTTATTAAAATGTTTGCGAGTTTAAACGTTGCCGGTGTACTGTTTGCGCAGTATATGTGCATCACATTCAGAACTCGAAATCGAATTTCAAAAAAAATTTAAATTAAGGTAAATTTAACCATGTGGTAGTTTTTTTTTTTTTGTAGTCATATACAATTTTAATTTCTATTTTTTAAATGATATTTTTAATTTTGTCGACAACTACTTTTGCACTGTTACTAAATCCAAGATAGGAATGATCGGTTAGATAAAAATTTTTTTAAACCTAAAAATTTGTTAAATATTTTCTGTCCAAATCCAGTTCTTTTATACTATTGCTATTAAATTAAAAAAAAATCTCATTTATCATCCCTGTTAAGAATCATTCATAAAACATATCATGTGACAGGTACATGTTTAAGCTGACGTTTAAAATAGAACAATTACTTGTATGTTAAATAACAACGAAACATCAAAGGTGTTGGTTGTAAAAAACAAGAACATTTGTGTTGACATACATATATAAAGGGTGTCCCAAGAAGGGCGCAATTTTTAAATTTTAAATAAAACACAGATATTTAAACAAAAATCGTGAAACTTTATTATATCGTAAAGTAGACAGAATGAGGTTATGTATGGAACAATATATCGTGCAGATGGCCGCCGCGGCTTTGCTGGCATGCACGCGATCTTTTAATGAAATTTTCAATGACCGTTTTGCATGAATGCTGCGGTATTTCATTAATGCAGCGTCCAATTTCCTCTTTTGAGGCTTGAGTCGTCGTCGGCTTATTCGCCTAAACCATCGACTTCAAAAAACTCCAAAGAAAAAAATCGAATGGTGTTGAATCGCACGATCTAGGCGGCCAATTCTGATCTCCAAAACGCGAAATAACACGACCGGGAAATGACTGATGCAGCAATTGAATTGTTTCTCTGGCTGTATGACATGTGGCGCCGTCTTGTTGGAACCACATGCCCTCCACATTCATTTCTTCAATTCTAGGCAAGAAAAAACTGGTTATCATTTCACGATACCGAACACCATTGACTGTTTGCGCTTGACCTGCCTCATTTTCATAAAAAAAAGGTCCAATGATTCCTAAAAAAAGGTCCAATGATTCCTAAAGCCCAAAAACCACACCACACAGTGACACGTTGAGGATGCATTTGCTTCTCGTGAATCACTCGAGGATTTTCCTCACCCCAAATGCGACAATTCTGCCTATTGACGAAGCCATCAAGATGAAAATTGGCCTCGTCACTGAAGATGATTTTATCGGCAAAATCAGCATTTTCATGTTGTCTCTCCAATACCCAATTAACGAACTCCCTTCGCTGTCCATGGTCAGCTGGCTTCAGTTCCTGAGCCAATTGAACTTTGTATGCATGAAGATGCAAATCTTTCGTCAAAATTCGCTGCAAAGTGGATTTGGAGACACCAATTTGCTGAGCTCGGTGTCGAATTGAGGTGGATGGATTTTGAGTGACATCATCACGCACAGCTGCGACATTTTCGGTCGATCGACCTGGTCGATGGCGCGTTGTTGTCTTTACATCACTAACAGACCCAGTTTCGGCAAATTTATCCATTAATCTCTTTACAGTTGACTCTTTTGGAGCATTATTGTGACCCCAAATTGATCGCAATTTGCGAACTGTAGCCGCAAAACTTTCACCATTTTGGTAAAACAATTTCACAATGAGAATGCGTTGTTCAATCGTGTAGCACTCCATTTTTACTAACCTCGTACCTTCTACTAGCAAACAATAACAATTGTTCAAATGTCAAACAATGACACTTCGAATGTTGCCAGATTTAAAAACTGCGTTCTTCTTGGGACACCCTTTATATATATATGTATTATACTCTTAGAAATAAACCTGTAAAAATAGCAAAAAAAAAAAAGCTACTAAAAATTTTTTAAAAATTAACTTGCAGAAAAATTTCATAAAATTAGCAGATTTGTTTACTAAATATTAGTAATATAAGATTAGCAAACATAAATGCGTTGAATTTACAAATATTTACTTACATTTTAGCTAAATTTTAATTAATAATAATAATAATCTGCTAAAATCAGGAAAAACATTTAGTAGCAAAAAAAAACATTAAAAATTGTGTAATTTTTAAAGCTTTTTTTAATGCGAATAAAAGTCTGCCTTTATGGAATCAGCAGTCTAAAATGTTTAGCAAAATAAATTGTTATTTGCATTCTACTAAATTTGATGTGAATATAGCAATAAGTTTGTAAATATTACACTTTTTGTTTGTTTCTACACTGCATGACATCAAAAAAATGAATAAAGCTCTGGCCATCAATTTCACATATCGTGGACACAATGATTTCAATATCGTACTTTATTTTTCCAATATGTTACAGTTTTTCTGCGATATGAGTTTGAAGTTTGGTGCATCTTAAAGCATATTTTTATTTAAAAAAAAAAATTTAAATGCAGTCAACCTGATATCTTTCTGTTAAATTCCACGGAATACCAGCAATAATATTAATGTTATATTATTGATTTCCCAATCTTAAAAAAAAACCCGCTGTTAAGCGTTTTCTTCTGATTTTATCGGTTGCATCGAATTTGATATAATAATAATCAATTAAAACATTAAAATGTTCATGCAGTGGAAAATTTCATTTTGGAAGAGATATTTCAGTTAGAAAAAAGTTATTTGTTTGAGACTTTTTTTATGTAAAACTCAATATAGCTTTACCGGATGACCTCAAAGTCCAATTTTTAGTATGATATGTGAATGCTTATCAAAAGCCGAAATTCCTTTTTGGTACATATTTGTCTCAAAAGTAGGTTTTTTGGTAGAAAAACTTTTGCAAACATAAATATTTTTGACCGATTTTTTGCACATTAAATTTTCAAAGATATTTACATATAATACTAAAAGTTGGACTATAGGTTCATCTCGGAAAGCTATGCTGCAATATAAAATAGTTGACCAATCGGTGGTTTTGCATATGGGACTATGTATTAAAATAATAAGTTTTTCACACAGAGAAAAATTTAGCAATTTGCCAACTGAAATTCTGTTACTACGACTCAAATTCGGATACTACAACTGAAATCGATTGGTACAACTGAATATTGGTTATCACAACAAAATTCGGTTAATACAACTGAATTTTAGTTGCAACAACCAAAATATTCAGAAATCAAATTTGAATATGGTTGTGCTAACCGAATTTATTAGTTGTTAACACCAAAATACACTTTTCAATTCGGTTGGCACTTTATTTCTCTGTGTGTTGCTGAAACACCTCTTCATGCCTATTGCATGACCATTTGTCATGCTCAATTTCACGTTTAGCGAAAAAATTAACTAAAACTGTAAAAAGTGACAAAAATTGTGAATCAAATATATATTTTAAATAAGACTACAGGAGGTGGCATTACATTTCAACAGAAAAATGTCAAATTGATTGCCTTTTAAAAATTTAGTATGTAAAAAACTAAAAGACGCCAAACATTAAATTTATTTTGTGTAACAACTGTACTCCCCATACATCGAAAAATAAAGTACGCAATTGAAATGAGCATGCCTGCATATATAGAATGGGTGATCGTAACCTTATTAATTTTTAAAAGTTGAGATTTTGTATTCCTGTGATATCGTCCGATTGATCCAATTTTTTGTATACACGTATATTTCGATAAAAGACACAAAAGCAAGCTTGTGAAGAAAGCATCAGAATATACTTTTTCTTTGTTATACAATAGTGGGCCAGTCTATGCCAGTTTAACTACATTCACACTTCACCAGGAATGGAAAATTGGGTTTTCTGCTAAGTATCTAGCGCACAAAAAATTTTCCTTTTTCGACAGTAACGGTATCAATTTTATGTAATGCTTTGAGGGCTGTTCATATTTTGACCTCTTTGTCTAGTATTGTATTTTCCGGACACGAAATATTATTTAAAATAAAAAATGTTATTATTCGTATGGCCAATACTGGATAATAGTATTCGGGTGTAGTCGACTTTTAAACAGTTATTCACAGGGAATTTGTAGTTAGTAGACAAAAGCGATTTTAACCAAATACCTTTAAAATGATTTGAACCAAAATTGATTTTTGTTGCATATATTTGCATATTTTGTAAAATCAAAATTACACAGGCAGACAAAATTAAATGACAAATGAAGATTTTTTAATAATTCAATATGTATTTTGTAGAGGAGGAGTAGCACTTTTAGACGCCGTAACGATCTTTTTAAAACTTTTTTTCTGGAAGTTACAGGACCTCAAATGTACCCAAAAAAAAAAGTGTTTTTGCTCTTTTAGATTAGAATTTCTGGAAAATCTGATGTGAAAGAGTATGCTGAGGTCATATTAGGATTCACAGAGTATCAGTGGAAAATAGTTACAAGAATAAAATAGCAGATCATGAAACATTGCACATAAATATTAAGAGTGAACAAAACGAGCAACATGCTGGAACATCACTGGAAATAAATAAGTCTTTAGAAAGTGGAGAATTTCCGGAAAGTTGGAAAGAAACGATGATAACACCAATAGAAAAATGATGATAGCACCAATAGAAAAAAAAATGATCCACCACTTTTTGGCGGCATATTCTTTTTTTAATTTGCGAAAAAAATATGCCGCCAAAAAGTCGTGGATCATTTTTTTTCCTTTCTTTAGTCCTATTTTCATCCATACATGATCTAGAAACTAATCCGCTATCATATTAGAGTTACCATAAAATTGCATTTATATATATTCCAGAGCACCGTGAAAAATGCATCTAATTTGCAAAAATCTAAATTATTTACATACAAAGATGATGTACTTGGCAAAAGAAAAAATTTGATACCCATAGTGCTCTATTTAACACCCCATTGCATTTTTGTTAAAACGCGAACTTGCACGAATTTCAAAAAAAGCTGAGACCCGTATTTAATTAAATTGACTAAAGATTAAAATATGTTAATTTGGCATTTTTATTACAAACAACCCCGACCAAAAAAATTAAATCACGTTTTTTTTTATAGAATATCCTTAAAAAAAGGACATGGATGATCGTCCTTGGACAAATTGTATATACAGTTGGACACGCCTTAAAAAAACCTTTCTTATGATACCCATATTGTATATGTTGGTAAGGAAACAGATTCTCAAATTAACAAAACATGCAAAAATAGACGCATTTTCAAAATGGTCCAGCTCACGAGAGGTCAAAGCTGGGGCCAAAATATTTTAAATGTCATCTTAAAAAAGTCCAAGGTTCACTTTTAGGAGGGTACATCAAGCACTTTTTTTCGTGAGTCGCTCTAATGTATGCATGTTGTAACTCAACGCAACTTGAGAAACTTCAAAAGCTTCAAAACAAAGCGATGCGGACAATTTTAAAATGCAACAGATATACGCCTATACATTTAATGCTTAACACACTTAAATGGTTAAATATCAGACAACGGTTGGAGTTACATATGCTACTTTTCATTAAAAAAAATGAAACAAGGAAAAGCGCCTGAATACCTTGTGAGCAAATAAGATATGTTGGAGATGTACAGCCTTACAGACTAAGAAATGCTGAGGATTTTAGACTGCAAAGAGTTACTACAACAGCCATACAATTATCTCTTTTTTATAAAGGACTAAAATTATATAATTCACTATCAAACAACACTCTAAAAAATGATTGTAAATTTACTACTATAAAACGAGTAAAGTTTCATGTATTATTACGCAAATTCGGTAAATTTATACGTCAAAAAGCGTAAAACTATTTTGCGCACACTTTTATATACAATAATATACACTTACAGTATTTTTACCAGTTATGTGTTTACAATTAAACACATTATGCCTAAAAGTAGTATTATTTTGTTAAATAAAATTTTCACGCACAAAGTTTGTAAATATACTAACTTATAATAGTAATTAATATTTTGACATTTTTAAATTGAAAAAAATTAAACAAATTAAAAAAAGCCAAAAAAATCTAAAAAATTTAATTTATTGAAAATTTTAATGGAAAAAAAATGTATAACTGTAGTATTTGTGTTAGTGTTTAGTTTATACTTTATTTCCAAGTGTTTGCAGCCTAATTGTGGAAAAATATTTTCAAAATATAATATATGTACAGAGCTTTAAAGAATAAAATTCTTCATTCGATTTATTCAGTCGGTTTTTGCTCAATCGAAAAATATCGCCAATATTGAAAAAAATTGCCAAAATTGAAAAAAATCGCCAAAAATCGCTAACATTTAAAAAAAATCACAAAAAATTTAAAAAAATCACAAAAAAAAAATCGGCAAAAATTAAAAAAAAATCGTTAAAATTAAAAAAATCGCCCAAAATTAGAAAAACAGCTAAAAATGAAAAAAACTTAAAAAAAAATTGCAAAAAAAAATCGCCAAAAATGAAAAAAAATGTTTAAATTGAAAGAAAGCTTAAATTGAAAAAACGAAAAATATTGACGAGAAACTTAAAATAGTTGTAAATGTATCTTTATTAGTTTTCGAAACACAGGCGATGTTCCAAATAAATTCTCTTTTTGCTTTGCGATGCTTTGTTTTCGAGAAAAACGCGATCTAAGAACCTAGCCAATCAGGGCGGTATTGGGGTGGGGTTTTGAACACATGTGCAAACATTTTTCCAGTAGCTCTTTTATTTTTTGAGTTGTGGAAGTTTTTTATTTAGTCAATTTTTAAAAGGTACATATTTCGAAAACCAATGGAGCTGGGGAAAAATGGCTGCACCAACAATGGTGCAGCCATTACCCCTACAACGATCCTAAATTTCGATTTGATTGGCTGGATTCGTAAATCGCGTTTTTCTCGAAACCTAAGCATCGCAGATAAAAAAAGAGTATTTATTTGAAACATCGCCTATGTTTCAAAAACTAACAGAGATAAATAAAAGACACGGACAACTTTTTCCAATTTGAGCAATTTTTTATCAATTATGGTGATTTTTTTTAATTTTCGCTATTATTTACTTTTGCCGTTTTTAAATTTTGAAGTTTTCATTTTGGCGATGTTTTCACTTTTAGCAATTTTTCTCATTTTTGACGATATTTTTATTTTTGGCGATTTTTTTTTTAATTTTGGCAAATTTTAGTAATTTTTTTTTAATTTTGGAGATTTTTTTAAATTCTGTCGATTTTTTCAATTTTAGTAATTTTTTACATTTTTGGCGTTTTTTTTAAATTTTTAGATTGTTTTAAATTTTTGGGGATTTTTTTTTTCATTTTAACGATATTTTTGTTTCAATTTTAGCGATTTTTTTCAATTCTGGCGGTGTTTTTCAGTTTCGCCGATTTCGGCAAATTGTAAATCGATTGAGTTATTCCCAATTATTGAATTCGCAATGATTGAAGAAAAAAATCATTCGATTTAAAAAAATCCGATTTGATTTTTTAAAAATAGAATTCAATCCTTGAAGCTCTGTATATGTACAACCACTTATATAAAAATATTTATTATTAAATTTATTATTATGCAACACATTAATAAAACTCTTTCTAAAAATTAATTTTTGTTTTATTTGAAAAATTTGTTGGGCTGTTATTCTTTCTTACCGCAAGGTAAATATACGCATTTTTAGGGGGTTTTTACGCATATAAAAATGTAGTTTTACGCATTTTATCCGTATATTTACAAGTAAAGCATGTTTTTTTACTTGAAAATTCAGTAAAATTATTCATTTATTTCTAAATTTAATTACATTTTTACGCTCTTGCATAGTACATTTACACACTTTTTGTTGACCAACTTACTCGTAATGTGTGTATTTTTTTCATTTACACACATAGAGTAAATTTACCCAACTTATAGTAGGAGTATAGTTTCCTACTATAAGTTGGGTAAATTTCAACAGAAATTAATTAGAGTGAATATTAAAAGCGAAAGAAATGAGCATGTATTTAAAAAAGAATGTATAAATTTTGTAAGAAATAATAATATAATTTTGTAAAAGAATTTACATAAACAAGTTGAATTTAAAAGTATAAACAATACTAACAAAGAATTTATTAATAATAATATAATAAAACCTTCGGGAAAGTATAGTCTGGTTCTTGGTTGGAAAACCTTGTCGGCCTGTGTAGTTTACTGCCATATACCGATTTTTTTTAGTTTAATTTATTAGTTTCATACAAATTTAACCATAAAAACTTAAAATTGTCATTTATTTGTTTCCGTTACAGTTATTATAAATTTAAATTATTTTTTTCAAAATAAATATTCAAGAAATTTGTGTCTGCTTTTTTATTAAAATGTTTTGTTTATATACAAAAGTATTTCAATTGAAATTTGAAGAAAATTAAGAAGTTTACACAAATGTGTGTGTGTGTGTGTATACATTTTGTAGAAAAGAAAAACAAAAAACTGAAATAATTTCAAATAACTGAATATAACTTTATTAGTGAATTTTCATTGTTGATCTATAAATTGTGTGTGAGATGTTGGTTAGTTCGGTTAAAGATCATGAATATTTTTTCCATATTAACAGAAAAATTATAATTTTATTTGTGATAATTTACTTTAAAACAGAAAAAAACACTTTGAAGAAAATTTATTTGACACCTGCATGAATGGAGTTAACTTTCTAGCACGCAACGGCCTTCATCAACATTCTTCGTGCCTTAAAATGTTAAATGGTAAACATCATCTATTATACAAGGTGGCGCAAAAATAACCTTCCGATGTTTTTTGGCTGTAATTTAAAAAAAAATGAAAAACTTTGATTCTTCTTGTGGATTATTTTATTTGGTATTTTAATTTTTTTTACATCAAGTCGAGAATATGATGTCATGTAAATGGCCGCCGCCACAGTTGATTGTCATTTCAGCCCTTTTTATGGCATTTTCCATCATTTTGGCCAAAACTTCCGGCGATAGGTCCTCACATTCTTGACGGATATTGTCTTTAAGAGCTGCAAGAGTCTGAGGCTTGTTGACATAAACCCGCGACTTCAAAAAGCCCCACAAAAAGAAGTCTTGAGCGGTCAAATCAGGCAATCTTGCTGGCCAGTGCAAATCGCCAAAACGGGAGATTAGGCGCCCGGGAAATGCATCCTTCAGCATATCGGTTGTGGCACGTGCAGTGTGTGCCGTTGCACCGTCCTGTTGGAACCACATGTTTTCCAATCCCAATTCATCAAGTTGCGGCAAAAAGAACTCGTTGATCATTGCTCTGTAGCGCTCACAGTAACCGTTTTGGCCGGCGACGTCTTCGAAGAAAAAAGGTCCGATGACTCCTCCAGCGAAAACAGCACACCATACAGTGACTTTGAGCGGGTGTAATGGCTCTTCGTGGGTTACACGCGGATTTTCAGTGCCCCAGAAGCGTAAATTTTGCTTATTTACGTACCCGCTAAGATGGAAATGGGCCTCATCACTCATGATTATTTTTGATGAAAAATAATAGTCAAATAAATAGTCACCAATATTCCGCGTTATGGAGCAGTGTAGCGTAACATTGTTTATTAACGTGTATTTCGCATGTGTTTACTACACAAATGTCAAAACAGAACTGACATTAGGGGCCAATCGCAAAATTTATAGCATTTTCTGATAGGAGGATTACTTTTTGCGCCACCTTGTACTTTTGTTTTTACTGATCTGTAGTTAAAATTTGAACATTTACTTTTAACATGCTATTCATTTGTTTTCACGAGTTTGTTAGTTATTTAAACGATATTTAAAAATAAATAACAAGAAACATTTGATTTAAATGAAATGTAAGTAAATCGGCTTTTTTTATTTATTTTTTATTTAATATTTATGTTAAATTACATTTTCAGTTAATATTAACTACAAACTATTTGGAGTGTACATTTGTTTACTTAATATTCAATCATTTACATATTTTCATAGTTTTAAGATTTATAATGCAAATTTCTAGTGCTAATTTTTGATTGCATATTTCCATTTAAGTGCATATTTTGCATTTTTACTGCAAAAAAAGTATTTGTGTTTAATGTTTAACTCTAATGCCTAACTTCATATCACTACTTATCAGAACCTACTTGTCGTATGAGTGATATTTTTTTTGAATTAAAATTACGTATACGTATACATAAAGAGGAAACCTAATTAAGCTTAAATTACTAAAATACGTTTTTATTTTAGTTTTAATAATATAAATTTAAAAAAAAAATAGTATTAGAAAAGTAGGGAAATACGGGTTGAAATAGTAACACACTTTTTCTACATCTTTGAAAAAAATCCGAAAAGGCGTATTTAAACATGGCAATTTTTGGATGATAAACTCTTTGAGTACGGAAAATTTTTTTTTTAGTGCTTTAACGCCACTTCAATCGCTTTAGGCTTGGAATTGGTTGCAATGAATTCTGTTATTTAAACTCTCATATCCCGTGTTTCCATACTTTTTAAATACGAATGAATTTAAAAACACAATAAATTTAAATTTTGTGCTTTTTAATCTCCATAATTGTATTCAATTTCGAACTAATGTTAGAAAAATGTCGAAATATCTTTTTTGTCAAAATACTAAATTCGAATTCATAAAGAAGTCTTATGATTTTTAAAAAACTTTTGTACGGAAAAAGTGTTTTCTACAGAAAAGTAAAGCAAAAAAAACAATGTTTTTGTGAAAGCTAAAGCACAAAATAAATATCGAGTTGACTTAACTCACTGGCAAAAAAGGAGCCACTGCTGGGGTAATACTTGTAAATTTTCTGTAACAATTACAGTTTATTCTGTAACTTTTACAGACTTTTTTAATTGAGTGTACTCGTGATGAGGAACCCACACAACAAATTCTAAGTTGCTTGCGGTTTGGCCAGGCCGCCAAGGAGAAACTTTTTAAACATTTTGCCCATATTTTACCACGTTAATAGAGACAATTCTTAAAAATAACATACCATACTCCTTAGCTAAAAGGCTGAAATTTTCAATGATAGAACTTAACTCGTCATATCATTAAAAATTTCAGGTTTCTAGCTAAAGTGTTCTAGACTAACTGAGCCAAGAAGAAAATGAAGAAATTTTCAAAAATCCCATCTTGGTGAAGGTATCGCCATGGCAAGTCTTAAGTTCTTAGCTACAGCGGTATAGGCTGGGCGATGTTGAGTCAAAAATCCTGTCTATATAGAGATGCCTACTTATGGAAAAATTTAAGTTCATGACTTTAGTACTTTAGTGGTGTGGCAAGGCCGCCAAGGGAAGACTTTTCCCCGTTTTGCTCATCCCCGTTGAAATTTTTAAAACTTAGCTCCTTATATATGTCTAATACTAATTGGAAACCAACATACCAAATTTCAAGTCAATAGCTTCAGCGGTTTCGCCAGGCCGAAAATGGGAGGAATTTTTCCCCTGTTGACCATCCCCGGGTGAATTTCCAAAAATATCGTCTGTACAAATATCTACTAGTGATATGGTACAAACAAACCAAATTTAAAGTTCCTCGCTTAAGAGTTTTGGACAGGGCGCTAAGGGGGAGACTTTTCTTTTTTTGCCTACTCCTGATTAGGAAGAAACATACCGAATTTCATGGTCCTAGCTTCAGCGGTTTGGCCAGGCGGTCAATGGGCTTTCCCCATTTTAGCCTCCAGTTTAATACTTTTCTGGGCACAATACCAAATAGTACCATACCAGGGAGTTAGGTCATATCCGAATTAACACATATTGTAAATTTTAGCTTTCTAGCCGAAGGGGTTTGGGAAGGCCGCCAAGGAGGAGACTTTTCACTTATTGCCCCTTCCTGTACAATTTTCTAAAAATTCCGTCTTACCGGAAATCTACGCAGGAGGACGGACCTTCAAGCCAAATTACAAGTTCCTAGCTCTAGCGGTATAGGCTAGGCGATGTTAAGTGTGTCAGGTACTCAGTAACGATATTATTTTATAAATATTTCTTTTTTTTGTTATTAATTAATAATCCTATAATTACAAATTAAATACTATTACCCTAACCGAGCACTAGCTACTATGGCCTTCGGCTCGTTGTAGCAAAACAGTCCAGTGCCTCTGGTGGGAATCGAACCCACGACCCCCGCACTGATAAGCCAGCACGCTACCAACTAGCCTACCGGGCGCACATTTTATAACTATAAGATTGTCCATGACAAGACATTTGTACAGAATAACAAATATTTTTATTTATACACTCATAGAAATAAACCTGTAAAAATAGCAGAAAAAGCTACTAAAAATAAGTTAAAAATTATGTTGATGAAAAACTGCTAAATTTAGCAAATATTAGCACAATAAGAATAAGAAGAAGAAAATAAAACTTCTACCTTTACAAATATTTGAATTTTAGTTAATCGAAAATAGAAATTTAATCTGCTAAAACTAGGAAAAACTTTTACTAAATATTTTTAGACTAAAAACAGCAACAAAAAAAAAACTGTGATATTAACAAAATTTTTGCTATGTTTAACTTACATTTAGTGGAATGCAAATAACAGTGCATTTTGCTAAAAAAACTGTATATTGCTGATTTCATTAAACAAAAGTCTAAAAAAAACTAAATTAAATTTCACATATTTTTATGATTTTTTAGGTCTACCAATATTTAAAAATATTTATACTAATATTTGGATAATCGTATCTTACTAGTATTAAGCAAAAAAAAATCTGTTAATTTTAACAGTTTTTTTCGCAATGTCATTATTAACTAATTTTTAATTGTTTTAGCAAAAGTGTTTACTAATTTTTGTATTAGTGTAGTTCGTTATTCCAATAAAACTCAAATGGACATCCCAGCAAAACCTCGGTAATGTATTGGTATTACTGGGTAATAAATTAACGCTCAAACCGGCACAGAGAGAATTTTCTTGGACAAGTTTTAATAAAATTATTCACTAAACTAATAAATTTTTCATCACTGAGTGAACGAAAATTTCGAAAACTATATAAAAACTTTTTGTAACTTTTATAAAAGTTTTTTTATTAAGCTTTTTCATTATGCTTAAGCCCGTATGACACTGTATAGTTTTGTTATTGACAATCTAAATTAAAGCAGTACAAATATATTGTTACTCAATTTTTTAACTAGTGTAAAGAGTACGAACACATAGTGCCAAATTGTAGTAAATGTCAAAACAAATACTTTTGTTATCGATAAATCAGCGAAAAATTGGGATATCTGTCAAAAGTGCAAACGAAAATTTTGAACTTTATCTTGACATTTCTCACAGCAAATAATTTTGTTGTCAGTTTCTTTTTGGAACTGTCAGTTTAAAAAAAAAAACAAAACTGTTT
>CM037853.1:123050890-123192426 GCA_021234595.1 Delia radicum | reverse complement strand
AAAAACTGAAATAATTTCAAATAACTGAATATAACTTTTATTAGTGAATTTTCATTGTTGATCTATAAATTGCGTGTGAGATGTTGGTTAGTTCGGTTAAAGATCATGAATATTTTTTCCATATTAACAGAAAGAATATAATTTTATTTGTGATAATTTACTTTAATTAACAGAAAAAACACTTTGAAGAAAATTTATTTGACACCCTGCATGAATGGAGTTAACTTTCTAGCACGCAACGGCCTTCATCAACATTCTTCGTGCCTTAAAATGTTAAATGGTAAACATCATCTATTATACTTTTATTTTTACTGATCTGTAGTTAAAATTTGAACATTTACTTTTAACTTGCTACTTCATTTGTTTTCATGAGTTTGTTAGTTACTTTAAACGATATTTAAAAATAAATAACAAGAAACATTTGATTTAAATGAAATGTAAGTAAATCGGCTTTTTTATTTATTTTTCATTTAATATTTATGTTAAATTACATTTTCAGTTAATATTAACTACAAACTATTTGGAGTGTACTATTTGTTTACTTAACATTCAATCATTTACACATTTTCATAGTTTTAAGATTTATAATTGCAAATTGCTAGTGCTAATTTTTGATTGCATATTTCCGTTTAAGTGCATATTTTGCATTTTTACTGCAGAAAAAGTATTTGTGTTTTAAGGCTTTAACTCTAGATATTTCTTAGATAAGTGCCTTCTTATCGAACCTACATGTCGTATGAGTGATATTTTTTTGAATTCAAAATTACGTATACGTATACATAAAGAGGAAACCTAAATTAAGCTTAAACTACTAATATACGTTTTTGTTTTAGTTTTAATAATATAAATTTAAAAAAAAATTAATATCAGAAAACGTAGGGAAATACGGGTTGAAATAGTAACACACTTTCTCTACATCTTTGAAAAAATCCAAAAAAGTCGTATTTAAACATGGCAATTTTTGGATGATAAACTCTTTGAGTACGGAAAATGTTTTTTTTTTAGTGCTTTAACGCCACTTTCAATCGCTTTAGGCTTGGAATTGGCTGCAATGAATTTCTGTTTTTTAAACTCTCATATCCCGTGTTTCCATACTTTTTAAATACGAATGAATTTAAAACAACAATAAATTTAAATTTGGTGCTTTTTAATCTCCATAATTGTATTCAATTTCGAACTAATGTTAGAAAAATGTCGAAATATCTTTTTTGTCAAAATACTAAATTCGAATTCATAAGAAGTCTTATGATTTTAAAAAACTTTTGTACGGAAAAAAGTGCATTTCTACAGAAAAGTAAAGCGAAAAAAACAATGTTTTTGTGAAAGCTAAAGCACAAATAAATATCGAGTTGACTTAACTCACTGGCAAAAAAGGAGCCACTGCTGGGGTAATACACTCAGGGAACTTCTGCTTTAAAAATATGTAGTTGTTTGGGTTGTAATACAGTTTCATTATTTTTAATGTAAATGTAAGTCATTTGTAGAACAAATAAAATTTTTAACTAACCTTGTAGTTCATTTAAAAAAACAACTCACTTTAAATGACTGTTGTTACGATTTTACATTCATTTTTTACAGTTGTTTTTTGTTATTTAAAAAAATAAAAAAAAATTTTTTGGTTTATTTTTTACTACCACGTGGTTCATTTTTACTACAATTGTTAGTCATTTTTTGAACATTAAAAACAAATGACAATGTTAGTTGAATTTAATGAAATGTAAGTCGTCCTTTTTTAAATGAAATTTCATTTGTTTTTGACTACAATTGCTGTCGTCTTTACCAACATAATTTCCTAAGTGTACTTGCAAATTTTCTGTAACAATTACAGTTTATTCTGTAACTTTTGCAGACTTTTTTAATTGAGTGTACCCGTGATGAGAAACCCACACAACAAATTCTAAGTTGCTTGCGGTTTGGCCAGGCCGCCAAGGAGAAACTTTTTAAACATTTTGCCCATATTTTACCACGTTAATAGAGAAAATTCATAAAATCGTCATATCATTAAAAATTTCAGGTTTCTAGCTAAAGTGTTCTAGACTAACCGAGCCAAGAAGAAAATGAAGAAATTTTCAAAATCCCATCTTGGTGAAGGTATCGCCATGGCAAGTCTTAAGTTCTTAGCTACAGCGGTATAGGCTGGGCGATGTTGAGTCAAAAATCCTGTCTATATAGAGATGCCTACTTATGGAAAAATTTAAGTTCATGACTTTAGTACTTTAGTGGTGTGGCAAGGCCGCCAAGGGAAGACTTTTCCCCGTTTTGCCCCACCCCGTTGAAATTTTTAAAACTTAGCTCCTTATAGATGTCTAATACTAATTAGAAACCAACATACCAAATTTCAAGTCAATAGCTTCAGCGGTTTCGCCAGGCCGAAAATGGGAGGAATTTTTCCCCTGTTGACCATCCCCGGGTGAATTTCCAAAAATATCGTCTGTACAAATATCTACTAGTGATATGGTACAAACAAACCAAATTTAAAGTTCCTCGCTTAAGGAGTTTTGGCCAGGGCGCTAAAGGGAAGACTTTTTCTTTTTTTGCCTACTACTGATTAGGAAGAAACATACCGAATTGCATGGTCCTAGCTTCAGCGGTTTGGCCAGGCGGTCAATGGTGAGAGCTTTCCCCATTTTAGCCTCCAGTTTAATACTTTTCTGGGCACAATACCAAATAGTACCATACCAGGGAGTTAGGTCATATCCGAATTAACACACTATTGTAAATTTTAGCTTTCTAGCCGAAGGGGTTTGGGAAGGCCGCCAAGGAGGAGACTTTTCACTTATTGCCCCTTCCTGTACAATTTTCCTAAAAATTCCGTCTTACCGGAAATCTACGCAGGAGGAAGGACCTTCAAGTCATATTACAAGTTCCTAGCTCTAGCGGTATAGGCTAGGCGATGTTAAGTGTGTCAGGTACTCAGTAACGATATTATTTTATAAATATTTCTTTTTTTTTGTTATTAATTAATAATCCTATAATTACAAATTATATACTATTACCCTAACCGAGCACTAGCTACTATGGCCTTCGGCGAGTTGTAGGGAAAACAGACCAGTGCCTCTGGTGGGAATCGAACCCACGACCCCCGCACTGATAAGCCAGCACGCTACCAACTAGCCTACCGGGCGCACATTTTATAAATATAAGATTGACCATGACAAGACATTTGTACAGAATAACAAATATTTTTATTTATACACTCATAGAAATAAACCTGTAAAAATAGCAGAAAAAGCTACTAAAAATAAGTTAAAAATTATGTTGATGAAAAACTGCTAAATTTAGCAAATATTAGCACAATAAGAATAAGAAGAAAAAAATAAAACTTCTACCTTTACAAATATTTCAATTTTAGTTAATCGAAAATAGAAATTTAATCTGCTAAAATTAGGAAAAACTTTTACTAAATATTTTTAGACTAAAAACAGCAACAAAAAAAAACTGTGATATTAACAAAATTTTTGCTATGTTTAACTTACATTTAGTGGAATGCAAATAACAGTGCATTTTGCTAAAAAAAAAACTGTATATTGCTGATTTCATTAAACAAAAGTCTAAAAAAACTTAAATTAAATTTCACATATTTTTATGATTTTTTAGGTCTACCAATATTTAAAAATATTTACTACTAATATTTGGATAATCTTATCTTACTAGTATTAAGCAAAAAAAAAATTGTTAATTTTAACAGTTTTTTCCGCAATGTCATTATTAACTAATTTTTAATTGTTTTAGCAAAAATGTTTACTAATTCTTATTAGTGTAGTTCGTTATTCCAATAAAACTCACAAATAGGCTTAAAGATTAGTGCACTGATCAAATGGACATCCCAGCAAAACCTCGGTAATGTATTGGTATTACTGGGTAATAACTTAACGCTCAAACCGGCACAGAGAGAATTTTCTTGGACAAGTTTTAATAAAATTATTCACTAAACTAATAAAATTTTCATCACAGAGTGAACGAAAATTTCGAAAAATATATAAAAACTTTTTGTAACTTTTATAAAAGTTTTTTTATTAAGCTTTTTCATTATGCTTATGAAATTTTTAATAAATAAAATAAAATTTTTCATAAAATGTTATATTCTCTGTTTGACCACGATAGCAAACAGACGTATAGTGTGACAATATTTTTTTTTCTTTCTTTAAAACAATTAAAACAAAAACAACAATTTGTTAAAAACAAACGGATTATTTAAAAAAAAGGGATTAGTAAATTCTTCGACAGAATTGTTAATCCCCCAAAAACAATTAACAGTGCAAGTAATGCACGTAATACATTACTTGCATTTGTGTAACAATAACAACTGTGCTACACTGAAATGTTAAACCTAAGTGATGAAAGTAGTGTAGAAGCAATAGACTTGCAAACCAGTAGTAAGACAGCAATGATGTTGAAAAACTAATTTGGCAGAGTGTACCATCAACAAAACGTAAAAGAATTGAATCACCACAGAAAAAACAAAAAAGAGTGAACATATATGATCAACCAAGTACGTCATCCAACAACAGATATGCAGCTCTTGATATTGAAGACGGAGATGCAGAATCAAATCAACAATCAACTCAAAAACCTCCTGCAATTTATATTCCCAACGTACAAAATATAAATAATATGGTAATTGAATTAACGTAAAGTTATTCTTAATACTGAGTTTAGTTATAAGTCTTTAAGGGAAGGTCAAGTTAGATTTTTTTTTTTTTTTAAGAGAAGGCAACACTCAGGAAATACTTCCTATGTTTAGTGTATTGCTTTCTTTGGAAAGGAATAGTATAGAGATGAAAGGTGGGGAAAGATGAAGGGCTTCAGACATGGCAACACTGTAATTGCGCGAGTTGTTGCTCGCCACCTGATGGAGAGTTAGCGAACTTATTGAAGCTTTTTTGGTTCATAGCCCTGATTCATTATTTTACTTCGGTGGGGTTAATTGCTATGGGAACACCGAAGGTGAGGGATAGAAAAAACTCATAGATATTATTTTGATGTTGCCGGCACCGGGAATCGAACCCGGGACCTTCTGTGTAAAAGTCCAACGCGCTAACCATTACACCACAACGCCCACAATTAATGATAAAGTCCGTTGATGCTTATAGAAAAGTTATTTAATACTTAGAAAGTTCAAAAATAAATTTTCATACATACCAATTAAAACAAGAAAGGTCATATAGAGTAGCTATTAAAGGTCTTCACCATTCAACACCTACTGAAGATATTAAAGCCTAGCTTATAGCAAAAGATTACCCAGTCAGAACTGTTACAAATGCTAAAAGTCGTATTTCTAAAGATCCAATTTCAATGTTTTTCATGGAGTTAGATCCAAATCCTAACAATAAAACTATTTATGATTTAAAACATATAAATCAAGCTATTGTAAAAATTGAGCCACCTAAGAGAACGAATGAATTAGTGCAATGTCATCGTTGTCAGCAATTTGGACACACAAAATCATATTGTAAAAATCCATTTAGATGTGTTAAATGCGGCATGGATCATTCAACTGCAGATTGTAAAAAAACTTTAGAAACTCCACCTCGTTGTGTGCACTGTTTATTGAATCACACAGCCAGTTACAAAGGTTGTCAAGTATATCAAAACCTTGTTGCAAACAGGTCTACTAGAAGAAGAACTTATTCAAACGGTCAAAGAAATTCCAATTTTAATGTTAATTCCAATGAATATCCTCAATTAAATGGCGCTGCTACCGGACAGCCCAATCAAAACAGATTTAATATGTCATTTTCAGATGCTGCAAGAACATCAAATTCCAGCGAAAGCTCTCGTATGGACAGACTAGAAAAAATGATGGAAAATCTTATGAATATATGCTAATGCTTATGACCAAGTTATGCAAATAAATTTAAGAATAGCAATATGGAATGCCAATGGGCTTTCTAATCATACAAACGAAACTGAAATATTTCTTAAAAACAATTATATTGACATTTTTTAGTTTCTGAAACACATTTTACAAATAAATCCTTTTTTAAAATAAGAAATTATGATACAATTACTGCTAATCATCCGGATGATCCAATAATCGTCACCTTCAGTGTAGCTCTTCATACTATAGCAAAAAAGGCTAAAATTTTTACAGCTGAAACAGACATGCAATATTTTGGATATTGGCTAGAGCAAAATCTAAATTTAAATATACCAATTAAAAATGCTTGTGAGTTAGAAGACGCCGTTGAATCTTTTACAAGTTTAATTCATGAGGCAGCATTTATTTCAACGCCACAAAAATGCAAAAGTAATGGTAATAATGTAAGACTATCAACTGAACTAAGGCAACTTATTGCAGAAAAAAGAAGATTACGGATATTATATCAAAGTACAAGAAGTCCACTAGATAAAACCAACTTTAACATAGCATCTCAATACTTAAAAAACGGTTGAAAGAATATAAAAACGATTCGGTGAAAAACTTTTTGAAGAATCTTAATGTGACAAGAAATGATGAGCACAGTCTATGGAAAGCAACAAGATTTCTAAAACGCCCAACAAGGAGAAACATTCCAATTAAAGATATAAATGGAGACTGGTGTAGATCTGATAATAGCAAAGCTAACAGATTTAAGAATCATTTAGAAAAAACTTTCAACCCATTCTCTTTAAATAATCCAATGGATAGAAGCGAAATTGAGAACTTTCTAGATATATCCTGCCAAATGGATAGCCCGATTAGGCATATAACTCCCTCAGAGGTTCAAAGTGCTGTAAATAAATTAAACAACACAAAATCCCCAGGTTATGACAACATCGATTCCAAAGCTGTTAAATCTTTGCCTAAAAAAGGAATGCTTTTTCTCACAACCGTATTTAACTCAATTTTGAGATTAAATCAATTTCCATCGCAATGGAAATATACAGAAATTGTAATGATACTTAAGAATAATAAACCCGAAAATTCAGTTGCGTCTTATAGGGCCAATAAGCTTATTATCTACTTTTTCTAAGATTTTTGAGAGGCTATTTCTGGAAAGATTGCTTCCTATATTAGAAAAACAAAACATTATTCCAGAATACCAGTTTGGGTTCAGGCACAAACATGGCACTCCAGAACAATGTCACAGGATTGTCGATGTTATTACTAATACATTAGAAAGAAAATTGTATTGTTCCGCTGTTTTTTTGGATGTCCAACAAGCCTTCGATAGAGTGTGGCATATAAGACTATTATATAAATTAAAAAAACTTATTCCTGATCCATTGTATTTATTGTTAAAATCGTATCTTGATGAAAGAAACTTCTATGTGAGTATTAATGGTGAAAATTCAAATTTTGGACAAATTAAATCTGGCATCCCACAGGGCAGCGTACTGGGCCCAGTTCTGTATACCATATTTACATCAGATATGCCCACTATGGATGGTCTAACTATTGCTACATATGCAGATGATACTGCAATACTTGCTTCTAATAATTCACCAATTATAGCCTCTGAATTAGTTCAAAATTAGTTCCATATAACGTTTACGTTAAGAAAAAAAGATTGTCCACGTTTACATTTGAACGGAACTAATATTCCAGTAAATAACACTGTTAAATATTTGGGGCTTCATCTTGATAGAAGACTTACATGACAGGAACATGTCAAAAAAAACGTGAACACTTAAATATTAAAACAAGAAAAATGTATTGGCTGTCAGGTCCAAAATCAGAATTAAGTTTAGAAAACAAAGTTATTTTATATAAAACAATTCTTAAGCCTGTTTGGACTTACGGTGTTCAGCTTTGGGGCACTACCAGTAACTCAAATATTGAAATATTGTAGAGATATCAATCAAAAACATTAAGACTAATAACAAATGCTCCATGGTTTATTAATAATAATAACTAGTGTCCGACCGAACAGTTCGGCCAAAAAACTATATTTAATCGGTTTTTTGATATCTAGTGGCTGATGACAAATTTTGGTATTGGAAACATGTTTGTTGAGCCGATTTAATTCGATTTTGTGTATAAAATTTAAGAGAAAAGCCGAAGTTTAGCTATAAAGTTAAAAGTTCGTCCGCCGAACTATTTTCGATTTGGCCGAACTTTCTGAGGCCGAACAGTGAATTCATTGCTTAACTTCAGACTTTTCTTCAAATTTGACACTCAAAATAGCATCTAATCAGCCCAATAAACATTTTTCCATCCGCCAAATTTGTCCATAATGCTTTAAAATACCGAATACAGACCAAATGCATTTTCTGGCCGAACTGTTCAGTCGGACACTAATAATAACATTCACAATGATCTTGGAATTCCAAAAGTAAAAGATGAAATTAACAATTTTAGCGAAAGATACCTCAAGAGACTTAGCTATCACTCAAATACATTAGCTATAAATCTTTTAGATGATAGTGATGAAATACAAAGACTGAAAAGGTTCCATGTTCTTGACCTACCCTTTAGAAAATAATAAATATGTAAATATGTATATAAATAATAATGTAAATACAATATTGTAGTTTTTTTTTTTTATTGTGTTCATTGGAACTCAGTATCTCAGTTAATTTTAATAATTATACGATTTGCTTATTGTTTTTAATTTTTGTAAAACAGATTGCAAATAAAAATGAATTGAAAAAAAAAATATTATGAAAAACTGCATTACTTTTTTTTGTTCATTTTGAATTTTCTGATTTGGGATCATAATTAAAATTTTACTATTACACTCACATCAAACATCAAATTACTTAAAAATGTAATCGGTAAAGTTGTTTCAATGGAATATACAGTTAAATTAACAAAGAAATATATTTTTCAACTTCTTGTCTGTTATTCAATAAACAAAATAAACAAAAAAAAACGGACTTTCGGTAATAGTTTAAATATTCTGTTAAAATTTTCTATTTAAAACAAAAAGTTGTTATATTAAATTGAGTATTGCACTAATCGAAAACAATTTATTGTTTTTATCGATTGTGTCAATTAATGTTTAAAATAGTAAAGAAATTAAAAAAACTTAAAACTATTAATTATATTAAAAAACTGGTCAAACATTTTATGAACAATGAACGCATAGAGTCTAATTTCCAATATATAAAAAATACAAATCATATCATGTTGTATATTAAATAATTTTTAAGTTATCGGAATCGACTTAAAACCGTGTAAAACAACAATAATTGAAATATATAGTAATATTTTGTTAGTTGTTTTTTATTGTTTTAACAGTTATTTTTACTTATTTTGCTGTTATTTTGTTTAATAGTTAATAACAACAGACATGGGCGGCTTCAATTACATTTCACAATCATTTACTTGTGAAATTTGTCTTATACTTAATAATATCAGACCTACGCTCACACTTGTTGGCCTAAACCAGGAGTACCCAAAAGTTCCTTATGGAAGAGCAAACACCTATACATTTAAAGAAAAACTAATTTTTATTCAATATTTTTTGTTGTAAAAACCAATACATACAAAGAAAAAAGAAAAAAAATATTTCAATGTTTACCAGCAAAGCATACGAAAGTTTTGTTGCTTTGCGCTTGCGTGTATAAAGTGAAGAACGACAAAAAAACTAATAAGACAAAGTTGTTTGTGTATTTCGTATTGCTAGTGCTGAGCGCTCTATATGTGTATTAAAACACACAGCCTATAGCTAAGTGTTTTTACAAAAACAATTGAGTACCAAGCGCATAGGCCGTGGGCACCCCTGGCCTAAACGCTTCTTTGGAAAATTTTTAATTTTATCAATACCAGACATGGGACATAATACCTACATTTGTGTATTTAATTACAGGCCAATTATTTTTTTAATTCTTATAACATATAATTGGTGTAACTGAGTAATTGTCTTGTAATTAAATACCCAGATGTTGTCACTAATCCCCATGTATGGTATTAAAATTTTGATAAATTTTCTAAGGAAGCGTTTAAGCCCACAAGTGTGAGCGTAGGTCTGAAATTCTTAATGATATTGAAAAAGTTCACAAGTGATTGTGATTGTGAAATGTAATTGACGCCGCCCATGTCTGAATAATAACTACAATTTTCAGTAATTTTAATGACAAATGTCAGATATGATATGCGAAACTGGTTTCAGTACCTGAAATAATACATTCCTAAGTAATTTTTTTTTAAATTGACCGTGGGTGAAACCAATAATAAGCTGACCAAAAATAAGCTTTATATAGTCCGTAAGGGCATAGCAAATTTATAATCTTTAATATTTTATATAAAATACAATTTCATTATGATTGGAAGTGACGTAGAATCACTGCAGTAGAGTTAGTTTATTTTTTTTTTTTAACAGAGGACAATTCAATCAACTTCGACGTATTCATGATATAATATTACTGGATTGTCCTTCACAACAATTTTGGTACGAAATAATAATAATAATGAGTACGAGTAAGTGTGTATCCTGGTTAGCAATCTCAATATTTATAGTATCAATCGCAATCCAACAGCCTTTGAACCACTCAATTTTATTTAACAATTTTAAAAGCGGACGTTATAAATAACAAAAGAAAAAATGGTTGTAGATGAGACGTGACATTTCAATTGACAAGCCCCATAAGACTTGTATATATCACATGTATCGCAAAAATATATTTGTATATGAGGAATTTAAAAAATTTTAGACACATTGAGGCAAAATATATATTGATTTTTTTTTGTATGACATGAATAAGCTTTTGCGTATGTGTTAGCCCATGCTTAAGCATGCTAAATCCATTCGCGTAAATCATTTATCTTCAACGGCTCAAAAATTATGACGGTTTTAAGTTTAAAGCAAATTTAAAATATTAAAATTTGATTACTTGATTACTAAGAAGACAAGAATGGAGCAAAATTGATGATTAATAGGCTTTTTGTTAAAGTTCTGCCTATTAGGGGGGCTCTAGCTTTTCTAAAACTTCGGCTTCTGATGAGATCTTTAGCCAGATCGAAATACTAGTATCAACCTAGCTAATATGTTTGATTTGCTTTATTTTTGTAAATATAGGGAGGTGGAAAGCTCGTTATAAATTGAAACTAACATATAAATAATCGGAAAACAATTGGATTGTTTGTCGGTAGTGTAAGACGTGTTTTTAAACCTCTGGTGTTAAATAAAGTTTTTAATAGTAAAAACAAGCTTATAAATTGTGGAACTTGTTGTATTTGGAAAATAACGTACTGAGTACATTTTGAGCATTAAGTCAAGGACTAAATTATAAGTGAAAACGTAATATTAACAAGATTATAAAACACAAAATTTAATAAAAACTCTAAATAAAATAAATGTTGCGAGACGTAGACAGCTGTTTTGCTTAATGTTGACGGTTGAGGTGTAACCGGTTGAATTTTTTGAAAGGCCATTGTGGTGTTAATAAAAAGAAGTGAGAGTATAAACAAACAACTTAAAGCTTGTGGATCGTAAGCTCGATTTATTTTAAAGAAAGCTCTTACGATATTAAAGAAAAAACCAACAACTATTCTATACGCTAAGGATGTACTCAAAACCTCGTTAGCCTAATTAAATCAAATAAAAACTACAGCATACCTTAAGGATGCAGAGAACTATTGTGACAAAGGACGGTAAATTAGTAAATTCAAATACACCTAAAAGAAAGTATACAGAAGTATCGCCGGAAAAGATGTCTGCTGAAGGACAAGTTGGTCTTCCTGGAAATTTGGGTCTAACGGACATCGTTGAAATAATCAACAGCTCCATACGTTCTATACTTGATGAAAAACTAGTTAACTTATCGACTAAGGACGATATTGATGGTGTGAAAAAAACAATGGAAGATTGTTGTTCTCAAATTGGGCAACTTAAAATGGAAAATGAATCGTTGAAGGAAGAAGTGAAAATACTAAAATCCGAAAGAAAAAAAGATCATCAGGATTTAATGCGCCTAGTTGAGAAAAGTAAAAGAAAGAATGTTGTATTTCGTGGCATAAGTAAAGAAGGAAACCTTAGGGAAAATATAAAGAAAATTTGTAGTGACACCATGAACATTGTCAATATAGAGGTGAAGGAAGTTCGAAAGCTGTATGAAACCAAAGAAACATTATGTGCAGTGGTAGAGTTTCAAGCAGAAAAAATGGCCGATGAAGTCTTCAAAAACACAAAAAAACTGGCAGGATCAGCTATATATGTGGATAAAGATCTCAGTGAAGAAAAACAACAAACAAAAAAGCTATGCTACAACTAAAAAAACAACTTCGGTCGTTAGATAACAAGGAAAAAATTTTAGTAAGAAACGATAAGATGAAAATTAAAAATTATTGGTTTTATTGGAACAAAGATAAACTTTTAATGACTGGTAATAAAAATGCAAAAGAAGTATTAGAAATTATGTACAAAGATAAAATTAATTCAGTAAATTTTTGTTATAATGATTTATTAGCCCAAAAAACTAGTTATTGCCGGAAGTGAAAAGGTTCAAATAAATTTAGATAATAAGAAAAATTGTAATAAAAATAAAAATTTTAAACTTAAAATAATTTCCTATAATGTCAATGGCTTACACAATAAACTTTTTAATATTGATTTCTTTGAGTATGTAGAACAAGCAGATATTTTTATTTTGATGGAAACCCATGTTGAATGCGGTAAATTTGAAAATTTTAATAATAGATTTCGAGAATTTTATATTAAATGGAAACCAGCTGTACGCAACAGTCAGTATGGAAGAGCTATTGGTGGACACGTGATTGGCATACGGAGAAAATTAACTGAGTTGGGAGTTAAGCACATTATCAAATCTTATAGCGGAACAGACGTGATGGTAGTTAATATCGGCTCAACAGAATTCACTTTAATACCTGAATATATACGGTTTGCTAATTGGGTCGATGATTTTAAAATTTTAGAAAAGGTTTTACTAGAAAATGAGATAAACAACCCAATAATAATGGGTGATCTTAATATTAGAATTGGTGAAGAGCAACAATATTTGGATGCTATATTAGAGTATGGATTTCATGCTGGTCTAGAAAATCGAAAATCAAGAGACAAAATATCAAATTCTTATGGTAAAAGGTTTCTACAATTTTGCAATTTTTATGGTTTGGTGATTTTAAATGGAAGGACTACTGGTGACGAGGAAGGCTGTTATACTTTTGTTGGTGCTTCAGGGAACTCCGTTAATGATATATGTTCTGTATCAATGGAAATGCTAATGTTTGTAGATAATTTTGTTGTAGGAGGGGAAATATGGTCAGACCATATGCCAATTACTTTAAACATGAGTTTTGATAGTATACATAACACTACCAAAAAAGTTAATCTGCTGCCAAAACTAAAATGGAATAAAAAGAACAGAGTGAACTATTGTTACAATTTGAATGAAAAGTTATACGAAACCAGGACGCGGAAACCAGACTTGAATTTATACGATTTAAATAATCTAATTATTGAGTCGTATGAAATGCCGAAATACAGAGGAAAGCAAGTAAAATTTAAAACTAAGTGGTTTGATGATCAGTGTAGAATTGCAAGAGACAAATCTTTTAGTGCTTTAAATGATTTCAGAAATTCGCAAAGTGCAGACGATAAACAAAAATACACTCAGAAAAATTCCATGTATCAAGCTATATGCAAACGAAAAAAGAGTGAATATTATAAACAATTAGAGGAAAAATTGAATCATATTAATGACAGCAAACAGTGGTGGCAAATGGCTAAAGAAATTCGTAATAAAGAAAATTTTATCGGAAATGAAATAAGCGCAAGCAGTTTTAAAGAGTACTTTCGAACTTTATTAAACCCCCAAATAAAAGTAGCAGATATAGAATATGCGGCAAATCTTAGTGTGGACACCGAATTAGATAAAGCATTTACGGTACAGGAAATAAAGCTTGTGTTATCAAAGGCTAAGGAAAACAAAGCGCCTGGAGAAGACAGAATACCATACGAATTCTTTGTTAATGCTAGCGATGAATACTTAAATGCCCTGGCTGACGTATATACGAATATTTTAAACGCGAATGGCTCTGTTGAATTGTTTGAACGAAGTATAGTGTTTCCTATTTATAAAAGGGTGATGTCAATCAACCGAACAATTATAGAGGGATTTCATTCACGAATTGCATTGGGAAAATTATGATGGGTGCAATACATGAAAGGCTGAATCAGTGGGTAAAAAATAATAATAAATTAAACGAATTTCAGGCAGGTTTTCGAAAGGGATACTCTACGATTGACAACATCTACAACCTAACAGCAATTGTCAACCTAAAATTGTTTGAAGGAAGAAAAGTTTATGCGTTTTTTGTCGATTTTAGGGCAGCATTTGACAGAGTTCCCCGGAAACTCCTTATTTATAAATTGCATCAAATGGGAATGTCATCAAAGGTGGTTAATTTTATTGAAAATGTCTACAAAAGAACTAAATCGGCAGTTTGGACCGGAGATGAACTATCCGGCTATTTCGACACAAATATAGGAGTTAAGCAAGGTTGTTTATTGTCTCCTTTGTTGTTCGCATTGTACCTAAATGATCTACATGATAATTTAAAAGGTGGATTATTGATCGATCAGTTGAATATAAGGTTGCTTATGTATGCGGATGATATCGTATTACTGGCTGATGATAAAAACGTTTTACAAAGAATGATTGATAATTTGGAAGTTTATTGTAACACATGGGGTATGGAGATCAATCTTACAAAATCCGAAATAGTTATATTTAGAAAAGGAGGACGTATTGGTTCTACAGAAAAGTGGAAATTTAAAGGAGAAAATATAAGGATCGTCAATGAATATAAATATCTAGGCATTTTACTTACACCTACAATGTCTTATTCAAAACACGTATGTGCCAAAAACGATGCTGCAAAAGTTTGTATTAACATTACCTGGAAAAATTTTATTGGGAAAAGGGACGTGTCGCTTAAAGCTAAATGGAAGTTATTTCAAGCTGTTTGCAGGTCAATACAATCATACGGAGCACAGATTTGGGGCTTTTCCTGTTTTAATTTTGTAGATAAACTACAGAGGTTTTTTATAAAAAGAGTTCTAAGATTGCCAGATAATACACCAAATTATGTGATTGCTCTAGAAACGGGACAAGAAGAAGCCCATATATACACCTACAGCCTCCATCTGCAATATATATGGAAAACACTTTTTGAATATGACGACGAGAGATTACCAAACAAACTATCGAAATTAATAATTTCTAAAAATATATACTGGTACGACGATTTGATGAAACAGCTAAATAAATATTATATAAGCTTCAATGGCGACAATCGAAATAAAATAATTTGGAAAAACTCTTTCTGCCAGTTAATTGAATCAATAAAGCAAGAAAAATATCATGGTCATCAATTATCTGCTCTTCAAAGTGAGCAAAGAGTGTATAAAAATCTTGATCACTCCAAAGGCCTTACATACTGCAATGAAAAATATAACCAGCATGAAATATCCATTATAATGAAAGCCCGGGGTGACCTGCTGTGGTTAAATGGAAATCAATATCGAAATGAACAGTCTAAAATGTGCTCCCTTTGCAATTTAAACGAAGAAGAATCACTAATTCACTTTATAGGAAGGTGCCCGGTGCTAAAAGAAATTAGACGCAGGTTCCTACGATACTCAAGGGTTTCAGATAATGAAGTTTTAGAAATTTTAAATGGTGGTGTTGATGGTAATTGGCACCATTTATATAATTATTTGAAAGAAGCGTTGAAATATAGGAAATTTTTAGTAGAGGAGTATAATTTTTAGTTTAAGTTTTATTAATAAAACGGAAATTTTCAAATTAAAGAATTAATCAAATTATTATCATATTTCTGCTAATATTTTTTAAAAATGAAATAATAATTAAATATAATAATAATTAAATATAACTCAAATAAATAATCCAAACTTCCGGCTGGCGGTTTTGTAAAAACCATGCCGTAATCTCTTTATTTTAATTAAATTAGTTTTTAAGCAAACAATTGTAATATTGAAGAATGAAAAAAATTAATGAATAAAGAAGAAATACATACATACATATAAATAATCTCGATGTATATAAAAACAAAAATCTAATAAAACTGTATTAAAAGTACAGTTTTTGCTTGGATTTAATTAAAGTTATCTCAATCAGATAATCGATGAATGTAAGGTAAATGTGTCCAAATCAGCCTCTTAAGTTTTCCCAGAGAATTACTCGCCAAACGCTGATGTCTGTGCCAAGGTTATTATCTAGGCACAAAACTGCTCGACTGGAATTCGCAAACCAACTAGAGAAAGGTAAGTCAATAATTGCTGCTGTTGTTATGACTGTTCAAACATAAATTTCCTTTAAAGGTGATTTTTTTCCGCTAAGAAAAAGTTCAATCTTGATGGTCCAGAAATTTCGGAGGCGGATCCTTAATGGTTTGGGGAGCTTTTTGTTGTACAAACAGAGAAATTGGTGCCATTTGTTAAAAATAGCAACGAAGAAGAATTTATTTTTCAACAAGACAATGCCTTAGTACATGCAAGTCGTCAGGCAATGGAATGGCTATCATCAAAAAATATTAGAGTATTGGAATGGCCCCCAATTCTCCGGATCAAAACCCCATTGAGAATATTTGGGGAGTATTAACCCGTCAAGTTTACGAAGAAACCCGTCAATACCGAAGAAACCTTTTTCATCTAAAACAAGCAGTTATTGGTGCGTGGAGATCTATCGAATAAATCTGTTAGACAATATGTTTGATCAAATTTTATAGTTGATTCAAAAAAAGAAAGCCTCGCGCATTATTAAAACTGCATCTTTAAAATATTTTTCTTAAATTTTTTGTTAATTTTAATTTACAGTTATGAAGTAATTTTTTCGCAAATCTGCTATATAGTCTTTGATAACATATGTAAAAAGTGGGGTGAGGAAACTTTTTTAAGATTATAAAATATTTTTTGAAATTTCTCTCTTTGGAAGAATACCTCTACGGTTAAGTTTGATGTCCTTCCATCCTTGAAATTTTTTTCACAACTTTCTGATATCTTTTTTAATAGCATCTATAATAACTGAAGTCAGAAAACTTTGCTAAGATTTTAAATTTTTTTTTTAAATTTCCTTTGAAGGATACCCTCATGGTGCAGTTTGATATCCTTGTATCCTGATTTCGTCCCCGAAATTTTTTTTTCGCAATTCTGCGCTATCTTTTTTAATAACATATAAAAACTAAAGTGAACGAATTTTCTTAAGGCTTTAATTTTTTTTTTAATTTCCCAAATGGTTCAGTTTGTTGTTCTTGTATCTTCATTTTTTTTTTTTTTTTTATTTTTTCAATATTTTATTTACAAAATTTAAAAGTTTTCGCCTCAGCGCCAAGTATGGCATTTTAGAGGCTACCAAGTTGGCTACATTCTAAATAAAAACAAAAATAATTTATTCAACATTAACAATATATATAAATTTCATTATAAAAATATGCATATCATATTCAAATTTAAGCTAATTTGTAAGAAGCATTTCAACATTTTGAAGTAAATATTGTTTTAATTTTTCTTTAAAGGTAGATAAAATTTCAATATTTTTTAAACAATCTGGTAATTTGTTATATTCGTTAGGTCCAGCAAAACTTATACGTTGTTTGGTTAACTCAAGACGACTCTTACAACATTAAGATTCAAAGCCTGTCTTGTGATTCTTTCAGAGTATGACATGTTTTGATTAAAACTGATTGTATGAGACCCAACATTTCTTAAACATTTGAATACGTACAACAAAAGCTGCTGCTTTTAAAGCCCTCTTATAGGAAGAACAGTTTTTTGCAAAATCTTTGTACAATTCAAACTGTGCTAAGCCTCAATGATTGCTTAAATACAATTTTCAGTGCTTTATTTTGTGCAGATTGCAATGATTTTATCATTGTGCTTGATTTATCATTGTGCTTGATTCGTCCCTGAAATTTTTTTTCACGATTTTCTGATATCTTTTTTAGTAAAATATATTAAAACTGGAGTGAGGGAACTTTCTTAAGACTTTATTTTTTTTGAAATTTCATTCTTTTGAAGGATACGTGCATGGTTAAGTTTGATGTCTTTGTATCCTGATTTGGTGCTGGAAAATTTTTTCACATCTTTCTGAATTATAAGATTTTTAAATTTTTTTTGGACTTCCCTCTTCTGAAGGATACCCCATGGTTCAGTTTGATGTCCTTGTATCCTGAGAAAATTTTCCTAGAATTTTTAAAATTTTTTTGAAATTTTACTCTTTTGAACGATACCCCCATGGTTCAGTATGATGTCTTTGTATTCTGATTTCGTCATTGAAATTTTTTTTACAAAATTTTAATTTTTTTTTTCAACCGGACACCTTTTGGTTTAAACGAGCTCCACATGCCCCGCTTGTACATATATTGAATTTTTTTTTTTCTTGTTATTATTCAACTTATTTTTTTTTCATTTTTTGTTTTTAAATTTAAGTTTGCAATTTAAATAAAAAAAGTTTGAAAAAATGGGTAACTTCAGTCTAGTAATTTAGGACTCATATACAGATTTCTAACCGTGTTAAGAGCAAAAAATGTTCTTGGAAAGTTTTCATACAATTTTTGCTTGAATACATGCACCATTAGCTATGTAAGTTGCTTTGGAGGTACCACGCCCATTTTTTCTATATCAGTCAGTTTTGGTACAGCTACCATTTTTTTTGTGATGGTTCACGATTGAGAGCGATTTTACCAATGTTTATACTTGGACATTTGTGTATTTTCAAGAAATTAAAGTTAACAAAATTTTATTTCTCATTTGATAACATATTCACTTCCCCACATACAGCGGAGCACAAAAAGTGTTAATTTGTTTGAAATGAACAATCACGTGACTATCGTTATGGTGACAAAAACATTCACTGGTTGGTAACAGGTATATCATGAAACTGGAGAAAAGTACCATAACATTAAAATGTGCTGAAGTTGAAGTTGTTACGTTTCATTAAACTGGTTCAAACCCGTTAGAAATGGATCAAGACATGGCAATTATTGCTAAAGAACTCAGTCCCTTGACTGTTACAAAGCGGACATAACACTGAAGGAATTTTATCTGTACCGACTTTGTGACAATAGAAATGAAAACGTAACACTACACTGGTTCAAAAAGAACTGAATACGGAACTATTTAGACAGTGACCAGTGTTGACAGACATGCCGATGTCTCGTCAAACGTGGGGATTTTAAAACTGGCGACTTTACACATAAAATATCGCTACCAAAAAACTGGAAATATATTACCAGAATATGATTTTTTGCACAACTTATTCAAAATCTTAAAACACTTTACAAGAATATAAATTATAAATTGCAAAATTTCTGCATATTGGTTTCGAAATATCTTGTTAAGATATTTTACAAGATTTATGGTAAAGATATAAACATTCCTTTGGGTACACAAATTAAATTGAGTATATATTTTGTTGCTTTGTTTTATAAGTTATACATTAAATTTGTGCTGAGTTGTTGCAGCTCCTTCTTTTTATAAATATACTATTGTGAACTAGAATTATAATGCAGCATACAAAATTAAAACGTTCATGAAGTGCTTTTTAGAAGTGCTGGAACAAAAAAAAATAATAGAAATTGTTTGACCAATGTTAGCAAATAAAAAAAAAATGCAAAACATCTATATTTTGATCAGCCGGACTTTTTGTCTAGTTAATGTACTTTTGTTATAATGAATTTAATGTTATATTTTTTTGTAGGCACAATTAACTAATATTAAAAAAAATTGATATTTGTTGTGCCTTTTTGAAGGTTTTTTGAATAGGTGGTATGACACGCTGTTTTGAATAAGTGCAGTAACTGGTTCCGCACGGGCTATTTAGCAACCCGTACATAATATGACACACGCTGAATGAAAAGTGACAGGTTAATTGCTAATTACTTTTCGAAAGCCCGGCGACATGTTCCCCTTAGACCAGTGCAGTGGTACGTGGCAAAACTATAACTAACCCTATCACAGAACACATTGCGCTTAATATGTGACTAGTTTTCCTTCAAAAATGTTTCTCCAGTTCTATAATACTTACACTTACACCAGTCACGTGATACATTTTCCCACTGGCTCTGTTGCATATCACATTAATCCTAAAATGGTCCTACTTTAATACTACCTACTTCTAACTTGTCCCGAAGCATATTCATTTCAGTCAGTTCGGTGATAGGTTATCTTGGTCAAGTTATTCGCTACGTCACACAGTGCTCCACAGGTAAAAAGTACCGGTCATTTTCATATTACAAAACCGAAACTAGGACAGGTTCATACAGACAAAGTTCTAGTCAAGTGACCATACCAGTGACTGGTCCATTTTCCGCAGGGTAAATACAACCATCAATAACATTTTTAATGATAGTTGACAGCGCTACCTGTCGGGATTTTTTTTAATTTTTAATATATACATATATTTTATATAGGGGCCAAAGCGGATTATTTGCATTTGATATTGGACTTTTACGAAATTGTTTCATAAATTATACGAAGCGTTTCATTGGAGTAATGCATTTTTTCAAGACATTCATGAAAAGTTTTATTATTTCAATGAAACTTCTTAATATTAAAGAATTTTATGGAACTGTTTCATAAATTCTATGAACGCTTTATTACCGGAATGATTCACTCGTTATCTGAAGTTTTTTATTAACTATACAAAGCATTTCATAAACATTGGCTATAATGAAACCCGTATCATAGATTCTATGAAAAGATTTAATGGACGAGTTCCAGTGACAATTTTGATTAAAGCTATGAGATGGTTCATTTATGAAGCGAAGATAATTCTCTCAGTGGTGCAAAAGATATTAGATTACACACCAACGAATTTATATGTTAAGATGAAATAATATTAAGTATACGCCTTGTATGTAATGCATATAGTGGCTTTTAAATCGACACCCCGGGCTTGCCATCTAAGATATCGAAATCATTTAAACGGGAGCTTATTTGAAATGTTTTGGGCTTTCATTTGATACAATTTATTATTATTTCATTACAATCGGTCAAAATGCCTTTCTGCTAAAGTTAAAATGCTGAGTTTTTCTTTATACCTTGGATCACCTCTTTTGCCCACTTATTTGCAAAATGTGGTTCCTATATAAAAAAAACATTATATTTTTTAGTATTAAAAAAAGTAAAACCAAAAAAAATTCGCGATAAAGTTTTAAAATTGCAAATATTTCAATCATTTTGTTTGACACTCAAACTCAACACTCAAAACTAAAGTTTAATGACATTTCTAAAAAATTCATAGAGTGCTGTAAATACTAAAAAAAAGCTTTTCGCTGGATTTCACACTTAAAAAGAGAAAGTGGAATAAGGTTTACTTTTAAACTAACACAAATAAAAGGAACAGTATCCCACAACAATAACAATTCACATTTGACACAATTTATTTTGAGCAATCTTATATAACGCTGTTTTATTTAAAAAATTATAAAGGGTCCGCCATCTAACGTTTTTTTTTTCAACTAGTGCTTATTTCGTGAATGGTAACACTTAGCTCATGTCTGATTTGACAGATAATTAGTTTTATCCTTCCGCTGAACGAATATGGTCCGTATGTTCGTTATCTTGTGAAAAAAGTGAAAGAAACTGGAATCCTCATCGATAAACCAAAGCGTGAAAAGCTAAAAAACAGTGCGTACACCCGAGAATATTGCTGCTGTCGCAGAAAGTGTACGTGAAGCGCCATCAACATCAATTCACCGTCGTTCTCAACAATTGAACATTTCGGAGACATCATTGAGACGAATTTTGCATAAAGACCTTGGTATGACGCCATACAAAGTCCAATTGGTTCAGGAGTTCAAAAAAAAAGTTGTTTGGCGGACCCTTTAGAACTGGTAAATACATGGATATATGTTTCTATGAACTTCAATTAAGTTTTTGGGGCAATTGCACGATCGTAATGGTTTTGGTTCTTTAACAATAAATGATTTACACTTTATAAAACTTCTGACACCATAATTTTATTTTCAATAAGTACAAAGCCTCATGACTTACATCGGATTTAACCAATTTTTCCACAAAGTAATGACATGTCATTACTTTTCACTCTACCAGAAAGTACGCCAGCTTACTCTCTGCATAATTTAAACACAAATAATAAGGACTTACTAATAACTAGCTAATGTACCCATTATTTCAACACAAAAAATAGGTACTGATTTTTATCATTATTTTAAATATAAAATAATGATCTAAAAATTTTCGAAAACCCAATTTTAGACTCGTTATTTTTTCACTTCTAATGAAAATAACTACTTATATTTGATTTTTTGTAAACTGGAAAGTAATGACATTTTGTGCCAGCAAGTCATTTATGTTTTTATCTATCCAGTATAACATGTCGATGGCTCAGATGGTAGAGCGGTTGACTGAAAACCTGGAGGCCGGTTCGAATCCCTTGTGGGCACATTTTAATAAAAAAATTTCAATAAACAAAATATATTTTTAATAAATTTAGTTTTTTTTTTATTTATTTTTAAACTCACTATTTTTTTTCATACTGGTAAGCATATAGGCAACAGCATACTTTTCTTTTCTGTTTAGTAATGATATGTCATTATTTCGCGCGACATCCCCATATAAAAGTAATGAGATTTGTAATGACAATTGTAAGTAATTGCCATTGCCAAATATGTGCTTATAAAACCACTTATATTGTAATGCTTTTCTACACTGGATGATATTTATTTTGTTTCTTATGAAATGTTCAGCAATACTATGAAACGTTACATTAAACAAAAATCTATGAAACATTTCATAAATATGATGAAGCTTTGAGTGTACTCTAAGAGAATTCTCTGCGTTATATCAATACATTTTTGCTTTAGATCTATGAAATGCCACTGGAACTCGTCCATAGTAACTTTTCATTTAATGTATGCAGTTCGTAAAATTTAATAAAAAATCTAATTTTATTTATTAAAAATTTCATATGAATAATAAAAAAAAAATCATTAGTTTAGAGAAAAAATTTAATTAAAACTCGTGCAAGAAGTTCTCTCTGTGTAGTGTTATATGCCAAAAAGTTAAAACAAATGATTTAATATATTGGTGTCGTTTTGGTGCGGAAAACATTTTGTTTGAGTGTAAACCAGTTGGAAATGATAAAATCGAGCGAATTTTATAAAATCTATGAAGCAGGTTTCATTAAAGTCAGCTTTTATGAAATGTTTTTAGAATTAATGAAATTCTTCATAAATGGAAATATTTCATTAGCAAATGCAAAGCCTGTAATAAAAAACACTGAATGAATTATCTTCATTTCAGTCATGAATTTATGTATAGCTTTAATGGAAATTGTCACTGGAACTCGTTCATTGAAACTTTTCATAGAGTCTTATAAACAAGTTTCATTAAAGCCAATGTTTATGAAATTTTTGTAGAATTAATAAAAATCTCCATAAAACTAAAGAATCATTCCGACAATGAAATGTTTAGAGAATTTATGAAACAGTTTCATATAATTTTGTATTATTAAAAAGTTCCTTGAATTAATAAAACTCTTCATGAATGTCTTGAAAATTACATTGTAACTAGGCCAGTGAATTACTTCACAATTTCATAGTAGTCCAAAATTAATACAAGTCTACATTGTAATAATAAAGTACTTCATAAAATATGTCGAACACTTGAGATATAATCTTAAAACTAAAGTCTGAAAGATATGAAATTTTATGAAAAAATAAAATAATTAAATTTTTTGAAATAATTTCATAGCTCTAAAGAAAATGTTTACGAAAAAATAATTTATGAAATCGCATGATTTTTTTTTATGAAACGATGAAATTTTATGTAAAAAAGTTTATGAAAAATGTCTTAATATTAATAAAATGGCTTGGATATAATGAAATTCTTCACTAGATATACGAAATTCGTTTAATTAATATCGTGAAGAAATCGTTTAATTAATATCGTGAAGAATAAATCGTTCAGTGTATTTTAAGCAACATCGAAAATGTCATTGGAAACTTAATTGAATTAGTACTTAAATTTCATGTATATAATGAAATCTATCATCGAATCTACAAAAAAATCCTATGAACTTGTTTTATTAATATCATGAAGAAAAATTCTTTCAGTAATTAACCATTTATGTGGTAATGCAAGATTTTGCTTGGTATTCATATATATAGTAGCTAACAAAACATTGTGAAAATTAGGCTTATTGACACTAAATTTAAAAATATAATGTGAAGGGGCCATTTTAATGTCTCTGTTTTAAAAACTATAGATTTAATTTTAAGTTTTTTCTGTATGTAAAAGATAAAAGAATCTAATAACATATTCTGATTTAAAAAAGTAATTTTTAACACTTTCAAGCCCGAGTTTACTATCGAATATCAGATGTTTTATAGAAAGAAACATGTACACAAAGAAAAATCATTCGAAGAGCATCATACATTTTTGAATTTATGATTGCGACAACCATGTTACTATGGTTGCAGCAACCATTCTTTTATCTGCTTCTGTATCATAATATGATAATTAGATTAAAATATAATGGTTCCAAATAGATCCCAATATTATCATATTATGGTTCTGGAAATTTTTATGATTTATCATAATATGAGCATTCTCCCAGCATTCTTTTGAAGCTGGATTAAAATGATATGCATGTGCATTAGTGTGCACCTTATTTTTCAACTTGCGAAATTGTACCGTAACTCCCCCAAAAAATGTTCTCCTTATGACATTTAATAGCAATAAAACTACGTTTGAAAAAGTAACAACTTAAATCATTTTTTTTTTAACAACACAAGCCATTATTTATGGACAATAAATTGTCAATAAGTTAAAAAAAAGTCAATTTAAAATTAAAACCTTAAAAATCAAAGTCTGCGAGCTCAATACGTGAACAAATTTTTCGAAAAAGTTACAATTAAAACCAGTGTTTCCATGTTAGCATATTTTCTGCTAGATTTAGCAGATTGAGCTTGAAAATTACATATTTTTTTCTAAAAAATATGCTTAATGCTTTTTAGCATATTTCGTTTGTTAAAAGCAGATTTTTTTTGCATATTTTTTTTTTCAAAAAAGATTGAGTTTTCATTGTATTTTTGAGTAATAATTTTACTACTTTTTTAAGTTATTAATAGCGTACTTGCAAAATAACTGCCAAAAACGATTATTAAACAAGAAAATATACCAAAAAATGCTGGATTTACGGTAAAAATTTATATATTTTTTACGCAGCAGATTTTAGCATATTTAATTGTGCATTAATTAAGCAGATTTTTAGCATAATAAATATTGGAAAAATATTTGAAGTTTTTCGTTGGCGTTTTTTAGCATATTTTATTTTTTCTCACGATCTAGCATATATTTTCGGGTGATTTAGCATATTTCAAAAGAAAATTTCTGGGCAACACTGATTAAAACAAAGACCTTTATGTCAAGATAAATCAAAGTCGCTAAACCGGCTTGGGTTGCCAACACGTCGATCGTCTGCCTGTAGTTATATCTTTTAATGGAACTGAGCAGTTACTTGGCATTCCAGCAATTAGTGCAGGCACGGGAAAGGAACAGGCCATAGCCGTCTGCAATTTGCTGAAAGAATGGGACCTCGAAGAAAAGGTAGAAGCTCTTTGCTGCGATACCACAGCATCCAACTTAGGAAGAATTAAAGGCACATGCGTACTTTTAGAGCAAACATTAGATAAAGATCTCATATATTTTCCGTGTCGTCATCACATACTTGAGATACTTTTACGGAGCGTTTTTGATGAAAAAATGCAAAAGTCTTCTGGCCCTAGTGTCACACTGTTTCATAGATTTAGAGATGGCTGGATTAAATTAGATAAAAATAATTTTAAATCTGGAGTTGAGGATCAGTACGTAAAAAATGTACTTGGCAATACAACACAGATACTTGAGTTTGCATTTAATAATCTAAAAGAAAACAAACCACGGGACGATTATAAGAAACTTCTTCAATTGGCTATAGTTTTTCTTGGAGGGGCAGTTCCAAAGTTTACTTTTAAAATGCCTGGAGCCTTTCACCATGCCCGGTGGATGTCCAAAGCAGTGTATAGTTTAAATATATTTTTATTTCGGGAAGAGTTTATTTTGACTGACTCTGAGAAGGATGGTATTAGAGACATATGTATTTTTATAGTAAAAATATATTTAAAAGCTTGGATAAAAGCACCAGTTGCTGCAGAAGCTCCTAATCAAGACTTGACTTTATTAAAAAATTTAAATGATTATAGTTTAATTGATGAAAATATAAGTCGAGAACTACAACGGAAATTCTGCAATCATTTATGGTATTTATCACCAGAATCTGCAGCTCTCGCTTTTTTCGATGATCAAATTTCTCATACAACAAAAAAGCACTGATTAAACAAAGACCTTTATGTCAAGATAAATCAAAGTCGCTAAACCGGCTTGGGTTGCCAACACGTCGATCGTCTGCCTGTAGTTATATCTTTTAATGGAACTGAGCAGTTACTTGGCATTCCAGCAATTAGTGCAGGCACGGGAAAGGAACAGGCCATAGCCGTCTGCAATTTGCTGAAAGAATGGGACCTCGAAGAAAAGGTAGAAGCTCTTTGCTGCGATACCACAGCATCCAACTTAGGAAGAATTAAAGGCACATGCGTACTTTTAGAGCAAACATTAGATAAAGATCTCATATATTTTCCGTGTCGTCATCACATACTTGAGATACTTTTACGGAGCGTTTTTGATGAAAAAATGCAAAAGTCTTCTGGCCCTAGTGTCACACTGTTTCATAGATTTAGAGATGGCTGGATTAAATTAGATAAAAATAATTTTAAATCTGGAGTTGAGGATCAGTACGTAAAAAATGTACTTGGCAATACAACACAGATACTTGAGTTTGCATTTAATAATCTAAAAGAAAAGCAACCACGGGACGATTATAAGGAACTTCTTCAATTGGCTATAGTTTTTCTTGGAGGGGCAGTTCCAAAGTTTACTTTTAAAATGCCTGGAGCCTTTCACCATGCCCGGTGGATGTCCAAAGCAGTGTATAGTTTAAATATATTTTTATTTCGGGAAGAGTTTATTTTGACTGACTCTGAGAAGGATGGTATTAGAGACATATGTATTTTTATAGTAAAAATATATTTAAAAGCTTGGATAAAAGCACCAGTTGCTGCAGAAGCTCCTAATCAAGACTTGACTTTATTAAAAAATTTAAATGATTATAGTTTAATTGATGAAAATATAAGTCGAGAACTACAACGGAAATTCTGCAATCATTTATGGTATTATCACCAGAATCTGCAGCTCTCGCTTTTTCGATGATCAAATTTCTCATACAACAAAAAAGCTTATGGTAGCGGCTTTAAATCAACCTAATGAAAGTGACAGCAAAAAATTTACAATTCTTTCTCATCACATAAACCAGTGCATCGATAAAAATATTGAAGATTTTATCTCGCAAAAAGCTTTAAATTTTTTGAAAAGATTTTCTATTCCAACGGATTTTCTAAAGAAAGAACCAGAAGAATGGAAGAATGACACCTGTTACAATATTGGTTTGTGCATAGTAAGTAAACTGAAAGTGGTTAATGACACTGCAGAACGGGCAGTCAAACTGATGGAAGACTTTAATCAAGTCTTGTCACGAGACGAAGAAGAGAAGCAACTAATAATGCAAATTGTTGCAGATTATAGAAAAAAATATCCTGATTCAACCAAATCAACTTTATTAAATTAATATATAAATCTAAAATAAAATAAAGTACAAAAATGCAAATAATTATGAAAGTTTTATTTAAATAAGATTTATATAAAAATATAATAAATATAAGGTGATCTTAAAAAATGTTTTTTAGAAAATAGTTTTTTGTGAAACTTTATTAGTTTCCCATAAAATTTTTAGGGGTGTCTGCATTGGGAAGTTTCACTGTTGTATAAATTTGTATGTTGAATTAGTAAATGAAGAAATATTGGCTTATTTCAAATATTTTCCTTAAGCAGAATGGTTATATTTTTCAGATTTGCTTTCTTTTCCCAAGTTAAAAAAACATACATAATTTCCAAAAAAAAATAGAATAACTTAAAAAGTTGATGTGTTATGATAATTTTGATGACAGATTCAGATTTATCACCAAATAGTACGTTATGATCCACTTAAAAAAATATAAGATTGTTGCAAAGGCATAAAAAAAATAAGCATTAGTGTAAATTTTGTACAAATTTTACGTATTTTAGCAACTTTAGGGCTAATGTGCCACGCCTTCCCGTTATCAGATCGCACTAAATTTTCGCATACTATATTTTTTCACTAAAGAGAACATTTCTAGGGGGAGTTACGATCCAAATCTCGCATAAAATTTTGCCCCATATAAGCAAGGCGCACACTAATGTGCATGTGTAAATTCACACATTTAATTCAAACTCATGTTTAAAATTATTTAAGTAATCAAATTGTCTTTGTGCTGAAGAAAAAGCTTTGTGAAATATTATGTCAGCAATACAAGCTATATATCTGATTACAGCATAAATCATGCATGAAAATATTGTTAAGAATACAATTTCACAATACATTTATAATGATCAAGCCATGTTTGCAGCAATCATAACAATTGCATTATATCATAGTATGATCATGGACAAGAATTTTGCCATCTTTATTGCCCTATTATGATTATTGCAAACATATTATGATTATTTCGTACTACAGACTTAATAGCACGTGTAATTTGTTTAAATTTGTCTTTCATATTTTTTTCTTTAGCAATATTTTTTTGCGTAATTACAAACAATTAAAAAAAGCACTTTTTTATCAAGTTATACTTACACTTTTAAGTCCATATAATAAAAATAACTTTATATAAGGGGTGTTCTTCAATTAAACTTTTGCCTAGACTTCCAGGGTAGACCGGGTTGAGACTAGAACTTATTCCTTCTTCCACAAAACAAATCACCAATACAATTATCACTAATACGTTGTTTGTGCGCGACAATTAAAAATTTGCCTATTCTTCCAGGGTAGACGGGGTTGAACTAACAAACTTATTCCTTCTTCCGTAAAACCAATTAGCATTACAATTAACAGCGCTACGTGGTGTCTTCTTGTTTAATATTATTTGATTTATTGTGGCTTACTGTTTCTCACAACTGCTTTTAACAAAATCTCAAATAAGAATGAAACTTAAAGAGCAAAGACGCTCACAAAAAAAAAAAAACACCAACTGATCATATTATAGCTGGCGCAACTATAATATGGCTGTAGTTACATAGAGGAATATGATACAATAATAAATGCTACATTATGAGTGTAGACAATACAATAATATGATAACTGAAAAGAAAGAGAAATTTTTACTAGAACATGATGAAAGCAACCATATTATTGGTGGAATATGATTGATACAACAATAATTTAATTGAAACAACCTTTTATGGCTGTAGGAAACATAGGTTTGTGGCCGCAATCATATTGCAACCATATTTTTTTCTCTGCGTGTGGGTTTAAATGGGTTCAAATTGTTTTTTTTACTGTAAATACTTCAGTAGACACAATGGTCTGTCACACATAGAAACAATCTCAAAAATTTAATTAATAGCCTTCAAGATCGATACATTTAAAGAGACATTCTTATTCTCCATTCCATTCTCAAATTTAATTAAAATAATTATAAAAAATTTATTTGAAAATGGACTGCAAGATTTATTTTTGCATACATTTATCTTGTTTTTCGACCATGCCCACTTTTACTACCACTTTTTTTAATTATGTAATTGCTTCCATATAGTTTTTAACACATTTACTTCAAATTGTATACACATTATATACTCCAGCCAAGGTAGATATAAACGTTTCATACGCCACGCCCCCTTTCACTCCCCATTTTGTTTAAAAGTTTTAATTTGTTTGTCCTCTGTACAAATGTATTCTTTTCAACGGATTTTTTGTTTCAAATAATGTATATGACAATTGATTTTACTAATTGAGAACGGTTCTGATTGGCTGTCTTAAGAATAAATACACTCACAATATTTTTTCAGTAAAGACTACTGAATATACACATTAAATTAACAGAAAATCAGTTAAAAACAGGACTACTTACTATTCGTTTAAAACAATTGTATTTTTTAGTTTATTTTCAACTGTTGAATATTAATTGACAAAATCCATAAAAACAATAGATTGTTTTCGTTTATTTCAATACTCATTATAATAAAACAACTTTTCGTTTTGAATAGAAAATTTTAAATATTACGGAAAGTCCGTTTTTTTTTGTTTATTTTTTGTTGAATAACAGACAAAAGTTAAAAAATATATTTCTTTGGTAATTTAACTGTATATTCCATTGAAACAACTTTACGGATTAAACTTTTAAATAACTGTTGATTTTTTATGGAAAAGTTCTTGTGAGTGTAGTATTTCACCAAACGGGAGCTATGTTTGCAGCCATTAAAGTTTTAACTTTGATCGCGTCTATTTGACTAATTACAATAACGATTCTGATTGGCAGGTTAAATAAAAATTATGCTATGTTAGCAAGCGGGAGCAAGCAATATAACCAAAGTTTTGTGATAACTATAGTAATGAATGTTAAATTTATATGAAAATATTTGTGGTTTATTAAATGCTATTGTTAGAAAAGTTATTAACCTTAAATAAAATTTTAGGCAGGACAACATCTTCGAATGCAAAACAACATTTGCCGGGTCAGTTAGTTTATTGTTTGAGCCGATCCTTTGACTCCAAACAATTCTGAATGCAAAATTTAATAGAAATCGAAAGGCCCAAGGTCAAAAAATGCACTTTTTTGCCAGTCTTCAGTGGAATGGCCGATATATATCTATGATTTACGATTTTACTTACTTCTCATTATACGATTACGATACTCATCATCACGTCTCATAGCAATATTATCAATACCATTCGATACCATCATTTGCTGCTCCATAGGTGAAATATCCTTAATAAAAAATAAGTGAATAAGTATCAAAAAAAAAAAAATCACAATACAAACAATTTATACATAAATTAATCTTGGTTATTGTGCAAAGCTTTAGGCTATCAACAACACAATGCATTAGAAAACAATAAAATCAAACAAAAAAAAAAAAAAAAGATTTAAATAAATTACGACACCCAATACCACACCTCCCTTACTCCTCTTACAGAGGAGAGTAAATGAAAAACTATGATCAAAATCAAATGCAAACACTTACACTTATTTATCAGGGATGGTAATTTGAATACAAAATTACTATTAACTGCACTAGTTTATGACATTACTTAACACTAGTGTCCGACCGAAGACTTTTTTAAATGCTGAATATTAGACAGATTTTCTAGAAAGGTTAAGGTTAACCCATTGTTCACCAAACATAGAATCCGTTGACCGATTTAGTTGAATTTTTTGTTTGTGGATATATTTCTATTTTGACTTCAGATTCTTCTTAGAGGTCTTTAAATTTCCCGCCAATAAAAAATGGGCCCGAAAATTTAATTTTTTAAAATTTTTAAATTTATTAAAAATGTATTGCGGTTTCTATGCACACACACAGAGAAAAATTTAGCTATTTGCCAACGGAAATTCAGTTACTACATCTCAAATTCGGTTATTACGAATTGCAGTCGGTTTGTACAATTGAACATTAGTTTTCACAACAAAGTTCGGTTAATTCAACTGAATTTTAGTTGCAACACCTAGAATATTTAGAAATCTAATGTAAATATCGTTGTACTAACTGAATTTATAAGTTGTTACCATTAAAATACACTTTTCAATTTGGTTGGCACTTTAATTATCTGTGTGCAAGCATAGAAATTTAAATAAGAAATTAAAATAAAAGACCAAAATCCCCAAAAGGTTTTGAAAACTTAGCTCGTATTTTATTTTTATAGCCTTTGGAATTTGGCTATTTTCGTTATGGGTAAAAATTAAAAGTTAAAAAGATCATTTAATGCAGACAAAGCCATGTTGTTTTTTTAAGTTTTCGTGTGCTAAAATATTTAATATTTTTTTATCAAAAACAAATGTTAACTAAGCATTTTAAATGCTAAAAATAAAAAAATTCTAAAATAACAGTACCGGCTTTCTCATACTTTAGGAACACTTATTATAAAGAAAAATAAAACACACTCAGCCGAATGAGTGATATATAAATATTTCGTATAATTTGCATTGCGTGAGTGTTAGTGGTGCAAATCAAAAATTTTATTGCATACTTTCGAGAAACATGTTATGAAAATAAAGGGGCCCAGACGTATGAGCAATATTTCAGTTTTAATAAAAACAAATAATACGCTTGTATGAGTTGCATTTTTTAAACTTGCTGTTGCATACTTTAGGGGGACTTAAGCAAAATGAGTGATATTTATAATTTACAAACAGAGAAGACAAAAAATAGCAAAATCCATTGTGTTTATGGCAAAAAAATATTGGATAAAAGCTTAAAATAGTAAAAAAAAGCCAAGAATATCTGAAAAAGGCAATTTTAAAGTTCAAAAATCTTAACAAAAAGCTTTTTACAAATGTTTCAGGTAATATGATTAAAAAAAGCAAAAAAAACATATTTGTCTTCTCTGTTTACAAAGGAAAGGGTCCGCCATCTAACGTTTTTTTTTTCAACTAGTGCTTATTTCGTGAATGGTAACACTTAGCTCATGTCTGATTTGACAGATAATTAGTTTTATCCTTCCGCTGAACGAATATGGTTGTGTATACGTTTGAACAACGCTGGAAAATATTGCGACATTACTTTGAAAATCATGCCATTTTTCTTCGAAAATGAGCAAGGAGTGGCCGTTACAGTCAATGGCGATCGTTATCGGGCCATGTTGAACGAATTTTCACAAAAATTGAAGAGGAGGATATTGGCAACATTTGGTTTCAACAGGACGGCGCTACGTGCCACACAGCCGAAGCTACACTCGATGTTTTGCGCCCTGTTTTTGAATATCGCATTATCAGCCGCAGAGCTGATGTCGTCGTTTGGCCACCTCGGAGCTGCGATTTGACATCGTTGGACTATTATTTGTGGGGTGCCGTCAAAGATAAGTGTTACGCCAACAAGCCAGAGACAATTGACGCTTTAAAGGGCAATATTCGTGAAGCCATTGGTGAAATACAGCTGCACACAATCGATAATGTGCTTTAAAATTGGACCGATCGTGTAGGCTACTGCATGGCCAGCCGAGGCAGCCATTTGAATGAAATTATTTTCCATTATTAACCGGAAGGATTGTACTTTCAAATAAAAAAAGAAATTTGAGAAAATATTCAGTAGTTTTTTTTTATAGCATTTTCAAAAAAAAAAAAAAGTTATTTGGCGGACCCTTTATGAGCCTATGTTTAATTTTATTCTTTCTAACAATTGATTTTCGTAAAATAAAACTAATTTTCTGTATATAAAAATAAGTTTCATAAAAAATTCCTTTTCAAAAATAAATTTCGTATATATTAATTTTCGAAAAATGTTTAACATATTTTCAAGCTCATATATGAACATATATGTTTAACAACGATCCCATTTTCGTCCCATTTATACAAACACATAAAACGGATAAAATAATTGGCCCGAAAAAAGCACGATTTCGATGAAATTTTTTATGCTTTTTACAAAACTGTGTTTACGGAAAACTTAGAAGATTTAAAAAAATAATTTTTTAAGGTGGTATTTGGTTGGGCTTTAAAAATGTTTACAACACATATTTTTTCTTGATTTTTGGCAAACATCAAAGATTCTTGTAACTCAAGCGAAATCAAGACCTTGTGGGCACCCTAACTGTTATGTATAAGGACAGTGAAAGGGTTAAAGACACGTTGGTAAAATGTGTTAACTATTTTTAACTAACTTAAAAAACATTTATATTAAAAAAAAAACTGATTTTGATTTGTTGTGTCAAATTGATTAATTAAACAATGAAAAAATAATGTTTGCCAAGAAAATTGCGAGAATGCGCAATTCAAATTTTTAAACTGATAAAAATGTTATGGTTGTTTGAAAAACTTATCTTTAGAAATGAATTTTGTCACTAATAATATAGAAGTTAAGCATGGCTTAACCAAATTTCTGATCTCTATGACTTTTAGGTTTTTTTTTTTTTTTTTTTTTTTTTTGTTTTTTTGTTACTTTTATACAGAAACCGATGAGCCAAATGTACAAAACATCTAATAAAATATGATGACAATATGGATTGAAAATAGGCTTAACTTTTTTAAATCTGTTCTACTTACAAATAATATTGTCATAGTAATTGATTTTTAATAAAAAAGTTAGTAAATTTTTAAACTATTGAAAAAAATTAAAATACCAATTTTTTTACAGTTTTATTAGTTTTTTGTTTTTATATACATCGAGATGATTTATAACGCGCTATCAGTTTGTCATTCCGTTTGTAATGTGTCGAAATATCTGTATTCGACCCCATAAAGTATATATATTCTTGATCCACGTTCAATTTTAAATTTAAAATGAGTAAAATCGGTCCAGCGGTTCAAAAGTAATGAAGCAAAATGTAAAGGTACCACCAAATTTTCCATACAAATTGTGTATCTTTGTACAATTTTATAGTATCGTCTGGTGTATGTCATATTTTTTCACCAAACCGTGGTGAATAATAATTGAATTTAACTTAAAACTTTTTTTTCCTCACTAAGATTTTTCACAACAAAAATAATTTTTTACCAAAAAAAAATTCTTTACCACACAATTTCTATTTTTACATCCAAAAATCTTTTCACCACAAAATTTGTTTTTTAATAAAGGATGTTTTTTTTATACAGGTATAAAACTTTAAGTTGGCAAAACTTTTGTAACTGTCGGCCATTTCGTCAGTTGTCAGGTGATTTATGTTTAGTTTGGTTTGGCATTTCAACATGAATAGACTGACGCCTGAACAACGCTTCCAAATTGTGTAAATTTATTTGAAAATCATGGTTCTAAATTTTGGTTAATGGGTACGTCAGTAAACAAAACTGCCGTATTTGGAGTGATGATAATCCTCAAGTGTATGTTGAGACACCGTTATCGCCACTAGACTATTTTCTGTGTGGATATGTGAAGTCGCTAGTCTACGCCGAAACGATTGACCACTTGGAGGGCAACATTCTCCGCGTTATTGCCAATATACGCTCAAAAATGTTGGAAAAAATCATCGAAAATTGGACCTCCAGATTAGACTATGTCCGAGCCAGCAGTGGTGGCCATATTCCAGACGTCATATTTTAATTATAATGCCAGTAGATTATCTTTCGAATAAAGTTAATTTCATTTCAATTTAAAATATTCATCTTTTTTTTTATTCAATTTCAAAGTTCTATACCTCTATAAAAAACACCCCTTATTTGGTAAAACCAAATTTAATGCATTTACTTTTTTATTTATAATCATAGTTAAAATAAGCTATATCTCGGACACTAAGTGAGATAGAGCAAAATGGATAAAAATCGTTATTCCGTACGATTTTACTCTCTATTAACTACTTATATTCCCAGTAATAAATATGGACCTGCATCTGGTCAGATCCTGAAAGACCTGTTTAGCAGGTATTTTCTGTTGATTCGGCATAAAAATTCAGTTGATTTAGCTAAATTCTTAGTTAATTTAACTACAACTGTCAACTCAAATTTAGTTATTTTTAAACTTAGGTCACCTCACCTAAATTTTGATACTATTTTCTGTTATCGTAGCTGAATTTTCAACTATTTTGCACTCTTTTTTATGAGTGTAAATTTCCTGTCTAGACATTATGCTTAGCATTTGAAAGAACCCTTTTTACAGTCCGGTCGTAATGATGCATTCTATTTAAAAATGTAAAAAAAAACGTTAAACTTAATGTAAAAACATTTATAATATTCAAAATCGGTACCGGCACTGTTCGATTAACAAATCAGGTTACTTGTGGTTTATGACATGATTAGTTAGAACTAAATTAATTAAAATGTGATATTGATTGGTGGTGAGACAGTTTCAAAGCCTAGAGAATAAATACCATCAGGAAGAATGTCTCATTTGGCTACGTCTGCGTCTACCTAGAGTCCCAAAACGCAGTCTACAGGGCGAACACTAAAGAAACATGAATGTTCAAAACCTTATCTGAAATTTAAATTTCATTTAAATATGTAGCGTTGTTAGTACAACATGAATTTCAAATTGCAACTTTATAACGAATCAAATGGATATTGTAGATACGATATAATTTTTAAACAGCTTTTTGCCACTCCTCGCCGCCCACAAACTGAAAATCAAAATTCGGAATGCACTATTTCGTAGCTAGTACCACATGTAATCCAAAATTGTAGCTCAACAGATGGATGTAGTAGATACTACAAAATCTTTTAAAACGCTTTTGAAACGCCTTTCCGCCCACAAACCGAAAATGAAAAACTGGGTTTCTACGAAACGAATGCCAAATTTCACATTTCTTGTTCATCAGGACCTTTATATAGACACACACCCAGAGAAAACCAGGAATAAGTTTGCATCAATTTTCGTCCAATGTAACAACTTTATCAATATTTATGAAACATTTCATAAACAACAAGAATTATAATGACCATATCATGGTCTAAATGAATTTTTTTTTATACAAAAATAACGAAATCATGACTAATACAAAATATGCTTGATATATATACTGAAATATTTCATAAATATTATAAATTGGTTTTGTTTTTTATGAAATGTTTCATAAATACTATAAAATGTTCTTGGACGAAAATTTATGAAACATGTCATTTATAAGGGTTTTCTTTTGAATGGTTGGACATATTTTTTTGGTTTTCCTATCAATAGAAATTCAGAATTCCATTTGAAATTTGAAAATCATCAATTGAAATTAAGAATTTTCATTTGAAACTAAAAAAATGTAAATTTAAATTTATATTTTCTATTAAAAATGCAGAAACTAACAGAAAGTCAGAAATTCTGTTCAGATGATGTGTTCTAAATTTTGCATGGAATTTTGTGAACATAAATTTAGTTTTTATAAATTTCAGTGGAAATTGAAATTCTTTACCTCAATTAACGTTTTTAAGTTCCAAATGAAAATGTTTAACTTAATTTACTTTTTCTGAATTTTAATAAAAATTAATAAAAGAAATTTTTCATTTTATAAAAATCTATGCATTTGGCTCATCATATTTATAAGCGCTTTATAGCATGTATGAACCTTTTCATGAAAAGCTATAAAACTTCTTCATATTTATGAAACATTTCATAAATATGATGAAGCTTTTCATGAATTTGTACTTTTATGAAACAGCTTCATCATATGTATGAAATGCTACAATGGACGAAATTCAATGAAGTTTTTCATCATATTTATGAAGTTTTTCATAAATTTTATGAAGAATTTTCTTTGGGTGTACGCATTATTTATTTGCTAATTTTCAGCTTTTAAGGTCATATATAAAACTATGGAAAGAATAAGAACCCCTAACAGACCGAAAATCAAAAATCCGGCTAAGCTAGGTTCTTTCTGGAGGATTGTACTATAAGTGTGCAAATTTTCAGCTTTCGATGTCATCAGGGGACTTCAGAAAGCTCTGAAAAGAATAACACACAAACAAACAATACGAAATTATATATGTTAGCGTGTCTCTTAAAAATAGATTTGTCCCAATTTTATTACAAATGGTTCCAAATGGAAGAAATCGATTTTTTGGAATACGTTAACCCGTGCCGCAATTTGGCAGATAATTTTGAAAAGAAGTGCATTATTATTATTATTATTTTTATATTCAATTTTATATATTTTTATATATTGTTTTTTTTTTTTAACAACTTAAAAGCTTTATAAACTTGTAGTCATAATTAAAATTAAGCTTCAAGTGTCATTTTTGTCCCCATGAAACTAAGGGTTAAAGATTTTTTAGATAAAAGTAAACATAATTATTGGCTAGTAAAATTTTTCCGAAAATCATGCAAACCTTATTAAAAACATTAAAATTTTAATAAATTTTGGACAAAATAAGTACTTTTCACAAAATGTCCTGGAAAGGAGTCGCTCCAAACCAAAATTCGAATTATTATTATCCCATTTTTTATTTTTTTCTTTTAATAAAAACTTTTATTTTATAAAACTAACAACCGACATCCGCAAATAAGACATTTTAAAAAAATTTTAAAATTAATTTAATTTAAAAAGACGTTTTGGCTTTTTTTATCAAATTCGTAGGTCATTTCAGATTCAAAACTAAAGTTGGTTAATTATATACGATAAAGTAAGAATTGCATATCTAAATAATGTTGAGTAAATGAAAAAATAAAATAAAAAATAATTTTTGTGAAACTTCGAATTTCGGGATAATACATTACTTTCCCAAAATAGCCATTTTCGGCGGAGTTGCGGCATGGGTTAAATTTTTCCAAACAAAAAAAAAACCAATTCCTTTATTTGGAATATTTGTAATAAAACTGAAGGGTGTAATAAATAAAAATCGACAAATCGTTACATTAAATAAAAAATATATAAATCATCTCAATACCTACTCCATAAACTAATTTTAATTTTTTAGGCCTAAACACATTTTGAAAAAAATATTCACATTTTTGTTGTAAACTAGTGTTATGTTAAAAAAAACAGATAATTTTTTTACTAAATTAAATTAGGCGTATGAGTGTTGCATTTTAGTACTAAGAATTTACAAATTTATTTTAATTTTAATTAACCATCCCTGTAAGCACACATATTCACACAAGATTTAAAAACAAAAGCAAGCAACAAAACAATAATCCTTGAAATGATTTATAAAGCTTATAAACATACCTCGTAACGTTTATCACTGTCAATATTGGGTAATTTTTCAATAAACTCTTCCAACATATTAGAGAATGGTATGAAAATTTACAACATGTTGTAGTTCGAAGCAGTAGACAAAAAAACAAAAAAGGTAAAACCAACAAATAAAACAGCGCTGTAATACCACCTGTTGCTTTCTAACAGTAATTTATGTACACATTACCATTGTGTGGGTGGTTGAGAAGTGCTGGTGTAGATGTTTGCAATAGTAGCAACCGGAAGAACAACAACATAAAAATGTTGCTAAAGCTTTTAAGTTGGTATTGTTAACCGTAACCAACACATTTCTAAATTTACACACACGCACACTTTTACTAACAAACTACACCACGTTATTTAAATGTCAACTTGACATACGTTAATCATTGAGCACAATCACTATGACACACTATTAACAATAATATCCAAATGTTCACAGCATCATCATCATTATCATTATTCAAAACTCGTAACAGGAACAGGAAATAGACATTATGTATTAAACTAAATATTTATAAGGAAGTAATAGTATTTATAGCACAAATACACATGAAAATATTGAGATTTTTTGTTAAGTAGTAAAAGAAAACGTCCATGTATGGAGGAAACAATATTAAACACAACGCCAACATAAAATGTAGTAATCGAAACTAAAAAAAAAACCCAAAATCACACAGATTTTTTTTTTTTTGTATTTCTGCTTTAAAGCCTCAGAAAAGTGCCCACTACCACAGCACAAAACAAACTGAATCCGTAGTTTAAACACCATCTTCTAGTGGTGTTGATAATGATGATGTTCATGATGATGTCGACGACGACGACGACGACTACGGCATTGGCAACGGCTACAACGAGTATTGCCGCGTTGATGCTTGTATTAATGTCCCCTGTATTCGTTTTTGTATTGTTCGTCTATATTATATACTTTACTTTAGTGTCAAGATATACCCCCCAAATACACAAACATATTTTATTTGTTTTTAACCCTCTTATGTATCAATTAATTTTGTGTTAATATCACCAGAAAAATGTGACACTATAAAATCAAAATCTAGTATGTGATCAATTTCAATTACGTTCGAAATCGAAATTGTAAACATCATTATTTCGCAACATTTTAATTTTAAATAACTTCAAACGTAATAAATTGAAATATCTGATTAAACTGAAATTTTATTCGAGAATATGTTTTCTGAAACAAATTATAATAAATTAAACACTCAATTCCGATCGAAAGTGTAATTCATTACACAACAACGTGTTCATTAAATTTTAATTTTATATCTCATTTATACTACAACCAAAAAGTAGTAGTTTTTTAAAACTACTTTTAAAAATGCCATACAAATTCATTAAGCAAAATCTAAAAGTTTTCAAAAACTACTAGCCCACTTAAAATCTGGACAGAAGTTAACAGACATAACAACGCCCCAGATGTAACTACGAAATTGATTTTTATATATGTTTTTAGAAATATTTCAGACATTACTTGCTCCAATTCAGGAGACATTCGGTAAAGAACTGCAAAAAATATAATATAAACAAAATATGAAAACTAAAAAAGTTGCACAAAAACGGAATTTTTGCATGCAAGTAGTGCCACTTTTAAAAAAATCAGTTACTGTAAATTTTAGTAGCAAAATTAAATATTTTTTTAGGATTTTGGATTTGTGTACTTTTAATTTGAAATATGGTTACAAAAAAATTCCCTTTTAAAATAATTGGTATATTGGGCAAATCCAAACTGATCAAAACACCTATATATGGTTTGACGTTCGCATCACAATTTTTTTTTCTCGTAAGATTCTGTCAACTCCATTTTGCGTTTTTTTCGCAAAACGGACGATCCATAAAAATGTTTACCCTGACCACAGACTTCTTCTATCTCAAAGGCAGACGTTGAAGTTCATCGTACTTTTATTGGTAAAACTTTAATCTATATAAACTAATAGTTTCTAGAAAGGTTGAGGTTAAAAAGAAAAATAAAAGTTTTTCTCTATAAAAATATAAACACTATTAATTTTCAAATCAAACTAGACTAGTTTCTTCATTTTTTATGGACAGGCGTCATCAGTGATTTTCCATTTAAATTGTATTATTATTTTTGTCTCATAATTGTCAGATTATTTGTGTCTTATAATTGTCAGATTGTCTCTATAGTTTTTAATTAAAAACATTTTATGGAATTTCACAAGTAAATACAAAAAGTTTTCAAAAACTATGTAGAATTTTATTGCATTTCTAGTACAACCTAAAAGTAGTAGTTTCTGAAAACTATACACAGAGAAAAAATTTAGCTATTTGCCAACTGAAATTTGGTTAATACGACTCAAACTCAGTTATTATGAATTTCAGTAGGTTGGCACAACTTAACATTAGTTTTCAAAACAAAGTTTGGTTAGTTAAACTGAATTTTAGTTGCAATACAAAAAATATTCAGAAATCTAATATAAAAATATTTGTGGCAACAGAATTTATAAGTTGTTACCATTAAAATACACTTTTCAATGGCACTTTGTTTCTCTGTGTGTACTTGTATTTGGTAATGTGTGAAACAACATACATTTCCAGGTAATTAAGTGTGTAAGTAGCACACAAAGGGTTTCCCCTAGTTACCAGAGCACCAATTCCCTAATTTTGAAAACGAAGATCGTCCAAATGATTCGATAGATCGATATCGTTTTGAGTTAACTTTCTTTACGTTCATCACTATCATATCGTTTCGACCATCGGTTCGAAGACGATAGTGAAACAGCTGATTGTTACTTGCCGTTTTGTTTTCTTTTTTGAATTTTTTTTATTTACATTAGTAAAATTTGTTTACTTATGAAAATATTTAAAATAGCACTTTTAATTATTTATATACGAGGGCTGATTAATATGTCAGTGACTTTTAGAACTTCCCGCGTAATTATATAAAATGCAACACTACTCCCATCAAGTAACATCTGTTAATAGACAACTGTCAAATTTTGAGCACGTTCCGTCATTTACTTTGCGTTTAACAGCTGTTCAAAACATACATCCTCGTGGATTTTTTTAAAAATGAAAAAAAGTGAATTTCGAGTGCTAATTAAACATTATTTTTTGCGAAAAAAAAAACGGTCAATAAAACCAAGGAAATGCTTGAAAATACTTTGGGGACTCTGCACCATCGATTTCAATGTTAAAAAAGTGGTTTTCTGACTTTCGTTGCGGTCGCACAAGTACAAATGACGCTGAACGTTCTGGACGACCAATTGAGGTCAATACACCCGAAAATGTCCAAAAAATCCACGATATGGTGTTGGCCGAACGAAGAGCAAAAGTGCGTGAGATTGTTGATGCCATAGGTATTTCATATGGCAATTTCGTATGTTGCAATTTTGTGTGAAATTATTGGTAAATATATAAATTTGTAATCATTTTATATTAAAAAAATTTTGAATAGAAATAGTTAATGTTAATGCTGGAAATACAAGTCGGAAAATGTAGCATGGTAGCTTCACTGTTCTTGTAAGAACTTTACTACGAAGAAAGCAGCTTTGGCGAGATTTTTCCCTTTAATGTATTAAAATTGTCTGCAGAAATCTTTAGCCAGATCGAAATACTAGTATCAACCTAGCTAATATGTTTAATTACATTTTTGTAAATATACGGAGATTGAAAGCTCGTTATAAATTAAAAATAACTTTTTGTCTTTTGTTTTATTGAGCTAAAGATCTTTTATTTAATAATTATAATTATTTATTTCCAATATTTCGTCTTCGCTTTGGAAGACTTCTTCAGGGAAATTTTTTTTATAATTAAAAAACTTAAAAATAATAATTACAAAAAAGGCGGGAAATAAAATATTTTCTAATGTCAAATTGAAAATTAACCCAGAAAACAAAGTATAAATAATTGAAATATCATAACATAGCAAACAATTTTAAATTAATAGTTTCTTAAAATCTAAATGAGAATTATAATAATTTTATTATTTCCTATTGACTAAATGTCTGTAATTCTGTGCAATATTGTAGTTAATCCTTTGTGTTGATGGTACTTTTATGATCTGTAACATTTCTAATGTATATCTTCGTTTATAATTGCTTTCTGTGTTTAAAATTGATGTGTTATCAAAATCTGGATAATGATTGGAGTTGCTGCAGTGTAATGATAATGCTGTTTTTTGCGTAGAAGTGGTTTTATTGTATTTTTGATCGGATTTATGACCTGCTATTCTAGTTTTCAGTTTATTCTTTGTGGTACCTACGTATACTTTAGTGCAATTTTCTGTGTCATTACCCCTACATGGTATCTTATAAACTAAATTGGACATATCAAATTTACTTATTTTATCTTTTGTCTTGCTAAATAGTGAACCTAATGTGTTATATGTTCTATGTGCTGCTAAGTATTTCTTATCATCGAAAATTTTGGATTTTTTCTAATCTTTCAGATATAAGAGGAACATAAGTTAAAGATTTATAAATTTTGGGTTCCGCAACCCTTATCGTATTAACATTATTCCGGTTTTTAAATTGTCTTATTAATTTGCAGCTTAAATGTATTGGGTAATTATTATTCTTCAAAATATCCTTAATTTTTCTTATATTAGTTTCATGAAATTCTACATCGCTTATTCTTAATACTCTGTCAATTAGATTTTTCGCAGTATTAATTATAATTATTAATAATAATTATTATTCTCTTGGGGTGTTTTGAATGGTAGTTTATAATTATACTAGAAGCTGTTGGTTTTTTGATACCAATCTATTTTTAAGATGTTATTCCTTCTCATTATCAATGTATCTAAATAGGGAATTTTAGAGTTACATTCTTCTTCTATCGTAAATTTTATATCTTCATGAAAAGAATTAAATGTTGACAAAATATTATTAACTGAATTATAGTGAATAATACAGAACAAATCATCAACGTATTTTGTAATTATTTTTGGTTTTACATCTAATTTCTCAATACAAGAATCTAATAATTCTTCCATTACTATGTCAGCCAGTTTTTCATCATCTTGTATATTTAAGTTCTTTATCTTTTCTCTAAATTCTAAAGAATCCTTTACATTGTATTTAGAATTCTCAGTTACTTTCTTCAGAATACTAGTAACATATCTACAAAGTTCATAAGATGGGGAATTTACAAAAGAACAAATTGGTCTCAAGGGAAATTGTTCTTTATGAATTTTAGGCACCCCATACAATCTAGGTGCTGTAGATATATTAGTCCTAAATCTGTTCCTTTCTAATGGCGTGATAACAATAATAAAACTGTAAAAAAATATTACTTGAGCCAGAGTACAAACTATTTTTTTTTTTATGTAAATATAACATATTTGGCCTTCAAAATTAGGTATCGTCGTGATGCTTGTTAAGAAATTACCCTAGCCACGTGTTTGATTACTAAGAAGACAAGAAGGGAGCAAAATTGATGGTTAATAGGTTTTTTGTTAAAGATCTGCCTATTCTGAAGGCTCTAGCTTTTCTAAAACTTCGGGTTCTGATGAGATATTTAGCCAGATCGAAATACTAGTATCAACCTAGCTAATATGTTTGAGTTGCTTAATGTTTGTAAATATACGGAGGTTGAAAGCTCGTTATAAATTTAAAATAACACCAAAATAACCCTGATGTATATGACAAAAAAAACTAGTAAAACTATAAATAAAGACACTACAAACAAGTTGAATATAGTGTAAAAGGTTTTGTGAAGGCACGTCCACTAGTAGTTAACCGAGAAATTTAACTATTTTAATAAAAAACAAAATATACAAAATTTTGTGAAACAAATTTTTTTCAAAAAATAAACATTTTATTACATTAGATCTTAAGAAAAACGTTCTTTTCTATCATAAGACCGAATTTTATAGCGATTGTCGGGAACATATCAACGGCGCTTCCTGTAAAGTGCTACCAACGGATGAAGCAAATGAAGTTTCAAGTTCCATATCAGCTTCGGAGGGTTTATTAGGAAATGACGAAATGACACGCCTGCCCATAGATTGCATACATAGATCTTAAACTCCTCTTCTTCTTTTAACAACAAACACATTTTTTCATACACATTCAAATATTTTTTGCATAAGTATACCACCAATGTCCAGCACATTCTCATGAGTGACGTGCACTGACAGCTAATGTCAAAGAGTTGAAGATTTATGTAATCTATGCGACTGACATTAGGAAAATACAAAAAAAAATATGCAAAAATACAAAACAAACGTTGCTACGATTGTACAGTAATTGGAGCATTTCAAAAAATGGTTCAAAAATTAGGAAAAAAAAAACCTGAAAACTTAGCAAAGTATTTTAAGTTCTCGTATAATGTTGGCCAATTTGACCAAATTAGGCAAAACGATAGCCAATTAAGCTGTAAAACGAAATCGATTTTGAAAAAACGATAACGAACATTTTCGTTACGTGAAGCGACACAATCTTCAAAACGATATCCTCAGACGATAATCGTTTTATAGAATATGGGCTGTTTCCTCGATTAATTACTTTTGTTCGCGATGTCCCAAAATACTCACTTCTTTCGTTTACGAAAGAAGTGAGTATAATGTGTTACCTGGAGTGAAAGAATAGATAGTTACTCTCAGAAAAGTAATAAGTAGTTACTCACAATGATTGAATATTTGGTAACATAGGAGTTATAAAATAAGTGGTTACCTTAACATTACTTTTTTAAAAATAAGTTTTTTAAAATTCCTAAAACTACTTTGCATTGAAAACATTGTGTTAATACAGATCGTTCTGGTATAAAATCAATAGCAAAGCAATTTCACATTTTAGATTTTTACTCTGGCACGGATCCAGCGGGAGGAAAAATTGGACGCAAAATTAGTTTTTTCAATACAAAAATATCAAAAATAACAAACACATTTGTAAAAACAATCAAACTAATAAATACGCACATACTGAAACGTAAACAATGCATTACAAGGACCTCTGCTGGTTTTGATTATCAAAATAATATTTTTAGACTTTAGTATATTCACAAAAAAAAAAAAAAAATGAGTTAAAAATTTAGTATTTCACCAAGTCACAATAGCAAAATTTTTAACTAAAATCTCAATATGAACTAAAAATTTGTTTAAAACTCGCAAAGTTGGATTACTAATGGCTTTTCTAATTTTTTTACTAACTTTTCTCTATGAGTCTATGCTTGCTCAAGCGTTTTTGGCAGGGTAAAATATAGAGCAAATATGTAATAAGATAATTTGTGAGGGATGGATGGGCAACAAAATGTGAAGGGCGGTAAATCGTAATATAGTCCCACTTACCCGTTAGGAGTTCTTTAAATTGGTAAAAAAAAAAAAAATCTTCACAAGTTTGTTATAATTTTTATTAAAAATAAAAATTATGTTTTTTCGACCTTTAATTGTGCAATGAAAATGAAAATTATTCAAGTTCGAGGCCATATACTCTATATTTCTTCATTAGGATATTGTCCTAACAAATAATCTATAGAGTTTTTGTTTTCAAATTTATTATTTGACCCTTTCAGGAATGTGTTGATAGATCTATTTCGGGAATAATTTTCATTTTCATTGCACAATTAAAGGTCGAAAAAACATAATTTTTATTTTTAATAAAAATTATAACAAACTTGTGAAAAAAGGCAGAGTACCGCCTAGTTTACTTCCCCTGTTTTGTTTACAAACTTAACAAAACATAAAAAGGAGAAAAAAACAAAAACGTGTATTGAATATTTACCAAAGGTAGACATACACACAAACAAGTTTTCAATTTATTTTTTGATCAATGGTTATAATCTTTAACTTCAAAATCATATGTATATTAGTTCTCATGTAGTGAGTAAACTAGTTCATATGAATGCTTGATGTTTGACATGGGATTGTTACCGCTTTCAAAACGTGTTCTGATGATGGGAACCTAGAAAATTCCCGAAATAGATCTATCAACACATTCCTGAAAGGGTCAAATAATTAAATTCTAAAACGCATTGCCAGTAAGTCATTATTTTGTACTTTAAAGTAATATAAAAGGTAATTACCTATCATTACATGGTAAACTATGAGGTAATGATCAGTCATTACCATGTTTTTGGTGGGCACTAGTTCGTAATTGTAGTATAAATGAGGTACAGGTAAGGAAATAAATATATGGTACAAGTGGTTCTTTGAAATAGTTTTATCCAGTTATACAAAGTTATAGTAAGTTAACAAAAAATTTAATATAATACTTGTAATATTCATTTGTGTTTTATTGTTAGTGTAGGCGTGTAGGAGAAAAGACTCCATAGGAAATAGTTATATGCTACAAAGTTGAAATAATTTGAAATTAACTAAAAATCAATTTATATAAAACATATTAAGTTTTAAATCGTTGTAGGACCAATTCAAATAGAATTTACAAAATTAATTGGGGAAGTAGAAAATTTTTGTATTTGTCGTATTTATGTGAACTTTCGAAAAATCCCTATTTATATAATTTTTAGCCAATTTCAATGATTTCAATTTTACGTAAACTAAAACCAAAAGTTTTGTAATTAATATTTACACATTCGCTTACAAATTCATTAATTTTTAGCGAAAAATATCAATAAAATTATTTTCTAGATGACATTACGACTCTTATAAATGTTTGAACTCAAATTTAAACTTTAACAAAAGAAATTTCTTTAACAAAAGAAATTTTAGAATACAGTTTACCTTGAAAATTTATAATCCATTTCATATAAACACAACAGATTTTAACACATGGTTTATACCCCAAAAAGTAGCCTATATCCTAGGAAAATATGGTGGTAACATTAAATTGTTTTTTAATGAAAATGACCTTGCACATAACAAACAAGTTTTCAATTTATTTTTTGATCAATGGTTATAATCTTTAACTTCATGCTCATATATTAGTTCTCATGTAGTGAGCAAACTAGTTTATATGAATGTTTGATGTTTGACATGGGATTGTTACCGCTTTCAAAATGTTTTCTGATGATGGGAACCTAGAAAATTCCCGAAATAGATCTATTAACACATTCCTGAAAGGGTCAAATAATAAATTTGAAAACAAAAAACTCTATAGATTATTTGTTAGGACAATAAAGAAATATAGAGTATGGCCTCGAACTTGAATAATTTCCATTTTCATTGCACAATTAAAGGTCGAAAAAACATAATTTTTATTTTTAATAAAAGTTATATCCAACTTGTTTTTTAATATTTCTGAAAATAATATCAGTCGTAATAAATAGTGTTCTTTTTATCAAAAACATTTATATTACTCTTCGAATTCTCATTTATATAGCTCGGGAAACGAAGTGACACTTCAGTTCCATCATTGATATTATATAAAAAAAAAACAAAAGTTCATATTGATAATATTAAAAATCAAAAGTGAAACAAAATAGGAAATCAAATTAAATAAAAAAATGGATGGCGACATTTCCATTAATGAAACCTGCGTCATATATTGCAGATATGAGCCAACTGACTTGATGTTTCGTACCCAGTCGCCAAGAAGCTCCCAGTCGCCAACAGGCTCTAAAGCCGGGAAAAACCAACACCCAAACAATATACTGCCGCAAAAAGGTGGAGTCCGTGTGGTCACACGAAAGTATTATCAAACTTATCGAGGAAGTTGAGGTATGGTGAAGTTTATGGGATGCTGGTTGCGCTGAGTATAAAATTCCCAAAGATATTTTATGGCAAGAGGTCGCAGATGCCATCCAGCTAAGTGTGAGGATTGCAAAGGAAAATGGGCAAATCTCCGCACCTCTTTCAACAGCAATTTGTAAAAATATTTTGTCTTCATCCTTGCTACTTTCTAATACATATGCAGCTAAAATCGTTGCAATGACTTTTTTTGTTCCATGACAATTAATATTATTACTTTTTCAATTCAATTAAACACACAATTGACAATTAATAATTTCTTTCAAATGCTTTGACAGTTCTGGCTATATCTACCAACAGATCTGTCAAATTTTTGCCATACAAGAATCTGACAACCGTGGAAACTGACAATTTTCGTTGGCAGATAAATTTATTGTTTGACAATTGTCTGACAATGAAATTGAAAGGTTTTCTTACAATCGTCTGAACTGACAATTTACCTTTCGCTAAACATGCTTCAGTACATTGGCAGCACATTGCCAGATCTTACAATATTGTAAGATCTGACAACCGTCTGTACATAGCTTAACTCTAAAATATAATTTTGTTTTAAAAATGTTCTTTAAAAATCGCATATCTAAAGTTTTGAAACAATTTGTAATTTTGTACCATATACTTATTTCATTTGAAAATAAACCAATTCAACCCAAGTTCTCCTAAACTTTTTTCTTCAAGAGCCGAATATCCAATCAAACCACGCTTTTTAGTTGAGGGCTTGACCAACATTATTAAACCATAAACTTTTACAAAAAAAATCTTTTTAGTAAAGAATGAAATCACTTTGTTACTTTGTACCATATACTTTCTTGCCTACCTGTAATAAGTAAATTGTCTTCTCTTTTCATATCGTAGTTCTGAGTTTTGTTAAATAGTTTTAAAATCGTTTATTTATTTTACTAAATTACACCATATTTAATAATTTATTTCCTTTGATAATATTTTACTTCAAACTATGTTTTAATGCTACCATAGCGGACACCTAAACGTATAATTAATTTATTTTACATATTAAGTAACACTCATACGTACTGTTGGGCAATTTCTTTTAGAAGTACATATAGTGCTGCCATGTTTGACAATTTATCGTCATTTGGATGATTTTTGCTATCAAAAATTGCCAAATGACTACCCGATTAAAAAATTTATATAATGCTTTATGTAATCAGGCGTAATTTAATTTGTGCCTTTATACAGTTGTATCCAAGAAATGTGTCCACATAGTTTTTTGAGCTTGCATTCGTTTAGTTAAATTTTAATACACCCAAAGAAAACCAGGAATAAGTTTCATAAATTTTCGTCTTATGTAACAATCAATATTTAGAAAACATTTCATAAACAACAAGACTTATAATGAAGATATCATGCACTCAAAGGAAAAGCTTCATCATATTTATGACAGCTTTCACAGATTTACGGTTCATAGAGACCATGATATGGTCATAAATTGGACGACAATTTATGAAACTTATGAATGGTTTTCTCTGGGTGCGGGCTCTGGGGCTACCACACCCAGCTATTTAACAAGTTGTAACTTTTTTATTTCTGCGATTTTTTCTCCAACATTTTCATAGCATACAGAAATAGTTCAAACTATTGAAATGTAAAAAATAAAAAATCTAAAGCTATTAAACCCGTTAAGTCGACTTAAGTCTACATATATACCCAGTGTACAATAGGAGCCCGAAAAGACTCATAAGAGATCCTTCAACCATTCTGAAACCATTGCACTATAAGAGTGTTTTTCTTTGCTGACGAAGCCTCTTTCTTAGCGCTCTTTTATAACTCATAAAGACTCGTAAATACACACAGAGAAATAAAGGGCCAACCGAATTAAAAAGTGTATATTAATGTTAACAACTTATAAATTAAGTTAGTACAACGATATTAACATTAGATTTCTGAATAATTTGAGTGTTGCAACTAAAATTCAGTTAAATTAAGCGAATTTTGTTGTGAAACAAATGTTCAGTTTTACCAACCGACTGAAATGCATATTAACCGAATTTGAGTCTCAGTACCCCGAATTTCAGTTGGCAAATAGCTAAATAGCTAAATTTGAACATCTTAATAAGCGCTTCGCGTTTCTTATTCTTGGGATTGTACTGAGCAAAAAAGTCCACTAGACCATTGCGTCTACGGTGAAAACCCAGCTTCCAGATTTTGACTTGCATATTTCAGGAAGTAGGAGGAGCTTATCCAAGATTATGGTATCAATCTCTTCTTTGGAAAATTCTCTAGCAGATTAATGCATCAATCATATTTGTGGGTGGGGTTTAAGGGTTTAATTTTTAATTTCAAAATAGACCTTTTTAGCCGTATTTTGTGAAAGTAACCCTGTCCCTTTGCACTTTCACAAGGCCAAAATTGCCTGAAGGAGCGTTCCAATGCTTTTGCGATGTACTAGAGAGTTCTTAACTATTGTCTTGGCTACAAATTTTGTCTTAGTATTGGATCGAAAATCTCAATGGTTTGGCTGTTATAGGCCAAAATATCCAAAAAAAACGTGTCAAAAGTCTGAGAAAAACTGCAAGTCAAAATCTGGAAGCTCGATTTTCACCGTAGACGTATGGTCTAGTGGACTTTTTTGCTCAATATAATCCCAAGAATCAGAAACGTGAAGCGCTCATTAAAACTTTTTTCCTTCCATGCTAATCGCCCCACCCTAATGAGCATTATTGAAAATTTCAAAACTCTTGTAAGTGTTGAAAAAAACTAAAAAAAAAATCAATTAGGTTCATTAATAAGAGTCAATTATGATTCATTTATAACTCAGAAACTTGAGATCTCTGAAAATTGTCATATTTTAGAGTTTAGTATGAACTTATTAATGAAGTGTGTGAACTTATTCATACATGTTCATATACCAGCATATAGGATTCATATATGTTCATAAGAGTTCATGTGTGATCATATATGTAAATACTGCCTCAAGTTTCGTTAATGTATGATTATATATTAGGCCGGGTCGATTTGTGGGGAGGCAAAAAAAATCGCCCAAAGCTCAGTGAAAATCGTATTCTAGGGATCAAAATAAGAAACTTTGCGGAATTAACCATACCTCTAAAACGAATTCTACTACCCCCGAAACTGTTGACTTTTGTCCCGTAGGGTCAAGTTTTGAAAAATCCCACTTTGACCCATGTAGAGTGCCCCAATCGAGTCCAAATGTATGACCGACCCCCACTAACTTTGAAGGGCCGATCCACCCATGCTCGTGGCACACCCCCCTGGAACTCCCCTGGGGGGTTCCCCATACAAACATTTCAAAAAATCTCCATTTTTGGCACTTTATTTTATTATTTTTTATTTATTTTATTTATTTTTAATATTTTATTTATTTTTTCTCTTTAGAAATTTATTTAGTCAGAACATATGTAAATGAAAAAATTAATTTAACTTAGTAATAGAAAAGAAAAGATAAAAATTACTGTTTGAAGTCTTTTTTGCTTTCAAGTCTGGGCAATTTCGCACGGCTCTCTAACGTCGTCGCCATAACAGCCTCTACATTTTCCGGTATAACTCGTTTGGAAACGCTAGCTAGCAATTGAACGTGTCGTTCTGTTCCTTGTATGTGTGATGGAATTTTTGGATCATTAAACGGTGGATCATCTTGATTTAAATATTCTTTCAAAGTATCGTATGGAATGCTTCGAGTGAATGGTGGTTCAAATACGTCATTTATGTCATTCATATTGATCATTTCCGTGTAACTTGTGCAATAAAAGTTTATATCTGGTTTTTTATAAGCTCTAAGTCCCGTTGGGTCGTCAACATCGGTTCGATAGCGTAGAATTATCTTGATAGCACAGTCGCGCTTTTCTTTGCTATCATCAAACAACATTGATAACAAGATATTTTCCGAATGCGCATAATATGAATTATCTGTAATTACTTTATTGACAATTTTGCGTAAACGAGGTTCTAGAAATCTTGACCAACTAATGAATTTGAAAAATAATCTACTACCGTACACGACAGAGCTGTAATACTTAATATTGAAGTACATTGGCACATAACATGTAATTATAAATTCAACCAGTATTCTTAAATTTGCATCTGGATTTTCCGTTGTCACATATAATCGTAATAGTCTAGCGGCCTTGGTGAGCCACCGAGAATGTACAATTTTCCCTGGTTTGATGTTAGCCAGATCCACTGAAACCACGCCGCTAGAAATTGCATGGGCCATGTCGTATAAGTACTTGGAATCGGTGGAAAATTCAATTTTTTCTGGAGCAGGGGGCATATTTTTCAACTCAATTTTCTGAAAGCCGTCCACCACCTGAAAATATATAAAAATAAAGCAATTAAAACGGTTGACAATTATAATAAATGAGTGATAGCAATAACTTACCGGAAGAGTTTCACAAGTTTCGATTTGACGGCTCAATTTTCCGGTTGCCGATCTTGGTCCAGTGCTGGTTGATTTATCCAAAGCTTCAAACAAATGCCGAAACGGAAGTTCGTTGAAGTGTAGAAGGCAAACGAACCAATGCAATGGTCTTTTTAACAGCAATTCGAATCGTCGTATAATTCCACCGTGTGGGCCAGTGTTTGTTGGCTCACCGTCAACGCATATGCCAATTAATTCATTCAGTGATATATTTTTATAGTTAAAAAAATCATTTAATTTGGTTGTTTTGTATTCAGCGGTTTCATGTTCCAGTCTTACGTAACCAATCAATTCAGAATTCGGTTCTCTCAAATAACAAGATGAGGTTCTTTTACCATCCTAGTATGATACTTCTCATCAATTGCATCTCTCGTTAAAGTATCATCTTTTCTGCCATCGAATGAAAATGCTAACAAATTGGTATCATCTAACCGTTTGCGAAGCACTTCTTGTCTGCATTTCTCTTTTTCTCGGCGAACTTTCGATTTATCCATGATGAGAGGTTTGCCATGGGTATCTTTCATTTTAAAATCTTGGAAAAGAGCGGTTCCCATTGCTGATGCTACTCTATCAGGCACACCAAATCTGTCACATACCAAGGCAAAGTTAAAACAATCGTATCTCTGTGTGTATTGTGAACTTGTGCTTATATCCAAATCTTCTTGAACCGGTGGCGGTGCGTATGTTGAATCATCGGGATCTTGGTATGTTGGCATTGATGACATAGACGTTGCTCCTTGCTCTTCAATTTCCATCGCAAATCCATCCATTGTTAGTCTTCTCTGATTATGTTGATCGTGCATAAACTCTTTGAGGCGTTCGGGAACCAAACCGCATGCACATGGAGCTGCCTTCAAATCGCATTTACATGTTCCAATGAAAAAAAATTGTTTCCAGAGATTTTACATACTCTGTAAATTCTTGGTGTTTGTTTCTATTCTTGATTTGCTCTTGATATTTGACAAGCAATCTATTCAATTTATTATATACACTTTTTTTCAGCATTATTTCCATACCAAGTTTTTTCCAAATTCCAATCAACTTATCTTGTACTTGAATAGTGAATGATTTATAGAGCAATTTTTTTTGTTCGCTCAAGTAAAAATAATATCTCAAAATATCCAGATGGGTTGGTAAATTAAGATCAGTCAAATCAGTAGACACACCAAAAACAGTAACATCATGCCTGGGTATATGACTCATTGGGTTTTCGATAGTTGTTGATGTTGTTATTGCTTCATCTTGCGGTGTAAAGGATGGTGGATTCATTGTAAACTTTTTGATTTGGAATGATTTTTTTTTTTAAATATTTTTTTATCTGAAATTAGAACTTCACACTTTGAGTTCTTCACAACGACTTAATGCATTCACAAAAACTGTTGCGTTATATATGGTCTACGAGGTAATAAAAATGAAATGGTAATTTTAATTCTACCTGTAACCGATTTGTTGTTAAAACTGCCCATTAAATACTTACATGTAAATTAAAAGTTAATCTGACCACAAAATCTGTTAAGCAAGTGCGCCTTTTATTACTTCTGGAAAATCCTTTATGATAATTTTATGCTCAATTCTACCTGTAACCGATTTTGTTGTCAAAACTGCCCATAAAATACTTACATGTAAATTAAACGTTAATCTGACCACAAATACTGTTAAGCAAGTGCGCCTTTTATTACTTCTGGAAAATCCTTTATGATAATTTTATGCTTTCTGTTAAGCAAGTGCGCCTTTTATTACTTCTGGAAAATCCTTTATGATAATTTTATGCTCAATTCTACCTGTAACCGATTTTGCTTAAGTAAGTTTACGACATGCAGCTGTGTCTTGTGGTGGCTTAAAAAACCCACACAACCTATTTTACGACCTGCAACAGAACGACACGTTCAATTGCTAGCTAGCGTTTCCAAACGAGTTATACCGGAAAATGTAGAGGCTGTTATGGCGACGACATAAGAGAGCCGTGCGAAATTGCCCAGACTTGAAAGCAAAAAGACTTCAAACAGTAATTTTTTTATTTCTTTTCTATTACTAAGTTAAATTATTTTTTTCATTTACATATGTTCTGACTAAATAAATTTCTAAAGAGAAAAAATAAATAAAATATTAAAAATAAATAAAATAAATAAAAAATAATAAAATAAAGTGCCAAAAATGGAGATTTTTTGAAATGTTTGTATGGGGAACCCCCCAGGGGAGTTCCAGGGGGTGTGCCACGAGCATGGGTGGATCGGCCCTTCAAAGTTAGTGGGGGTCGGTCATACATTTGGACTCGATTGGGGCACTCTACATGGGTCAAAGTGGGATTTTTCAAAACTTGACCCTACGGGACAAAAGTCAACAGTTTCGGGGTAGTAGAATTCGTTTTAGAGGTATGGTTAATTCCGCAAAGTTTCTTATTTTGATCCCTAGAATACGATTTTCACTGAGCTTTGGGCGATTATTAAATCGACCCGCCCTATTATATATATAAATATTACCTCAATTTTCGTTAATGTAAACATATTAACATGTATGGAAATGTATGGAAATGTGTGATTATATATGTAGATATTACCTCAATTTTCGTTAATGCACACAGATGACCAAATACGATGAACATATAAGAATGCTTTATGAACACATATGAATCATGTATAGATGCATTTTGAAGCATGTGTGTTCATGTATGAACCCATATATGTCGACTTTTAAAAGGGTATAGATTTCGAAATAAAATATGCAATTATATATTGATCTAGATGCGATAAGACCAACTATATATGACATCATATTTACATTTTTCGTCCAAAATAATTTTATATATAAAAATAATTTTATATATAATTATGTCCCATTAAATACACTTGCTCACCCAGCAGACGATGTACTGGCCAGACATGGGCGGCGTCAATTACATTTCACAATCATTCAATATTTCATTTAAGGTTGAGTTTAATTTTATTCAAGATTCATTGAATTCTGCGGATTCACCACTGTGTAGTTTTCCTCTAAATTTAAATTTTTTTAGTCTGCGCAGTCTTAACAATTTGGTCGTCAAATTGTTAAGTGGAATAGTGGGATATATCACAACATTTTTGGAAATAAAGTAGCCATTTCTTACTTAGGGGTCCGATTACAATTAAATTTGAAACAGGCATAAAATACGTAATAGCGAGCTTAAATTTTGCTATTGAACCTTCCAGACTCCCTGGAGGCGGAAATATGACCCTCCACATTATGGCACCTTTTGCATAAAAATTTTGAGTGCTCCCCAATTTTTTTGTTTTTAAACCGATTTTTAAAATGAAATTAACATAATTGTAATTTGCTAGTACACTTAGAATATTATGTGTAGGTAAAGACCACTGCAAATGCAGTTAAAAACAAATGAAATTCCACTTAAAGAAAGGACGACTTACATTTCAGTAAATTCAACTAACATTGTCATTTGTTTGTTAAAGTTCTAAAAATGACTAACAATTGTAGTAAAAATTAACCACATGTTAGTAAAAACTAAACTTACATTTATTTATTTTTGTTTTCTTTAATTACAAAAAACTACTTGCAAAAAATTAATGTAAAATCATAAAACAGTCATTTGATGTGGTTTGTTTTTTAAATGAACTACAAGATTAGTAAAAAATTTAGTTTGTTCTATAAATGACTGGCATTTACATTAAAAATAAAGAAACTGTATTACAATTCAAACAACTACATAATTTGAAAGCAGAAGTTCCCTGAGTGTAGAGACTAATAAAAAACATGCTTACTTGTGTGTTTGATCTCCTATAACTCCCGAGATATTTACATTTGAAAATGAGAAATGCCAAATTTGGTCCGACTCAGGTGCAGTTTTTTGCGACACCCGCGACGAAATCGAGGCCAATTTTTTTTGTTTAAAATAAAGGATCCGCCAAATAACTTTTTTTTTGAACTCCTGAACCAATTGGACTTTGTATGGCGTCATAACAAGGTCTTTATGCAAAATTCGTCTCAATGATGTCTCCGAGATGTTCAATTGTTGAGAACGACGGTGAATTGATGTTGATGAAGCTTCACGCACACTTTCTGCCACAGCAGCAACATTCTCTGATGTACGCACTGTTTTTGGCTTTTCACGCTTTGGTTTATCGATGAGGATGCCAGTTTCTTTCACTTTTTTCACAAGATAACGAACATACGGACCACATTCGTTCAGCGGAAGGATAAACTAATTATCTGTCAAATCAGACATGAGCTAAGTGTTACCATTCACGAAATAAGCACTAGTTGAAAAAAAAAAGTTAGATGGCGGACCCTTTATTAGTTATTTAATCAAATTAATTATTGATTAAATAAAAATAATAATGAAATATCTTGTTCCACTTAAAAAATACATTCGATTAAATAATTTAGAAAACAAATTTAATTTTTCGATTTTTTCCCCAAAAAGCACCAAGAGTCTTTTGCTCCAGATAAACATTGTCTTTCAAACATATAAAGTATGCACACTATTCTGGAAGGTTTTGCATGTAAAAGTGAGTTGTGTAAAAGAAATCTTTGATTTGTGTTGTTAATAGTTGGCATGAATATCTTCACTTACGGATTATAATTAAAGTCAGTACAGAAGATTTTGTAAAAAATTACAAATTTTGAAAAGAAAATTTTTAGATCTTTAAAAAAGCCATATTCTAAGTACTTTTTTTTAAGCGTTCGGGCAATTCCAGAAAAAGGTCAATCACGAGTGAAAAAAGCAAAGTGCTCAGAACTTTTTATTTGTTTCCAATAATAAAGCTTAAATTTATATACTTTATAATGTAAAAGCATTTTTAATTTTTCTCATTTTTCGAAATATACAAGTACAAAAAAAAACATTTCTTTTTTTGAGACTTTCTGCGATTTATATCAATTTTTTGTATGTGTTTTAAGAGTGTTTAAAGTAATATTATTTTTGTTTTTGTAATTTTGAAATTTCCTACTAACAATTATTTTACCTCAAAAAATATTTTCTCAAAGATGCTTTATCATTTTATCAGTGTGCAAGGAACAACATTGAGGGCGTTAAGCTTTTTTATATATCGACAGAACAAATTGAGGGCTCTTCACCTGAACGGGCAGAGCTGTGGCAAAATGTTAAAAATATAAAAGGGATTAAAAGTCTGCATTGATTTTCGTATTTCGCCAACGAAAGCATTGAGGTTGCTCGGAGCTCTTATTCATTAAAATCTTTAATTAAAATTAACTGAGAAAATCCAACTTTATTACCTTTTAAATATCATAAAGTACCGAATTGAGAATATGAAACTTTATTTCGATTTCGTTATTGTTTTACCTTGAAGTTAACTTTATGTTATGTTTTTTTTAGGTTTTTTTTCAATTAAAGTCTCTTGGAAAAAATTGTCGCATATGTCTTGTCGCGGCCATATTTGGACTTTACACAATTTAAAAAAATTAAAAGAAATTTTCATATTTCATAAAACTACACATAAAATTTGTTCCTTTACCTTTATTTCCACATCTACATTCTATATGTGTTGCGTCCGTTTCTCGCTGATATTTGATTATACCTTTTAACTACATTATTGATTCTGCCCAATGTTTATCCTCAAATTTAGTACTCTTACTAGCTTCAATACACTGAGGATATATACCGCATCTTTCCATTCCTTTATTGTTTTTAGCTCAACTAAAAGTTGGCGTAAAAGTAGGCGTGATCGAGGAAAAGTATCTTGCCTGGGGTATAAGGATCACATGTACTAGTTTTGGGCAAGTTCCAGTGAGAAACAAAAATGTTTTATCCAAAGTCAAATAATGCATCTAAAAATATATGATAAAGTGGGCAGAGATGCAATTAAAAAAATTTTGTAAAGTAAGCAAAAAATTATGCTAAGACAGCAAAATTTTAGTCGGGTGCTAGCAAAATAAATTGCTAATGTCAGAAAAATTGCAAATGTCAGCAAAATTGCTAATGTCAACAAAATTACTAGATTCAGCAAAAAGTTTTGCTAACATTTAGTTGATTAAAGATTATAAATCCTTGCTAAAAGTTAATAAAATTTTTGCTAAATATTAGTAGACTGAAAAAAAAACTCAAAAAATTTATAAAAAAAAGTATACTTTAGTATAATTTATTTGCTGAAATCCTAAAATAAAAATTTCTGATGTTTTAAAAATAATTTACAATAAGTTATAAGTTAAAAAACATAAAAATGTTCATGCTCCCTTATTGACGACATGAATTAATGTAATATCTGAAAATATATAGAAATAATTATACATAACATAAACAAAATTATTGTATCTTTCAATTACTTACATCAATATTTGCCTAAATGATGGCATATTTTAAAGGAAGCTTTACATAATTCAAGAAACGGAAAATAACAAAATATGACATAAACCACAATTTTTGTAATAAGAAAAAGGAAACATAAAAAATTACCTAAGATGTGTGTCTTTGCCTTTCGCTCTAGTCTGTCTATATATACGTATATGTGTTTGCAATAAAATTGCCTATTTGAACACACTACATTATTAATCACTACAAACATTTAGTTTACAAATATACATTTAATCTTTATTAAAATTAAATACTTTATTTGGTCTTTAATTTAATTAATAAACAATTAGTTTTGCACGCCCGGTAACAACACAAAATTTAAGTTGTTTCAATTCACAATTTTTTTTTATGTATGAAAAACAGATACAAAAATTTTGGTAATCAATAAAATATTACATTTTAGTAGAGAAAACGTTTTGAAAACTTAAAACTTGGTCCATAAAGGATCATTTTTCTCAGCTACAAATGCATTTTCATTGTTTGTCATAAAAAATACTTTATAAGTTTTTTAAAAAAAAAAAATAATTATTCCGACCACTATATATTCTAAATTGTGCACATTAATAAAAACTGGGCAAAACGTTTTTTTAAAAATATTTTTGGTGTATAATCGAAAGGCGAATTTAAATATTATATCGATACGGCTCTTTTTGATCTGTAGATGGAAATTGATCATAAATCATCGTTTTTGGCCCACGAGCGCCAGTGGGAGGAGTTGGAATTAAAAAAAAAACATTAATAACGCCATTTTTTTATTGATGCAAAACTGTTTTAAAAAATGGTGATATCCCGAAAAGAAAGAAATTTTAAACTTATCTGACGAACTCTAATTAGTAAATACAAAATGAGATATGAAATTAATTTGACTTCAAAAATTCTAAAATTAATAAAATTATCAAAACTTTGGTCGCAGATCGCTAGGGGTTAACTCAATATTGATCGGTTAACTTAAAATATTATTTTTCCTATATTTTTGAATAAAGATTTTGTCACAAAACTATACAAAATCTTAATTTATAAAATATCTTCAACTGTCTAGGATTTATATGCTGTCAAGTTTCAACTTTGGTTGCTAATATTGCCACCAGAGGGGCGCTTCAAGTCAATAAAAAAATAAAAAATAAATCTTAATAAAGCATAGTTTTATATATCTGCAAAGTTTGGTTTGAAAAATGTCTAGCGGATCTATGTCGTGCCATTAATGAGTTAAAGCTATTAGATTTTTCTTAGATTCGCACCACTTACTTTTTGACTTAGTGCTACAGTGATCTCAACAATAAATTCAAATTTTCAGAAAAAAGGTTTTTTTTATACAACATAATGATGCTTTTTAACCGGGTAATCAGATTGAGGACGTTTTTATCTTCCTTTTTCCATGGTTGTATTAGTTTTAATTTAGTGGCCCCTCTATTTGGCTACTCTTGATTTTAAAGGTCCTCTGTCCATCAGAAGGTTAAAAATAAAAAATTGTACTTATTATACACTTTCCAATAAACATCTTGTTGTAATATTGAGAGCATCGTAATTCGAACGAACAAATAAACCCTAAAGAGTACTCGTATTGGCTCATCATATAATACAACAAAAATCCAACAACAAACTGGCAAACAATCCTTTTTGTGTACAAAGAAAAACACGTGCTTCATTTCCTGTTTGAATACAAGAGAAAAGAGAACATATTTTTGTAGTTCTTGTTATTGTAATTGTATGTTATTTTAGTGCGGTACCAAAAATGCAAAATAAAAATTAAGAACATTAAAATGTATTAATGCAGAAAATGGGATTGGGGATGATAAATTGAAAGTCTCGCTCGAATGAGGATATAAGCGACATTTTTTTAAGCGCTTTTTTTCGCAAAATATGTTTTATCATAAATACACACAGAAAAAGATTTAACTATTTGCCAACTGAAATTCGGTTACTGCGAATCAAATTCAGTTATTATGAATTTCAGACAGCTGGCACATCTTTATATTAGTTTTCACAACAAAGTTCGGTTAAATCAACAGAATTTTAGTTGCAAACACCCAACATTTTCAGAAATCGAATGTTAATGTTGTACTTACTGAATTTATAAGTTGTTACCTTTAATATACACTTTTTAATTCGATTGGCACTTTATTTCTCTGTGTGTACGTATACACTCATCAAAAAGGTTAGTTTATACGTCTATTAAACTCAATTGAATTAATTTATTCTGTTGATATAGTTTAAACGTGTTATTTAACTAAAGTTATCAGTTATCTCATTTTGCCACATGAACAAATTTCAGATGTACTTCAACTAATTTTGTTATTTTTTAAATGATTTTGTGCGTGCGCTAGTGATTATGTGTGCGTGCATTTCTATAATAAACGTGCTGTTTTGCAAAAGTTTATGTGTACATCAAGCGCTTGTAGATAAAAACTTGTTTGTGCTTCAGTCAGAAAACACAATGCCGAGAAGAAAGCAGAACAAAGTTGTTCCGGCTAAATTGCTAAATTAATAAATAAATATAAATAATATACCCGAGTAAAAAGTTTATATCTAATCATGCATCGTTTTATGAAGGGTGTTTTTTTATACAGGTATAGAACTTTAAGTTGCAACATTTTTTTTAACTGGCGACCATTTTGTCAGCGTTAAAGTAATTTATGTTTAGTTTGGTTTAGCATTTCAACATAAATAGACTGACGACATGATTTTCAAAATAAATTTGTGCAAAATTTGTTTTGAAAATCATGGTTCTCTTCAAAATTCGCGCACTACGTCCTTTTTGCGGTCAACATTGTTAATCTTCCATCATACTCTATTAGACTTGCTCGTATCAAACTACCAACCTTGGAAAGCCGAAGAAAAATGCTAAATGTTACTTTTGTAGTCAAGCTAATTAATGGTGACTTATGCTCCGAATTTCTAATGAATAACCTGTCATTTAATATTCCTCAACGCTCAACGAGAAAACTTCAATTTGTTATATGTTCCATTTTTTCGTCAAAATTATGCTGACGCTGATCCTCTTATTAGAATGTGTAATGATTTTAATGAATTTTATAGTTATATTGATTTTAATATTAATGTTAGGATTATTAAACGCAATATTATTTTATTTCTAAACACATAAATTTATATCTATGTTATTTGTATTAATGCAATTTGATGTTATTGTCTGTAAGGATTTTTCCATAGACTAAAATAAATAAATAAAAATAAAAAAAAAAAACATATCCGTCCATCAGAGCAATTAATTCGATTAACTATGGCACGTTTTCGCACCACGTTCACTCTAAATGATAATATGCATTCACAGAGACGTCGTACAGTGCGTACAGAAGAAGTCATTGCTGCTGTAGAGCGTAGCCTAGAGGCAGACCCCAATCAGAGTATCCGCCATGCACTTTATGGAAGATTTTGCGGAAAGTTCTGGGTTTGCGTGCTTACAAAATCAGTGCATGAGCTGTGGTTTCAACAAGACAGCGCAACATGTCACACAGCTCGTGCCACAATTAATTTATTGAAGAAAACGTTTGGTAACCGCATAGTTTCACGTTTCGGACCCGTGAATTGGCCTCCAAGATCGTACGATTTAACACCGCTGGACTATTTTCTGTGGGGATATGGGAAGTCGCTAGTCTACGCCGATATGAAAAGCAAAAAAATCTTACCTCGGTTATAATTATGAAACTCTAGGTAAAAAAGTCCTTCAGAAAATACTCAAAATACTTCAGCAAATACTCGCTAACAAATATACACAATTGATTCAAACCAAATAAATATTTCAATAATTGACATTCTGATTCGTACCCAAAAATTCTAGGTAACTTGATTAGTTTAAACTTTGTAAAACTGCAAAGTATAATTTCATACTTGGATTATGAATATGAAACGGACCGTATGCTATTTTTGATGAATTTTTAATTAGTTTTTTAGTATAACTTCTTCTAAAATTGCTTTTAAATGGTAGACTACTAGATAACATTGCTGCTAAATCCGGGATGAAAAAAGTATTTTTGACGAATTTTTTAAAAAAACACCAGCCATACATTCCGGTCATTCTAGTGTTAAAAACTTCCGGCCAGTTTTTAACACTAAAATAAAACATTTTTATATAACCCAATCAACATTTGGAAGATACATTACCCAAAAGATATTACGGCAATATCATTAATTTATAATTTTGAATACAATCGAAGTAGTATTTGGAACATGTCTTCTTTTTATCAGTTGGATGATATATCAGCGATAACGAAAAACAAAATATGTAAAAAAAAATTGTTTTCATTTAAAAACACGAAATAAAGAAACGCATAGAAAGTTCTAATATTTCGAAAATTTTGCAAATAAATTGCGAAAATTAAATTAAATTTTATTCAATTAAACATTTCAAATAAAAACTAAAATTATGTTTTTTCCAGAAAATAAGAGCGTCAAAATTAAAATGTATTCAAATCCGTGTCTGTTTGAACGCATTATTTATTGAAAATATGTATGTTTAATCAATCAATCATGATGAGTAATTGTATATTAGATGTATATAGTTGTGTCTGTTTAAAAAAAAAAATTAAAAAATATATAAACAGTGGGGAGCACTCGTGAGTATATGTAAGTACTTTTTACACCTAAAGATGCAGGCCGATAAATATTTGACACTAAAACTAGAGCATACCAGAGCTGTGAATGAATCATTCATTTTTGATTTCAATTCATTACGAATTTGAATTGAATTTTGAATAATTCTTTTCACATAAAAAAAGAATTGAATGAAATTTGAATTAATTCAAATGAATTTGGTAAAAATAAATTGAAATTCATTTCCAATTCAAATGAATTCTGCAAAATGAATTGCAATTCATTTCAATTCAAATGAGTTTGGCGAAATGAATTGCAATTCATTTCCAATTCATTTGACTTGAATTGATTTTGAATTAATTCAAATGAATTAGAAAAATGAATTGCAATTCATTTTCAATTCATTTGTATTGAATTGATTTTGAATTAATTCAAATGAATTAGAAAAAATATTTGCACCGTGTTATTAATCATATTTATAAAATATTCTTATATGTGATGAAGAGTTTCATAAATTCATTTGAATTAATTCAAAATCAATTTAATACAAATGAATTGAAAATGAATTGCAATTCATTTTTCTAATTCATTTAAATTAATTCAAAATCAATTCAAGTCAAATGAATTGGAAATGAATTGCAATTCATTTCGCCAAACTCATTTGAATTGAAAATGAATTGCAATTCATTTTGCCGAATTCATTTGATTTAAAATGAATTGCAATTCATTCCAGCCAAATGCATATGAATCGATTCAAATTTCATTCAATTCGTTTTTTGGCGAAAAGAATTAATTCAAAATTTTATTAATTCAGTGCATGAATGATTCGCGAATTAATTCAAAAATGAATGATTCAGTCACAGCTCTGGAGCATACTTTGCTAAAGGTATTAGGTACGCTGAATACAAATCTGGTATCAGATTCACTCCCCGCCATCAAGCGTGCGTGATATATTAACGGGAAAAGTGCCGTTTTTGACACTTACCTTCCTGTAAACATAGTGTTTATAGTACTTGTAACGGCACCGAAACAAAATACTCCTACCCTTTTTTCAGTTCTTGAATTTTTAAGATAACTTATTTCCGTACGATAATATTGTAAATTAAAATTGAGGTTGTAAATGCAAATTTAAAGTCCCGCAGTGTTAAATTTTAAAAAATTCAAATTCAACAGTTTCAAGAAAAAATAAGATATTTTAAAATTCAAAAACAGGAAAAGGGTAAGCGTAGTTTGTTCAGCTCAGCTACCATTAAAAGTATTATAAAAAATATATTTCCAGGAAGTCGAAAAATCGCATTTTGATCAAAAATGACACATTTAATGTTAATATAGCTCTAGATTCAGCGTACCTTATACCTTTAGAAAATTATACTTTAGTTCTAGCGTCAAACATTTGTCGGCCAGAATCTTTAGGTGTAAATAGTACTTACATGTACTCACGAGTGCTCCCCACTGTAGTCGTTTTCTAGCGATATCTTCTTTTTATCTTCCAGAAGATATATGGGCGATATTTGTGAGACTTTTTTATATCTTCTAGATGATCCAAAAGAATTGGTTTTGTATTGCTGTGAAATATTGCATTCGGGACACGTTTTCTAACAAAAGTGGTATCCTCCGCAATACTAATACGATTGTTGCCGCAATAAAATTTATATTGATAAATTCATAAATCGCTTCGCCATGTTTGCTGAGAATTGTTTTCATATTTTATATTTATCAATTTATCTTTCTTCTGCACAAACTTTCAACTTAATCGAGTTTTAAGAAACGACAATTTTGAAATTTCGCTCCACCCTATTGTATATGTTTGATGTAGGAATGTAAATGTTTTTCTATAATATATTTGTTATTGCCATTGATTCCCTTGAAATTCGCTTGAATTTTTAAGCCTTTTTTCAATTCACAGTATGTGCGATATAATAAAAATGGAAATTCCATTCAATTTCTTTAATATAAAACGACATTTTGTGACCTCACGAACTATTCACTTTAATAGCATTACTGATTTTTAGGTTAAAATTATTTATTTTGAAGATGGTTTTTTGCTGTTGTCGTTGTTGTTATTAAAGTGTATTAAAGAGAATAAATGTGACGTAGCAAGCATATACGTGCCACATGCATTGAATGCATGTATCACAGGTACGGATCCATGGGGGGGGGGACATCCCACCTAAAGCAAAAAAAGAAAGAAAAAAGAGGAAATGAAATAAAGTGGAAAGAGGAAAAAAGGAAAGAAAAAAAGAAGAGGAAAACATAAATCGAAAAAGGAAAACAAGGCGATTTAAAAATTTAAAAGTTTTTGCAAATTTAATAACCTGATATAGTTTAAATTTCAGAAAATGTATAGAATGGAAGTCAACGTGAAAGTGAATTTATGAAAAAAAAAAAGTATACACAATTTATGAAGATTGTTAATATCGAATCCAGTAGGGCGATTCACTAACTTTTAACACATTTAGCAGGTGTTATCTTTAACCACACATTTTGATGTTTGCACTAACCACTATGCGATTCACTAACTTATTTTTAACCACGGTAAACAGTTTTATATTTCTGTGCATTCAAATTGACTGTAGGAGCACTATTAACTGGCTCATTGTCCAATAAATTGTAGGCTAAATACTCCAAAGCCATTAAATTTATTTTATATATTGGCACAACGATAAATAAAACCTTCTAAAAAAAATTAACCACACCAAAAACTCTGCTGTTAATAAACCACAATTTGTGTTGTTAAAAATAACAGCTGACTTTAAACGCCAGAAAAAATCGTTTAAAGTGTTAGTGAATAGCAAAATGGTTATTTTTGTGGTTAACATTTTTAAACGAAAAAAATTATGGTTTAAAAAGCGTAGTGAATCGCACTACAGGGGTTATTAAGAGTTTCCTTTGCTTAGTTATTTTATCTAAGAAATCTTAAAAACTCGTTTGCACCTAAGCCTTTTCTTGAATTACATATTTTAGCGGGAGAACTTTCCTAAAGAAAAATAACTAAAATTCATATATAATTAAAATTAAAATATTAAAAAAATTCCTGTCTGTTTTTTTTTTCTTTTTATGGTTTGTTTATATACAAAATTATTTCAATTCATGTGCGCCCCGGTAGGCTAGTTGGTAGCGTGCTGGCTTATCAGTGCGGGGGTCGTGGGTTTGATTCCTACAAGAGGCACTGGTCTGTTTTCGCTACAACGCGCCGAAGGCCATAGTAGCTAGTGCTCGGTCAGGGTAATAGTATATAATTTGTAATTATATGATTATTAATTAATAAATAAAAAAATAAAAAAAAAAATATTTCAATTCAAATTACAAGAAATTGAAAAGGTTTCCATAAATACTACAGCCATACAAATAATATATGTATGAACCCAGCAAAACTTTTGTAATGGGTGCGATAAAGTAATGCATTACCTTATAATATATGCTTCTTACTTGTATCATCATTTTCCTACACAAACCCATGTGTTACCAATAATGCATTACTTTGTAATGCATTATGCATTATTTCGAAACGTTGAGTAATGAGTTACATTTAGTTGGTTACGTAATGCACTACATATTAATGTATACTTCCTACCTTAAACATTATTTTGAAACATAAAGTGATGAGTTAATAATATTTGGGCACTCATGGGTTACCGTGTAATGATACATCATTACCTTTTACATAAAATAATGACTTACCGGTCATGAATCTCGTTAGGCATGAAATTTAAACGTAAAGTAATGCTTAAGATATTTTTTTAATCTGTAGTTAGACACATTGCTTTGTGCTTTTTGTAAGCATGAGTGTAAGTTTCATATTTTTAACATCACAAACGAAAACTCGAAGCACAACAATTCATTTACACTTTAAGTAACCCATTATTATATGGAACGATAGCTCAATTGGTTGAGTTCTCGCCTAACAACCTCAGACCCCAGGTTCGAATCTCAGTCTGAACACGTTATTTATTTAAATTATTTGTAATCATTTTTTTTTTTATAAATTTGTTTTTTCTGAAAATTTATTTATAGACACATTGCTTTCCCAAATCCGGTAAATATAAAAGTAACCAGTTACTTCACCCTTTCTAGGTAATGAGTAAACCCATTACTTTTAGGCTCATCGCCTGTAAAATTCATCAGTGAAGTAAGGTGGAGGTGCATGGAGCCCTATGGCGATACATTACTTTACACATTATTTGGTAATGTGTGGTCTTACTGGATAGTGTTGAGTGTCTACATTTTGTAGAAAAAAACAAAAAAGCTGAAATAATTTCAAATAACATTTATTTTTACTGATCTGTATTTGAAATTTGAACATTTATTTTTAAATTACTATTTGTTCTTGCGGATTTGTTAGATATTTTAACAATGTTTAAAAATGAGTGTATGAAAAGTAACTAGACCGGATTTCAACTGATTTATCATTTATTCATTTATGTTAAATTACATATTCAGTTAATTTAAACTACAAACTATTTTGAGTTAGTTCTTAACCTTAACCTTTCTAAAGTAAAGGGTGTTTTTTATACAGGTATATAACTTTAAGTTGGCAACACTTTTTTAACTGGCTGCCATTTTGTCAGCTGTCAAGTTATTTGTTTTTAGTTTGGCTTGGCATTTCAGCATGAATAGACTGACGCCTGAACAATGCTTTCAAATTGTGCAAATTTATTTTGAAAATCATGATTCTGTTCGAAATACGTTTCGCGCACGAATTTTGCGAATGTTGTTTAGCGATGAAGCTCACTTTTGGTTAAATGGATACGTTGAAAAACAAAACGACGGACTGTTTGGTGTGCTTTATGGGCTGGTGGAATCATTGGTCCGTAATTCTTTAAAAACGATGCTGGTCAGAACGTTACAGTCAATGGTGACCGCTATAGAGCCATGATTACTGACTTTTTCGTTCATCAATTGAACAACCATGATGTGCAGGAGCTGTGGTTTCAACAAGACGGCACAACATGTCACACACCTCGTGCCACAATTGATTTATTGAAGGAAACGTTTCGTAACCGCATAGTTTTAGGTTTCGGACCCGTGAATTGGCCTTGGAGGACAACATTCGCCACGTTATTGCCATTAAACGGCCACAAATGTTGGAAAAAGTCATCGAAAATTAGACCTCCAGATTAGATTACGTCCGATCCAGCAGTGGAGGTCATATGCCAGAAGTCATATTTAAATAATAATGCCATAAGATTATATTTCGAATAAAGTAAATTTCATGTCAATTTAATAAATTCATCTTTGTTTTACTCCATTTCAATGTTATATACCTCTACAAAATATACCCTTTGCATGGTTTAGGTTTAAGAGAAATAATAAGTATGTGACCCAACTGTTCGGTAAGAAAATGTATAAAAAAAATTAATTTTGCTAACGGGAAAATTTGTTGGGCCGATCGGATACGATTTTAAAATTCAAATTTAGGTAAAAGTCCAACGAATTCACTTTTTGGCTGCCGGACTCTGAGCAAAATCAGAAATAGTTTGACAATCGATTTAAATTGCAAGTTTCGTTTTTTTCCTAAAATTCAATATTCGTTTTTGCAATAATTAGGTTCAACAAACATTTTCCTCACAGACCAAATGTTGGTGGACGAAAAAAAAAACTTTTCGGTAAATCAATACAACTTTTCTTCACAAAATAAACAACAATTTTCTAAAAATTAATGAAAAGTTTCATATTTTTATGAAATCAGACTTTTAATGAAACTTCTGCATTGGATGTAAGAAATTTTACATAAATATAATTATATTTATAATGAAGGTATTATAGGGTTTTTAACCCGGAAATTCCCAGGACGAATTTCCCGGAAATTATGTAAATTTTTCAATTCCCGATTCAATTCGGGATTTCGTGAATTAAAAGAAATATACAGAAACCATGTCCGTAAAAAAGCAAAAAGAGAAACTACATTGAAAGAATTAGAATTAATAAAACAATTGTATAGAATTTTTGTAAATTCAATGAAGAACTTCATTATATTCAAGAAATTGTATTAATATTAAGAAATTTTTCACAAAATTGCATAGTTTCATAAAAAAGTTCATTCGATTTCATAAATTATATATTCATAAATGTAATGAAAATTTTCTTTAAAGCTATGAAATTATTTCAAAGACTTTTTATTTTTTCATAAAATTTCATATATTTCAGAAAGATTTAATTCTTATAAGTGTTCAACATATTTTATAAAGTGCTTTATTATTTCAATGTAGAATTGTATTAATTTTGGACTTCTATGAAATTGTTTAAAAATTAATATGAACCGTTTCATTTGTTTAGTTCCAATGCATTTTTCATAAAGAGTTTTATTAATTCAAGGAAATTCTTAATGTTAAAAAATTTTATGAAACTGTTTCTTAAGTTCTATAAACGCTTCATTGTGTCGGAATGATTCTTTAGTTTTATGAAGATTTTCATTAATCCTACAAACATTTCATAAGCATTAGCCTTAATAAAGCTGATTTATAAATTCTTTGAAAACTTTCAATGTACGAGTTAAAGTGACAATGTCCATTAAATATATGAAGTGAAAATAAATCTCACAGTGTATGTATTTATGTCATATTTTTCTCAAATCCAATGATAAATCAGACTTTTTTCTTCTTCATAAATATATAAAGACATAGAGATAAAATATTTTATTCTACTAAAAATATATATGAAAACGAAATTTTAAAAAAATATATTTAGAATTGTTTTTAGCAAAATAAATGTTTAAATATATTTCTGAACTAACAATGATCATTAAATTAAAATATGTTTTGTTTTTTTCCTCGAAAAATAAGCTTTCATTATCAAAACCTTAATCAATATTTTTTTGGAAAACCCCGGAATTGCCGGGAAAGTCTGAAAAAATTTCTCGACTACCGCTAGTTGAAAAATGTCGGGAATTTAAAAACTCTAATTATAATGCCTCCAAATGCCAAAAAAAAAAAAAACATAAAATCAATTTGTTGGCTAATCTGTTTAGTCGGATATTACACCGTAAGAATTCTCTGCAAGATATTAATTAATTTTTGCATAGAACCAGCTGGAACTCGTCCACTGAAACTTTTAATTAAACTAATCCTAGATTTGAAAAAATTTTATGAACAATATCATTTCCCGGTTAAAAAAGTTCATATATATTTTTAATATAATCATATATCGTCATCCATATTCGTACATACTAGAGAAATTAATCTACATCTTCATATATGGACATATATGGTCATATATATTCATACATTATTTTATATGGTCATCCATACACGTTCATACATTATTTACTTTTGTCGTTTTTAAAAAAAAAAAATGTATTTTAAACACTTGCTTTAATAAAAATTTCAAATGGCAAAATCGCATCAGGACGAAATATATGCCAAAAATTAACAAATTTAAGATTCCCTGTTAAAAATCAAGATATATTTATCCATTTATGGACATGTATGAACTCCTTCATGTATACATACAGTGACTCACAGCTTATTTCGTGTGAGACAATATTTTTACTTCTTATTGAAAAAAAGAACAGGAACGCAATTTAAGAATTTTTTTTTTTTTTGCCTTTTATACTTTGTTCAAGACAAAAACAATATTTGAAAAATGTTTCAAAAAAAGTAAAAATATGACAAAAACAAAAATTCATACAAAATCAAAATTACAGCTTATTTCGTGTATATACAAAACTTAAAAACAATTCTTATCTAAAAATGAAAAAAAGGTGAATTTATATTTGGTGGGGTAATCTTTTTGCTTTGTCACACTTCTTAAACGAGAATTCATCGAAGAAACCAATTTTTTCGTGTAATCCGGGGAAATCTTATACCATTCAGTTTTTAGGGCCTCTTTTAGGTCGTTTACTTTGTATATGTTATAAACTCTGATTTTTGTTTCAAGCAGATGCCATAAATTTTAAATTACAGTTATGTCTGTTGATTGGGGTGGCGTTTGGAGCACATGTGGACTAGTTTCATAACAGCTTTGTAGATTTTCGTTAATTTTAAGACAATTTTTATTCACATTGAAAAGAAAAGTTTCATTTGCTTACTGAAAATTTAAGTTTTTCGTATACTAAAATTCTCTCTGTGTAGAAGCCTGACAAATACAAGAAGCATGCCGATTATGCTGAGTACCGAATAAAGACCAAATATTCTTGACATATGCAAAAAAGTAAAAAACAAAATTCCCCTCTCAAATAGAAAAACTGGATCCGCGCCTGATGTAGCATTTCTTCTTCGAATGGAATGACGCAATGTTTTTATTAATGGTTCATTTAACATGTGATTAGAAATTTTTTTGTATTTTTTTAGTTTGAACTCATGAACTTTAAAAAATTGTAGGTAAATACAGTGGACGAAATAATTATAAGTTCACTTATGAAATAGTGAATTTTTTCCAAAATATTTATCGTGACCTAAAGCCGAACAACTACATCAAACGTAAGCCAAGAGAGGTCAGCTATAAAATTTCCAATATTTGCAATATTTAAAAGTTTTTGTTACCAAACAAAAATAACAATATTAACAGCAGATACCAAACCCATTTCTATCCATTTGCTACAGTTTTTGCTGGATTTTTAATAATTTTTAAAAATTCTTCATTATTTGTATGCGAAATAAATATAAGTTCAGTGATGTTAAACTCAGTTTTTTTTTTTTGCAAATTATTTTAAGTTTTTTGTTTACTTTTTCTTCACTCGCATATTTTAAAACTTTAATGTATTAAATTTAACAACAATTTTGTTGTGCAGCGTTCTTTTCTAAAAAACAATATACAATTTGTACAAAAAAAGTCGTAAAGCAATGCTTTTTAGTACAAAAAAAACAACAAAATTTTGTAAAATTCAGCTCTGAAAGTGTTTTTATGTTTTGATACACTGTGGTACAAAATTGAGCAAATGTTTCAAAATTAAAACGCAAGATATATTTATCCTCCAAATAATTTTGGAAAATAAATCTAATTAAGTATAAAGATATGGTAATGGGTCCTGGTCATAATCATTAGGGTATTCAATCGGTTAACTGTCACTCGATTAATCGATGAATTTCAGTCGAACAATTGTTCGAGGAAATTAAAATGGCTAATTTCGAGTAACGAATAACTCGAACAATTAGATTAATCGAGTTAATCGAGTAAATACAAATTTATTCTATTTCAGTTTAGATTTTATAAAAAAAATTTATTGTTCTTATTTTTTAAAAAGATTTTTTTTATAAAATGTATAGCCATTTCGCAGTTACCGTTTTAATTTAAATGTAATACTTTTTAGTAGGGGTATCACTTTTTACGTGGCAGAAACATATTGGAAAAAGCAAAAATAGCACAACTGCAAAAAATGTAAAAAATAAACTTTTTAAAAGAAAAAGTAAAAAATTTGAGAAAACAATAATTTAAAGCAAAGAATATTTAAAAAGCTGTTTTTAAGCACAAAAAATAAAAATCAAAAACTGGCAAGAAAATCAAATATGAGTAAAAATGGTCAAAAAGCCTATTTGTCTTCTCTGATTATGATACTCAAATAGAGGACAAGTTTATGTAGACATCAAAACTAATATAAAATTAGGACTAGAAGGTCCAATTTCCAGAAATTAAGCAAAATTTGTATATATCTAAATATTCAACAAAAAAAATCGCAACATTTGCAAAACTATTAGATTGCAAAGAGTTTTTTTGCAAGATCGAATTAAACAAAAAATAACATAAAAACATTGTTTACAGACATTTTTTGTTATTTAAATAAATAACTTCTTTCAAATAAAAACATAACAAATATTACATTATTCAAAAAAAACAGGGTCACTGACGAAGGTTCAATACCAGAAACTGCGCAGTCTGATTCAGAAAATTGAAAATTTACAATGTAGTTATGATTTTTAGAAAATACACTCATTCTTCTCTACCACGCCTTTCACACTTCTTTTTTTTATTATTAAATAAATAACGTTGTCATGCTGGGATTCGAACCTGGGTCTCTGGTATTTAACAATTATTAGGCGAGAACCCTACTAACTTATCTATCGATACATATAATATTTTACTGCTTAAAATGTAAATGAGTTGTTGTGCTTTGTAATTTCGATCGTGATATCCAAAATATATACCTTACCCTCATGTTTACAAAAAAACACAAAGTAATGTGTCTATAAATAGACACATTACTTTGCATTATGTAATTGTAAATCGTTTAGTCATTATTTTATGTTTTGAAGTAATGTAAAATGTAATTACAAGGTAATCCACGAGTGTTCAATTATCGGTAACTCATTACTTCTTGTTGGAAAATAATGATACAGGTAAGGAGCACACATTATAAGGTAATGCATTACTTTATCGCACCCATTACCAAAGTTTTGCTGGGTTATTGTTAATTTATTAAAAACATAAGACTTATTTATTTTAAGTACAACACATAATTATCCTTTGAAAATTTTTCAGCATTTGGCCAAGAGGTTTAAGAGAATTACATTGATGGACTAGGAATTTTTGCATGTTTAATTGAAATTTAGAAAAATTGTACACACAGAGCAAAAAGTGCCAACCGAATTGAAAAGTGTATATTAATAGTAACAACTTATAAATTCAGTTTGTACAACGATATTTACATTCGATTTCTGAAAATGTTGGGTGTTGCAACTAAAATTCTGTTGAATTAACCGAACTTTGTTGTGAAAACTAACATAAAGTAGTGCCAACTGTCTGAAATTCCTAATAACAGAATTTGAGTCGTAGTAACCGAATTTTAGTTGGCAAATAGCTAAATTTTTTTCTGTATGTAATTAACATCCAAAAACAGTGCTTAATTTTCATAGTATAAATTGGAGTCATTGACATTGCTGTCATTAATGTGACAAGACAATAACACATTGTTTTGAGTGAGTAACAATTGAACAGCAAAAACATTAAATGCTTTAATAAGGAAAATAACAAATGCTCAAAAATAAATGAATTTTGTTACTGGTCATATAGTGGCCAAAGTAAAAAAGAAAGAGCGAAAAAATTGGTTAACTCCGGAATTAAGCTTAACATATACGTAATATTTCAATGACGTCGATACAAGTGGTTATGATTGTACGCCAAATACAGTGTCCAGTAATTGTTATAGTACTACACTCAGGGAACTTCTGCTTTAAAAATATGTAGTTGTTTGGGTTGTAATACAGTTTCATTATTTTTAATGTAAATGTAAGTCATTTGTAGAACAAATAAAATTTTTAACTAACCTTGTAGTTCATTTAAAAAAACAACTCACATCAAATGACTGTTTTATGATTTTACATTCATTTTTTACAGTTGTTTTTTGTTATTTAAAAAAATAAAAAAAAATTTTTTTGGTTTATTTTTTACTACCATGTGGTTCATTTTTACTACAATTGTTAGTCATTTTTTGAACATTAAAAAACAAATGACAATGTTAGTTGAATTTAATGAAATGTAAGTCGTCCTTTTTTTAAATGAAATTTCATTTGTTTTTGACTACAATTGCAGTCGTCTTTACCAACATAATTTCCTAAGTGTATTTTGAATTGGTTTCATTGACGAAGAGGACACTTTCGTTTTGCTAAGGCGGTAATCTGGGTAAAACACCCAAATGGTCATGAAGTAACCAGCTGCCACGCATGCATTATTTATGCTGTTGAAGCAAATAAGAGGAAGTTGAAGACAAAAACATATGTTGCAGCATACTACTACTACTACGTCACTTCCAGTGCCACGCTCCGATGGTATCAAACCACCTAAACCTAAGATAACGGAGATTTTGTCCGCATTGGCACTCGAAAGTGTTTTCTGCTTGCCATCCAATTTGCAAGATTCCTATTATGCGCCCAATGTAGAAGATGATGAAGCAAACCTGTAACACAAAATTAAATGGATTACATTGTGGCTAAGTCGGGATTACCGCAACAAAATTTAAAATTTTTGACCTCATTTTTAAGTGCAGAAAACTCACACAACAGAACGTAAGGCCCACGGTATACCGGAAACTCCAAGCCGAATTTCAGAATTTATATACCGTTGTCGATTAAAATACGTTCACTTACTTCAATGACATCAAAGGTTTAGTGAATAAATTGGAAATGGAATATTACGCTGGCAACTGGCGATTATTTATTGACGGCTCAGTTTCAAGTTTGAAGGTTGTGCTGTTGCACAAATCAAACAGAAACCGTAAATTCCATTAGCATTGGGCACAACTATGAAGGAATCTTATGAACAATATATTGAAGAAAGTCAAATATAATGAAATGGAAGTTTTGCTGTGACCAGAAAGTTGTAAGCATATTTCAAGGTGTTACTTCAAAAGTCGGTTTTCCGAAATTCTATTGTTTCCGTTATGATTGGGATTCGCGAGGCAAAGTCGTTCACTATCAGTGTAAAGACTGGAGAAAAGGAACTCTCGAAAACGAAAAACGGTTAAAATTGCTTAATGAACCTTTAATAAAATTTGGAATCGCTAAGAAATTCATCGAAATGGTCATCAAAGATAATGAGAAAGTTTTTGACTGTTTGAAAAATATCTTTCCAAAAGTCAGCAATGACAAAATTAAAAATAGTATTGTTGCCCATTTAAATATTTTCATATCTATGTTTGTTTACTTCGATCGATTAGCATTGCTATAAATTTTTCGACGGATATAAAAAATTAATGAAAAGCGAAAGGTTCATGAACGTGTTGTCAAACAACCACAGAAGAGAGCCTGGGATGTAATAAAAACTGTAATCGAGAGCGTTTTAGGAAAGAATCGTATACAGCCAGACGAAGCAGAGAAATTGGTGAAAACAATGCTCAATTTCTTTCATAAAAACAATGAATCTATGACATTGAAATTACATTTTCAGCATCACCACTTTGATGAGTTCTTAAACTAATTGCACACCGAATCGGACGAACAAGGAGAGAAATTCCATCAGGTCGCCTACATAATAGAAAAATTATACAAAGAAAAAAAGCTGGATGCAGTGCTTGCAAAAGTTTGTTCTTGGAGTCATATAGTAAACCAATATGAAGATGCAGGCACCTAAGTCACGGAGGACGATAGATTTGAAGGACACACCGAAAGAGATATACCATTGAATGTGCTATCAAGCTCAGATGATGATGATGATTCAGAGCATGGGCCTGAACCACCAACGAACTTCACAGTCTTCACTGAGAGCATCATCCTCAATGGATATTGATTAATTCATGTTTCTTTAACTTTTGCTACATTTTTCACACATTTCTCGAATTTTCGATGTAAAATACTGCTGGCAAATGTGAAAAAAAGCATTTTCCAGTGTTATAATGTTCTGAAAAATTATGAAGTATATTATAAGGAATATTTTTTCTGAAGATTACTTTACGGAATTTCACACAGTTTGGCAGCTTTTGGGCAAAAATTCTGAAAAAGATATAAATAATTAAAAATTTTCGATATTTTAGCAATTTTCAGGCACTAGATGCAGTTTTTTCGGCATAATTTGTTTTACACTTGTTTAACGTAGTCTATAGCTACAATTGTGCTGAAGACAGTAAAACAAAATTCCAAATGGTTTCCGAGATATAGACGTGAGAAAAATTGCATGTTCTAGCAAAACCCGAATGGGGGTTTGTTAGTTTCGATAAAATGTTGCACTGTGTATTTGTATGGGAGCTTATTCTAAATTAAAAATATTCAGACTTATTTAAATTAAATATTAATCTACTATTCAAGAAGATAGCATAACTTAAATAACTTATATTCGCTTTTTATGCAATTATATACATTGAATTTGTATCATGTTATATATCACTGGAAAGCTTATGATTTATAAATAAGTAATACATTACATAGAAAAAACAAAGTATTATGTAAAAAAACAATTTTTTTCAGTGTTTTCTTTAAGCTAGTAGGGCCTATTATTTCCAATGTAATTAAAAAAACCATTTCATACATACTTCTTCCGACGTTTTTTTTAACTTTTTGTATGGAGGCACATCTAAAATGAACGAAATTACAAAAAAAAAATATACAGCACAAGCCGGCTTACGCCGGGCTTGCCCGGAGTGTACCCACACGCAGAGAAAAAGTATGATTGAACATGATTGTGGACACAAAATTATTAATTATTAATTATCATATACATGACTCTGGATGATCATATTATGATTACCGAAGGCGATTTTATCGTCATTTAGAATCATAATATGACTGCCACGATCATATTATGATTGTTACGATTTGTAGTCATAATATGATGCTCTTAAACTATTATAAAACGAAGCTCTTTTTCCTGCGTATAGTTAGATCTGCCTTAAAATTTTTATTCATTGTAGGAAGGAGTTTGAAGCTTCATAGCAATGCAGTTTATGTTTAGATTTTATTAACATATAATTAATAATTTGAATTAGTTTTTGTTTGCATAAAAACATTTATATTCATGACTAGTAACCTTTGATAATTAATGAAATTGTGATAAATCCACATTCTATCGATGCACAAAAAATATGTGTAGATCGGATTGAGTCATTGGACATGCCTTCTTATAATGAGGTAGTATCCCATTTGCAAAATAATACTAGATACGTACACACTATGGTCTTAAGATGTATTTTTATTACTAATTAAAAAATTTCTAAACATTCTTTTGCGAACGGTTACCCACCCTTCTAGTTTAAAATGTAATTGATTTTGGATAAGAATTTAATCTTTTAAGGATAATAAAACACAATGTATTAGTGTTGGTATCCAAACATTTAGGTAGGTATGGCCTGGCATTATCGCCATTTCAAATTTGGGGACTACGAAGGAAAATATTTCTGTCTTAACCCTCAAATCGAAATGGAAGCTATGTCTTACATAGTTATAAGATAAATGAATTTTCAAATATATGCAATTTGCTATGCTTAGTGTATATGTTTAACAAAGAAACTCTTTAAACAGTACAAAAAAGGTGTTTTCCTTAAAATCTTGTTTAATCTAAAATGGCAGGAATGTTGAAAAACCAAATAATACGAGTCCACTTAAATTTAACAAGGCAACAAATTTATGAATTTGGCAGCTACAGCAGTATGTTCTCCATATAAAGTAAACTTATACGTTTTTTTAAACAAAAATTTGAAAATCCCTTCTAAATGATACCACATTTACATATCTTAAAACTCAAAAAATCGGAAAAAGTACATTTTTGAACCCGGTTTTGACCAACTAAAATCCCGATATGGCCTAAAAGCCGATGCAGGTCGATACATTTCTTTATCACATATACAAATTTCATCAAAATCGGAGTGTTCATGCACGAGCATTTTCCTTGTTAGCTGTCCCATATATTTATTAAACCGCTATAAAAGTTCTTCATGTTTTAATAAAAGTACAGTTATTAGTTAATCGGAGTATTGGTGCAAAAGTGAGTCAATAACCACCTCCTATACAATTTAAGATTGTAGAGGAGGGCCGAAAGGTTTTGCCTCTATGATTATGAAGAGGTGACATTACCATTTCACTACACCTAATTAGATTAATTTTTCCAAATAGATTTTTAACATAAATACATCTTACTTTTGCTCCACAGTGTGATTAATAAATATTTGCTTTCAAATCTGGTAAGGCACTTTCCATACCTTAAACGCTACCTGTTGAACTAAAATCTATCATAATGTGAATTGCTTCGTATGGGTAGCCTGGCAAAAAATTACAAACGTTACAGTACTGGCAAAGCGTCTGCGACGGTAGGTTGTGCGTTGGCAGAACGTGGGATTAACAATTTTGTTACCCGATTGATGACAGTGGCCAACCATTGGTTGCCAATCACATTATATTATATAATATTATCAATTGATGGCCAATTGATATTATCAATTGCTATTTTCTGAATTTCAATTGATATTTTCTAAATATCAATTGATTTTTTCTGAATTTCAATTAATGTGTTTCTGAATTGCATTTAGTATTTTCAGAATTTCAATTAATATTTTCTGTATTTCAAATTGTATATCTGAATTTCAATTAATGTTTTCTAACTATCAAACGGAAATAAAGAAATTCAATTGATATTTTTTGAATTTGAAATGGAATTTCTGAATTTCAATTGATATTTTCTAAATTTCAATTGATATTTTCTGAATAACAGTTGCAAAAGTTGTAGCAGTAGTGCAATGTATTGTATATGTATCTTATAAGCTAAAGTCATTTAAGAACAAAATCCTGTACTTTTTAGTGACCAAATTAAAATTTGGAACAAAATCCACATCTCTCAGTTTGAATATGCAAATACATAATGCATTGTTAAAGCTAAAAAAAACGACTAAAAATTTTAATATAATACAAACGAATCTACAGGTAAAAAATAAAAAATGTCAACAACATGCATATAAAAAAGTACATATTAAGGTGACCCTAAATTATGACGGTTTATAAAATGTTGTCAAAATGTTGTCTTAACTTATCCAACAATTATTCAAAAGTTATATCTCAAATATAATATCATATCACATTTGATATAGATCGATATTTCGGCTTATACAAGTTCATCTCAATATATCAGTAATATCCTATAAACTTGAAAAATAGCAAAAAAGCTACTAAAAATTAGTTAAAAATCACCTCGCAAAAAAACTGCTAAAATTAGCAGATTTTTTTACTAAATATTATTAATATAAGAAAGGATAGCAAAAGTAAATCTGCCTCTGTTGAATTTACAAATATTTAGTTATATTTGAGCTAAGTTTTAGTTAATTGAAAGTAGCAAAATAATCTGCAAATACATTTACTAAATATTAGTAGACAAAAAAGTTGTTAAAAAATTTTAAATTTTTAATGTTTTTTTTTCGTTTTTTTTTAATGCGAATAAAAGTCTGCCCTTATGAAATCAGCAATCTACAATTTTTTAATCTACAAATATTTAGTAAAAGTTTTTTGCTAATTTTACAGAGTAAAATGTTATTTAAAATGTTAACTACAATTCACATCGAATATAACTAAAATTTTTTAAAAGTTAACAGATTTATTTTTGCAAAACATCTGCTTAATTAACAATTTTTTGCTATTTTTACAGGTATATTTCTATGAGTCTAATTATGCAAAAAACTTTTTTCCAGGATACAATGTATTTTTTACATACACCTGTTGTGTTAGGGTCATTTTGACCCAATGCTATATTTTTATATGTTAACAACTAAGTTACCTTCGATTTGAAATATGTTGAACAGGATCGATAAATTGTAGTCTTTTCTTTTAAATGTATGTCATAGTGCTCATATTAAAATGTTTTATCTGAGGAAAAATCACGTTTTGAGTGAGCAACTTTTTACTCCCATAAATTAAAAGTCTGATCGCTTATAAGAGTATTAAACAATTAGAGGTTTCAATAAAGTTTTAATCGATTTTTTGTTAAGTTTGGTAAAGAAATTCGATGTGTGAAATTAATATTGGAAAATATTTTTTTCGTCATTTCATAATAGGCTAATTTTGTTAAAGATTTCACAATTGTGATGACCATATTTTAATCTTAGGGTAATCCGTGGAAGCCAACAATTGTCTCTGGTCTGGCGAAAATTTCATTAAAATCCCAGTAGTCTTTCAAAAGTTATTAAGTTGTCTTTAGTAAAAAACCAACAAAAATTTTATGGCAAAATTTTTGAAAATCCTGAGAATTGGTATATGACGAGTGGAGGCGAATAAGGTTATACAGAACATGTTTTGGGAATCGCGTTTTTTTAATAATAAAATAGAGTTAATACATTTACACATATTTCGGGTAAACATTTTACTATTTTTCTATGATTGCATCTAAAAAAATTACGTTAAAAGTTAAATTTTCTTCCAATTTTGTATTTTACTTCTCATCGGGTAAATAAAACAATACGGGTAAAGCGTTGATTTTTTTTCTTCAAAATTTGGGTAAAAATATTCTACACCTTCTACATTGGCTCTCTGATGATTTTCGGTGACGCGAAATGAAACATGTAAGGACCTATCAGTAGATAAAGTCTGCTTTAAGTTAGCGGACAGAAAACTTTTTTGATTAATAAATAAACATTGCACGGTTTTTTGTTTAACAAAAAACAAATGATCTTGAACTTGAATAATCTTGTTCACATCATAATCTATGATAAAAGATCGATAAATAAACTTTTGGTTTTAATTTTTTAAAATTTAAAAGTAAAACATTTCGGTAGTATTTTTATTTTTTCCAATATTTATTTTAAATAGACGCAATCGAACAAATAAAAACATAACAAATATTACATTATTCAAAAAAACAGGGTCACTGATGAAGGTTCAATACCAGAAACTGAGCAGTCTGATTCAGAAAATTAAAAATTTACAATGTAGTTATGATTTTTAGAAAATACACTCATTCTTCTGTACCACGCCTTTCACAATTAAAATTAAATAAAATTGCATATTAATTATAGTATTAACTGCAATTGTCTGAAAAAGACGTTAAAACTCAAAGTCAAACAAAAAATCAAACTTTGCTCTCTGGCAATTCCCTAACTACGTAAGCGCCATCTATACAGGGAATATATCATAGATGTGGCATCACTTACAACATATGGGAAAACAGTGGCCATTAGAGTGAGGTAAGTTTCTAAAAATAGAACTGTCGTGTTGTGTTGGAGTTGTACTTCTGAGATTATGTATGCAAGAACAAAAACACCGTATAGTGAATAAAACTAGTTTTAATCACAACAAAACTCGACCTGACGATAGATCAGCGCGCTAAAGCGCTCTGTCTAACGTGTAGTGCGAGTGCATGTGACATTATAAATCAGTTTATCTATACCACTGTCAATAATTGCACAGAAAATTTCATATAGACGCAATCGAACAAATAAAAACATAAAAAATATTACATTATTCAAAAAAACAGGGTCACTGACGAAGGTTCAATACCAGAAACTGCGCTGTCTGATTCAGAAATTTGAAAATTTGCAATGTAGTTATGATTTTTAGAAAATACACTCATTCTTCTCTACCACGCCTTTCACAATTAAAATTAAATAAAATGTCATATTAATTATAGTATTAATTGCAATTGTCTGAAAAAGACGTTAAAATTCAAACTCAAGCAGAAATTTTTCTTTTTCAGAACAATTTTGAAAATACAATAGTAAAACAAAGATTTTGTTGACAAGGTTCAAAAATAACAGTTGTATTTTTTCTTTTAAAATTTGAATATTATGTAGTTTACTGTTTGTAGTTTAATAAAAAAAAGTTTTCAGATTTAAAAATAAAGGAATATGCATTCATTTTTCAAATAAATATTTTTTTTTAACTTTTTTATACATTTGCAAAATAATTTACTACCATTTACCTATATTTTTAGTTTCATTTATTTAAAATTTCCTACAAATTTTATCACAAAAACGGAATAATGTAGTTTTTTTATTTCCGTTACAGTTTAAATTTAAAATTTAAATTATTTTTTTTTTAATATTTAAGAAATTCGTGTCTGCTTTTTTATTAAAATGTTTGGTTTAAACACAAAATTATTTAAATTTAAATTACAAGAAATTGAAAAAGTTTACACAAAAAACTTGAATAATTTCAAATAACTGAATATAACTTTTATTTTTACTGATCTGTAGTTAAAATTTGAACATTTGTTTTTAACCTTCTATTAGTTTATTCTTACGGGTTTGTTGGTTATTTAAACGATGTTTAAAAATAAATAACAAGAAACATTTGATTTAAATGAAAAGTAAGTAGACCGGCTTTTTAGTGATTTATCATTTGTGTTAAATTACATTTTCAATTAATTAAACTACAAACTATTTTAAGTGTATTTTTATTTAATATTATGTGATTTTTTTTTTTTTTTTATATTTGTTTACTTAACATATTGGTTGCATATTTACATAGTATATTTGATTGCATGTTTCCATTTAAGTGCATATTTTGCATTTTTACTGCAAAAAAATATTTGTGTTTAGTGTTTAACTCTAGATATTTCTTAGATAAGTTCCTAACTTCCTAGCGCTACTTATCAGAACCTACTTGTCGTATGAGTGATATTTTTTTGAATTAAAATTACGTATACGTATACATAAAGAGGAAATTCTAATTAAGTTTAAATTACTAAAATACGTTTTTATTTTAGTTTTAATAATTTAAATTTAAAAAAATAGTATTAGAGAATTGGGGAAATACGGGTTGAAATAATAACACACTTTTTCTACATCTTTAAAAAAAATCCGAAAGATGCGTATTCAAATATGCCAATTTTAGAATGATAAACTCTTTGGGTACGGAAAAAGTTTTTTTTTAGTGTTTTTAGGCCACTTCAATCGCTTTAGGCTTGGAATTTTGTTTTTTTATACCCTCATATCATTTGTGTTAAATTACAGTTGGTTTCGACAATATACATCCTAATTTTATTAAAATTCTTTTACCATTAATATTGCCATTTATTACACACCTTTTTAATACTATTATAACTTCTAGTTCTTTTCCTACAAAATGGAAGCACGCGAAGGTTATACCACTACCAAAGTCGAACACGGAATATCGCCAATAGCAATACTAAGTTTTCTTTCAAAAATTTTGGAGAAGATTTTGCATTTGCAAATGAGTTCCTACATACACGAAAATCTTTTAATGTCCGAAAAGCAATCGGGGTTTCGTCCCAACCACAGCTGTGTAACTGCACTGGTTGACGTGTCCGAGAATATAAGACGCGAACTCGATAATGGTAAAATTAATTTCCTGGTACTTCTCGACCATTCCAAGGCATTTGACACTGTAAACCATCAAACGTTATGCATGAAATTAAAAAAATGTTTCAACTTTTCATCTTCATCAACTAATTTAATATCGTCTTATCTTACTGATAGAAGTCAATCTGTACACGTTAATAACACTACTTCAAATCCTATAACACTCACAAAAGGTGTACCACAAGGTTCGATCCTAGGACCTCTCCTTTTTTCAGTTTATGCCAATGATTTAACACAGCAACTTACTTATTGTAAAATACATATGTATGCGGATGATGTTCAGTTGTACTTAAGTAGTCCTGCAAACTCTGTTAGTGAAAATGTCGAAAAACTTAATTATGATCTAAATAAAATACATTGCTGGGCAGTTGCGAATAGCCTTTGTCTTAATCCACAAAAATCAAAATGTTTAGTAATTCATAAAAAATCCATTACACCACTTTTTGAAAATGATATTTCAATAAACAATAAAAAAATCGAAATGGTGCAAAGAGTTAAGAATTTAGGGGTAGTGTTTAACAACAATTTATCCTGGTCAAGCCACATAAATACTCTCGTAGTTCAAACATATGTAAAACTTCGAACGCTGTGGGTAACACACCACCATACACCACTAAGAGTAAGGCAACTTCTTGCAAAGGCTTACCTGATTCCTAGTCTAATTTACGGCTGTGAACTTTTCGCTAACTGTGATTCCATCAGCAAGAAAAAATTATAGGTTTTGTATAACAACATCATAAGATATGTTTACGGATTGAGGAAGAGTGATGGAGTCTCTGATGTTTCAAAAAATCTTTATGGTGTATCTTTCGAAAACCTTCTTAAAAGTAGAGTCCTTATTTTTTCTGCACAAAGTTGCATACACTGAAAAACCACAATACCTTTTTAATTTTATACAATTTGCTAGATCTACCAGGGGAAGGAACATGATTATACCTAGATTTAAATGTCTTGTGTCAGAATGGCAATTTTTCATAAACGCCGTTCGTCTTTGGAATGATGAGCCAAACAACCAACAAACAAATAGCAACGCAATTCTTTTTAGGAAATTTTTATTTGAATCTTTTGCTAAACTTAAATAAAAATTTCTTGTTCGAGATTAATTTGTAAAATGTTATCATATCTTTATTTTATGTTTATTTGTATATTGTTTTAAATTTTTCATGTAACTTTTAATATTGTTAATTTTAGTATATTTATTTTTTTTTTAATTTTATATTTAATATTAATTTTTTATGTGACATTCCTTGTAAACCAATATAATCCTGTGCTTTAATTAAAAGACTTGTTCTTGTTGCGCAGGAAATCGATAAATAAAAATAAATAAATCTCGTGTTTCCATACTTTTAAAATACGAATGAATTTAAAAAACACAATAAATTGAAATTTGGTGCTGTCTAATCTTCTAATCTTTCGAACTAATATTAGAAAATATTAGATTTTTAAAACACTTTTGTACGGAAAAAGTTCTTTCTACATAAAAGTAAAGCGATAAAAAAATGTGTTTGTGAAAGCCAATGCACAAGAAAAATATCGTATTGACTTTACTTTCGTGGGAATGTGAAACATAATCAATCACGTTAATAGAATTGTTTTTGCAACATTCTGCCCAAAATTATATGAAAATATTTACAAGTTTTCGGTAGAATAATTTTGGTGTAGAGGAAAGTGGTGTACATCGAAACGAGTGTACCTTAAAAAAGGATCCATATTTTGAGTATATTTTGCAAACTTTGAAAAAATTATCTCCCAGATAGCGTTTTTTTTAGCCTTGGACTCATTATTACCATAGATCTAGGGCCATAAGTTAAATATATGCAAAGAAAAATGGGGGTGTGTACCTTGAAAAAAAAAACTGTATCATAAAAAAAAACTTTTTTAGTAAAAACACAACACTACAGATCCTTTTTTGTAAAAGAAATCGGAAATAAAATTAATATGTTCTTTACATTATTAAAAAAAACAGTTTTGAAACCCCTGTGGTACATTTTAGACGTCGATTCGACACTGACCAGAAACTTCGAAATCCCATCACTTACTCTGAAAACATTCTTTTAATTACAAATCTCCAAACTTTCTAACAAATTAAAAGTTTTTAACAGATTTTATTATTGTTTATAAAAATTTCATTTGGAACGTCAAAAATGTATAAAGCGTGATTTTGGTTTAAAAAGCGGGAAAACAATGCAAGGTGGGATCAGCCTTTCAAAAGCGGTATAATCTCGCCAAAAGAGGTGGGGTTGGTCGGGTTAGGTATATTGCAACTTCTCAAACCAGTTGTGTACACTTACAAGGGGAGTTTCTCGATGGGTTCTCTGCGATCTTTATGAAATGTGGATATGTGATAAAGAAAAAAATAAGGGACACGTATGTTTTAATGCTGCCCAATATCACGTTTAAGGGTTAAAAGAAAAAAAAACATGTCTGAATCAAATGAAATACAGATTTTTTGAACGATACTATTATTGCTTATGTATTGTGTTGGGGTTGCCATTTATTTAAAATATAGCTTAAAAATCTCATCGGAAAACGTCGTATTAAAGCCGACCAATTATGAATGTCGGAAAAAGCTCAGACAGCCCCTCGATTAAATTTAATAGGCATTAGTATATATATTTTTTTTTGCTAAATCCAACTTTAATTCTCTAACACAACGCCAGTTTTAATATCACTTAAACACATTTTATTTAGTAACAAAAATACTTAAAAGTCATTGGACATATTTCATATACCAGTTAATGCGTCTCCAAAAGCTCTTTCATTTGATATCCCATTTTTCTAAAATTTTTCTGAAACAATATGGTAATATTTTACTCCACTTTTTTTTAACCCCTAAGCATGAGATTAGCCCGCTAAAAAAATACGTGTCCCTTATTATTTTTTTATCACATATATAAATATCATTAAGATCGGAGAGAACCCATCGGAAGACTCCCCTTGTCAGCTAGATTTACAACCTACACTAGGTAACTTACAAAGTGATTTTGCACTGAAGCACAGTGTGAGCAATTATTAGTTTTTTGAAAGTTAAAAAATTTAAAAATCCTATATTTTGTTTGGCTCCCCCTAATGTGCATTTCTACACATACTCTCATGCATTTGTATTTAGTATAGAAATATTTTTTTGTATATATGAATACATTAACATAGTTTAGGTATAAAAATGTTTTATTGCATACAATTCAACGTGAGCTGAGTTATTTTGTAGTGTTGTAACACTCTAAAGGATTTTGAACTTTTAAACAATTGCAAAATTGTAGAATTCGTAGACAGGATTTCGATGTTAGAGATGCCAGAGATATAGAAAAACTGAAATACAACAAGTTCACCAATCACTTAAAATAAATACTAAGACCTCATTTTTTGGTATGTGAGGAATTTCAAAAATGTTCGATACTTTGAGATAAAATATTTTAAAAACTTTTTTTGTATGACATGAATAACCCTTTACGCAATTTTAAGCATGCTAAATCCTTTCGCGCTAATCATCATTTATCGTTAACGACTCAAAAATATTGGCAGTCTTAATGATCAAGCAAATCAAATATATGAAAATTACAGTTTTTGTTTGCATTTAATTTAAAGTTTCATCAATTTATAGATCTCATTATATTACGTACGCAATTATAGCGTCGCAATAAATAAAGTCATTTCATAAGAGATTTCTATGTCTTTGCCTTAAAATATAATCAAAAAATAAAGAATTAAATATGCCAACACAGAAAAAACTAATCTTGAGTTTCAATTAAAATATTTGTTGTTTCAGTTAAAAGTTTAATTCAATTTGGTCATATTGAGCAAATTGTAGTAACAATTAAAATTGGAACTATTTAATTGATATTATTTTCAATTATATTGTTCGTTATTTTAAACAAATTTTTAGTAGATACATTAAAACATTAATTAAACTTTAAAAAAAAAATTGCCAAAAATTGGGTAAAAAATAGCTTAATTTAGAAACAAATCGCCAAAATTTCAAAATTTTAAAAAAATTACCAAATCTAAAAAAGATTGCCAAAATAAAAAAAACGCCAAAATTCGAAAAAATCGCTAAAAAAAAATTAAAACAAAATTGCTTAAATTGAAAAAAAAAAAAATGAGTTTGAAATCGACCAAATCTTTAATTTAAGTTTTTTGGCAATCATTTTTTCTGTGTATTTTGACATAATCTTTTAAAACGGATATACCACTACGGAGATACCACTACGACCTAAACTTAAGTTGACGTGTTCCGTAGTGTGTCATTTCAAAAGTTGATACTTTACTTACAGTACAATCTTTTTATTTTAATTTGGTTTGCTACTACTCACTCATCTGTTAACATTGTTTCCAGTATTTCTTTCCAATTTCTATTACGATTTCCCTAAATGCATTAAAGCGCCTCGTGTTCAGCACACAGAGACTTTTTAAATTTTTCGAAATAAATTTAAGCCTCAAACTTTTATCGATATGCATCACGTGTTAAAGTGGTCCAATTTGACTCAAATTTTCACAATTTTTTTTTAAGACTAAATTAAATAAAAATTTCTATCGGTGTTCCTTGAAATACGATATTTTAAGCCGCTAAACTAGTTTTTGTGTTATAATGATGTTGTTTTTATTTAAAAAATTTATTAAAGAAAATTGTAATTATTGACGAAAAAGTTAAAAATGAAGGATAAACAAGCAAGAACGCTTGAAAAGCATTTAAAATCGTTTAAAATATAAATCAAAGTGAATTGGAAATATATAGCTTCATTTACATAAGACCTGTGCGATGTCAGGTATATTTTAAAATGTTGCAATCGTATATTTTTTCTTTATCATTATTTTCTTCAGACTACAATCACAAGACATGGACATATAGCCCCTATGGGCTCCCTCCGATCTTAAAAAAGTCGAATATATAAAAATGGAGAATAAATCTATACTAATATTATAAAGAGGTAATGTTTGTATGTTTGTTTGTTTGTTTGTTTGTTTGTAGAAAGTAATCTCCGTAACTAATCATACGATTTCTAAATTTTTTTTACCATTGGTCCTCCAGGATGGACATAGGCAATTTGGTCCTCCAGGATGGACATAGGCTATATATCGTTCCGAAATTTTTTTTTTAAAGTTATGAGCGGAAACATAAAAATAATCTATATATATAAAATACAATGTTTGTATGTTTGTCCCCTATAGACTCTAAAACTATCCAACCGATTTGGCCCAAACCGGTTTCATTTGAAAGATTATAGTCCAAATTAGGTTTTCGGCTATATATATTTCAAGTGGGCGTGGCCCCTCCCACATAAATTGAATAACATCATATATCTTGACTATTGTGATAGCAAGAGTTTTGAAACATTGCAGTATCCCATATGTTACTGATTTGAATAATCAGGAAAAAAATGGGCGGGATCGGACCAGTGGGAGTGGCAGCTCCCATACAAAGTAAATATTTAATATCATATATCTACAGTACTATAATAGCCATAGCCTTAGAAATTTGTGCACGTTGATTATTTGTTAATGTGAATAGTCATGGGAAAAATGGGTGTGATCGGACCAGTGGGCGTGTCAGCTCCCATACAAAGTAAATATTTAATATCATATATCTACAGTTCTATAATAGCCAGAGTCTTAGAAATTTGTGCACGTTGATTATATTATGAATAGTCATGGGAAAATTGGGCGGGATCATACCAGTGGGCGTGGAAGCTCCCATAAAAAGTGATTATTTAACTCATATACAAAATTAATATTAATATTAAATATCTAGGGTTCTATATTAGCTATATAGCCTTCAAATTTTGTACGAGTCAATCAATTACAAATATTAGTAGTCGAACTGAAAATGGGCGGAATGGGATAAATGGGCGTGGTACCGCTATATATATATAAAACAGGATGTGTGTATGTATGTAACGTATGGACTCCAAAACGGCTGGGCCGATTTTGATGAAATTTTTAAATAATCTTCAGAATATTCAGGCGGGTGACACTGTGAAGTCTGATTTTTGATTTTCTGTCTGTGGGTGGAGGGGCGTGGCAAAATCCAATTTTCATATTGTACCACCAATGACATATACATATATTTATTTTTTTTGCTTTTTTTTATTTTATTTTTTTTTTTTTTTTGAAAGCCGTTGTCATGTTTTTCAAAACGAGATATCAAACTCTTAAATCGGTTATGTAGTTCCGAAGATATTTACAAAAAACCTATGTTAATCTTCAAGATAAGTTACACGAACACAACAGCCTCATGCGTCTATTCAAAACAGCCCTAGACCAGATGCCGAAAGATGAATTTACGGTTGTGATAAGAGCTGACCAGACAGCGGCTGGTGAGCATGAGCGGGGCTTTAATGCACCGGTAATAGGTGACGTCGCAGTTGTTTTCAGCTATTCATTTTATATACTTCAGCAAATAAATGCGATAGAAGGACAAAGAGGCGTTGGGCTTCCCATGAAATTACAAATTTTAAAATGATTTACTAATGTGAATTTATTTTTTTAATTATTTATTTGCGTAAAAGAAATTTCTTGATTTTTAATTACAATTAAAATTTGAAGGCAAAACAACGTTTGCCTGGTCAGCTAGTAGTGAATAATTTGTTCTCCAATATATAAAATAATTCAAATAAGTGGCAGCCTGGTTCCACGACATAGTGTCAAAATGACTTTCACAATTGTGTTTTCTCGAGTATTTCAACGCTGTTTTTAAATAAGTTTCAATTTCATAAACTTTAAAGTTATTTTCATACAAAGATGTATTAAGTTTCACCGCCAATTTTAAACCCCAAAACATGTTATTTTTATTAAGTCAAAAGGCTTCCTTGTAAGTGTCAGTTAATTTATATAGGATTTTTGCCTTTTAATTTATCTGTTGTGCGCCCCGGTAGGCTAGTTGGTAGCGTGCTGGCTTATCAGTGCGGAGGTCGTGGGTTCGATTCCCACCAGAGGCACTGGTCTGTTTTCACTACAACGTACCCAAAGCCATAGTAGCTAGTGCTCGGTTAGGGAAATAGTATATAATTTGTAATTATATGATTATTAATTAATAAAACAAAAAAAAAAAATTGTCTGCAAAATCTGAAACTATTGAGTTCACGTAGTTTTTTTGGCGGATATAAATCTTTAATTTCCCGAGTTAAAACTTTTGCATAAAATAATACATTATTTTATATACACTTATAAGTTTCTGTCTGCGAGTAGGTTTAACCGGACATAATTGTATAAGTTCTTTATTTAATGGCGTAAGTTACTAAATTCCATAAAATTTTCATTTTCATTATATCTTCATTTTCAAAGTTTTTTTGTCAAACAACGTTTTTTTTTTAGGTAATCTCAAGGGAATTTTTTGAATAAAATAAAATGTCCAAATGGAAAGGAATTTGCTTCAAATCACAAAGTCGTAAACATTTTCAAGTGGCTAAAGTCTAAAAGGATTACTAACATTGAAGCAAACCCCGTATTTGACGGTAATTATTTCTGCAAAAATTTCGAATTTTAATGAAGTTTTAAAATCAAAAACCGGATACAGCTATAGCTAATTTTGTATATATTAGTATCAGTTTAGATATAAATTTATACCGCTATATTAAATCGGTTTAAATTTTATCGTGCCATTATTCTAATTTAATTTAATCTGATATTATCAATTTAAAACTAAACTAATGCAAACTTATATAATTGTATGGGCCCAATTCTCGGATAAAACTATTTTAAGACTTATATTAAATTTCGTATGATTATATAAAGCATCATATTCGGTTTTTAGATGTCGAAAGTTTCTGTGTACACTAAGGTTATAACTTTTGACTTTTTTTTGCAAATTATCAAAGTTTAACTACCCTAGTCGTATATTAATTAGTTCATAAAAATATAAAGTATCGCAATTCTAAATTTAATTTTAAGAGTTTTTAAAATAACTTAATTTTATTTTATCGCGGTTTTCAAAAAGGTTTCCGCATAATCAATCCTCGTTTTATTTGATTAAACTAAAAATTAATATTTAGCTAAAACTTTAACTTAATTATACAATAACGATGCATATCCAACTTAAAGGACACAAACATGTTCAAATGTGTCGTGTTTCGCGGATTTTGATAAAACAGATTAAAGCTTTGTTTCGCTATATATACATCAAAATTCGCAAAATAACGACCACAATACGTTACATAAAATTTGTTGTGCGGTATTATTGGTTTAAAAAAAATGCATTTTAAAGAAATGCACTTTATGCGGGAGGTGTTTGTTTCAAAATGACCTAAAAAAGCGATTTATATTATTAATACAAAGTTTACCCGGGATACAAAACAAAATACATAATCAAAATAAAAAATCGAAAAAGACTCCCCCCCCCTTCCCCACGCAACAAATTCCTAGCTACGTGCCTAAATACGGGTAACTTTTTCAATTTAATTGAGAAATTTTTGGATAAAATCGACATGTCATAGGAAAGCTTATGGACTTTACAAAACGATTTTCATGCAACAAATTGTCCGAAAAGTTTTAGAAAACATTTGACATATGCATCAAATTTCTTTTTAAAGGAAAAAAAAATTTGGAACGAGCTTTACAAAAAGAAGTGAACAATTTCAGCCAGCAACTGACACGTCATAAGAAATATTATGACCTTAGGTGTTCAAAACTGATTTCGTGCAAGTTTTAGAAAAAATTTAATTAAAATGTTATTAAAAACAAAAATTTGGATTGAGCTTTCCAAGAGGAAGTCACAACTTCTGGCTGCAAATGATACTTCATAAGACGGACTATGACCTCAAGTCCTCAAAACTGTTTTCGTGCAACGAATTGGGAGAAAATTTTTTTAAAAAATTATATGTATACGTTTGTATCTAAAATGTTAAACTGTGCAACGAATTGGGAGAAAAGTTTTTTTAAAAAATTAGATGTATACGTTAGTACCTAAAATGTTATTAAAAAAATTTGGATTGAGCTTTCCCACTGGTAGAGTTGTTAGACTTTTAGCCGTTGGTCATTTCTTACTTGTTTGTTATTTGTAAGTGGATATTCAATACACGTGGATATTCAATACACGTTTTTTGTTTTCCCAAAATAGATCTATCAACATATTCCTGAAAGGGTAAAATAATAAATTTGAAAATAAAAAACTATTTAGATTTTTTGTTAGGACAATATCCTAATATAATGTTGATTGCACAAGTAAAGGTCGAAAAAAAACATAATTTTTTTTTTAACAAAAATTATATCAAACTTGAATCAAGTTTTTTCTTTAAAACTTCTTAATATATCTGATCTCATATATCTGAATAAATTACGAAAAAAATTAACATGAGTTTAAAGTATGGACTTTGAGTTTTATCAATCATATTAATTTATTGTGATGGGATGAAGGATGTAGGATATTCTTTCAATCAAAGTGAAAACTTGACTTGTTTTTCTATTTTTGTGAATATTATAAAAGCAGTTAATAGAATTATTAAAATTTTAGCTCATAATGTTAATTTACATTCCACTTAATTCATTTAATCAAAAAACCCGCCAACGGTACATCAAAATTTTCAGAAAATTCAATTTAAAGTACCATTTTCATATTTTTTTTTAACTAATTTTGTATGAATAGTACATTTTTTATAAAAAGTCAATTTTTAGCATGCATCATTGAAAATCGTTTTTTTAGGAAAACGCACTTGCGTTAACTAAAACTTTGTTGGTATTAATTAGAAAACATGTCGGTAATTTACTTCAAGTCAAAAAAATGATATTTTTAAATTAATGATGCAGATTTATTAGTTATATAATGTTTTATATTTTGTAAAAATTTCATATTAATATCATGTATACTTTTCGAGATATTGGATAATATATTTTATTTTTTCTTTAAATAGTATATAGAGTATATACTTCATAGATAAACTGTGCTACTCACGGGTCTCTCGATAAGTAACGAATTCGCACACAACTCTCACTAAGAGAAAAATACATAAAAACCCCGTATTTATAAAAAACGTGACCAAATAAATAGATAAAGGGTCAAGTGAGGCAGATATGGATTGAAAACTTTCAACTCGTTTTCTGCAAAATCGTGTTTTTTGAGTTATGTCAGTCTTGAATAAATGAGCGATGTGTTAAACCTACTTCAACTTTTTTAGCTGAATTTTGTCACAGTCTCCGTATTTTTAAGGAATAAAAATATAAAAAATGTTTGTAATTTAAGAAATTTTTTCTTTTTTTCTGGAGGTACATCATGAAATGTTGGTTCTTCTTTTCGTTGTAGATTTTTTATTAACGAAATCGTGGAAAATGAGAAATTTTAACTTTAAATACATGCATAGGGAAAACTATCGCAGCTTTCGCCACGTGTAATATATTAACCCTTTCACTACCGACTTTTGTTTTTATTTTGACTTCAGATTCTTGTTAGAGGTTCTTAAATTATATCGCCAAAAAAATAGGTTCTAAATCGAGTTTTTGAAATTTCTTACTAAAACATTCGAATAAACAGAAATGCTTTGTTTTATTAAAAAATAGGAGTTTTATTTCATTATCATATTTTTTTTATATATTTTTTTAAAATGTGTACACTGTAGTGTATAAGGAAAGTGAAAGGGTTGAATTAACGGGTTTAGATCATACTATTTGAATGTTGTAAAAAGAAGCGATTTGTTTTCAATTTTGTACTTTTTTCAAAAAGTTTATCAAAAAATATAAATTTTCTAAATTTTCTATTTTCTGCGTCCCAAAGTCCTTTAGAAATGATAGGTCGCAACACCGATGCATCAAAATTTTCTGATTTTGTTGAACTGGGTAATTTTTCAAAAATTTTCTAAAACTTTGATGAAAACATTACAATTTTTTTAAATTTTTGACAAAATAAACAATTTTCATAAAATGTACTGGAAAGGAGTACCTCTAAATACAAACATGAATTATAATTTTTCCAATTTATTATTTTTTTCTTTAATAACAACTATTGTATTATAAAAATAGCAATCGACATCTGCAAATTAGGCATTTTAAAAAATCTTTAAAATTAATTTTAAAAAAAGATGTTTTTGCATTTTTATTAAATTGGGTAATTTTGGATTCCTGGATAATGTGGGTTAATGATATAAGATGAAGTCAGAATTCCATATTTTAATATGTTTGAGTATATGAAATGAATAAATGCACTCATAGAAATAAATCTGTAAAAATTGCAGAAAATGCTGCTAAAAGTTAGTTAAAAATGAGCTTTCAGAATAAACTGTTAAATTTAGAAGATGTTTTTGCTAAATATTAATCAAACAAGAACAGGACAAATGAATCTGTTAATTTTACAAAATTTTTACAAAACTTTTACTAAATATTTGTAGACTCAAAATAGCAAAACTGTAATATTAACGAAATTGTTGCTATATTTACCTCAAATTAAGTGGAATGCAAATAACAGTTTATTTTGCTAAAATCAACAGAAGTTTTTGCTAAAAAATTGTAGATTGCTGATTTCATAAGGGCAGACTTTTATTCTCATTAAAAACAACTATGAAAAAAAACATTAAAAATTTAATTTTTTAATGATTTTTTTTGTCTACTAATATTTAGAAAATGTTTTCGCTGATTTTTGCAGATTATTTTGTTACTTTCAATTAACTAAAATTTTGCCCAAATATAACTAAATATTTGTAAATTCAACAGATTTATTTTTGCTATTCGTATATTACTAATATTTAGTAAAAAAATCTGCTAATTTTTTTTTCTTCAAGCTCACTTTTAACTAATTTTCAGTAGCTTTTTTCACTGTTTTTACAGGTATATTTCTATTAGAGTAAAATAAAAAGTACATTTTTTCGAAATTTCGATTTTTGGATAATTTTAATACTAATATACCTTTATCCATAATTTTCGGTCGTCACAAAAAAAATGATTTCTTCCATTTGTTATAACAAACCTATTTTTGAGCTTATATGACCATATTTGTGTATATATAAAGTAATGTATGTTCATTTTTCTAGTATGAGCAAATACGGATGGCCATATATGATCATATAAAAAATATATATGATCATATATACATTTTTTTTAACTGGGAATACATTTTTTTAAACTGGATAATTTTCGGACGACTTGCGTCACTGGTTAATGTTTTCCAAAAAAAAAATCGATTCTTTCTATTTGGAACGATTTGTAACAAAACTAGAGGATGAAATGAACGAAAATCGACAAATCGTTATTTTAAGGGACATCCTAATGTAAGGTCATCATCTATAGAAATAAACGCTATTTAAAAGTCGAAAAATAAAAAAAAAATTATTTAAAAGAGTTTTTGACTGAAGTTTACTTTTTCGCTCACCGTTAAAGTTTAAATTTTACCTATTACCGGACAATTGGCCTCAAAAGACTCATATGTCTGAAAGTGCACATCATGTAACTATGAAAATGCAATTTACAGTTGTTGGTGTTTTTTGTTTTTATATATATTTTTTTTTTTCAGACAAATGCCAAAATGTTAGTAACTAATGGCAGACAAACACCAGTAGCAAAATTACAAACAATAACTGGCGGAAGTATGTGTATATTGTATATTCATGCATAAACATGTACTAATGATATGAATTCATTTTGGAAATAAAAAAAAATTCTACCAAATGCAAAGAAATATGGTGTATAGTTGTAGTTGTGCTGATAGTATCCCCGTTGGCATTGTCTTGAAGACATCTTTGAGGACGGGTACGCAACTCATAGTAAATCGTTAAAGACACTTTGGCGACAGTCCAAGCAAATCGTTGACTACATTTTCAAATAAATGTCCGGAAATCGTAAACGACGATTTGAGAGACATTATCGCTTACATTGTCGTTGAAGATCACATGGACGACAATATACATCGGTTTGTGGTCGATGAATATATAAGCGACGTGTTTTTGCCATACTATCGTTAACAGTGTGAGCAAAAATGTCCTGAATTTTATATTCGACGACCCTGTTAACGACAAACGCACATAAATAAGAAAATATACTTTGTTGTATTTTTTTTACAGTAAAACTCGTTTAAGACGAACTCGGATAAGAAAAATTCTCAGTTATTACAAATTAATAAACAAGTCCCGACATTTGAGGAAAACATTTTATATACGTATATTAAATTTTTGTTAATTCGAACTCGCTTTAAAAACTTTATATAATAAGTTTGATATAATGTTTATTAAAAATAAAAATTATCTTTGTTTTCGACCTTTAATTGTGCAATGAAAATGAAAATTATTCAAGTTCAAGTACTCTATATTTCTTATTAGGATATTGTCTCAACAAATAATGTACAGAGCTTTTTTTCAAATTTATTATTTGACCCTTTCAGGAATGTGTTGATAGATCTATTTCGGGAATTTTCTAGGTTCCCATCAAGTAAAACATTTTTAAGCAAACTTTTTCCCGAAACTGTGTTTTCAGCTAAAATTTGCACTTAACTATTTTGAACTAATGTTTTACTAATATTTTACTAATGTCTTACTGATTTATTTTGCTAAAAAAAATTGTAATGATAAGCACATTGATAGTGTGGACGATAACCAGATTGAAAGATATACGCAGAATGAAGTAGATGTCGCTGCATGTCAAGATGTAGTAGAAGAAAGGAAAATTATACTAAAAAGTACCGAGTAATAATATTCATTTACAATCACATCATATTTAATATAATATTATATAAAACATATAGCATTATATAGCTTAATATAGATATATGTGATGGCGCATATGATCACACCTGAGTAAAAATAATTATATATAATAATATATTCTTTAATATGGAAATATATGATCATATAAAATAGCATATATATCAATATGTATTTATATATAATAATGTTTTCAAAATGTTTTACCAAAATATTCTTGTATAAGCACATCCAATCATGTATAAAAAAATACTATTCTGAATTTTATATGCGATATTACATGGTTTATAAATTTAATTAAATTTTATAAAATTAGATATATCCCAATACATAATACAAAAACATCAAAAACGTCTTCTGACATTTTAGACATAATTATATAAAATTTAAAACTTTAAAAATGTTTTAAATCAGTTACTATATAACTATATATAATTGAAAAATCAGAAAATATTTTACGAAAATAGTTTACAGTTTTGCGAAACCGATTTTCATTACAAACCCTTTTCAATATTAACGAAAATAAAATTTTATTCAACTAAAATTAACAATTTTTTTTTAAACGAAAATTTTATGTCCTAAAAAATATAAATAAACTTTAAGTTATTTACAAATTTCAAGCATACATTTTGTGTTTTGAACCCGTTTTATGGAGGTTAAATATATGTAACTTAATATCTTTTAATTTAAATATATTTGGGTTATTATGTATCTAATTGTATCTAATTATATCTAATTGTATAAATATAATTAGATGTAATTATATCGGGACAAAACTCGGATAGAATTGAATATATTTTTTATTAAATTGTATCTATTTAAATATAATTAGATCCTAAGTGATAAAATTTAATAGAACCATTTTTCAGATCAAATTTTATCCACTTATATTTGCGGAAAATATCTCATCAAATATAATTTTATATAAAATTTTTTATTCGGGCATATAATTTTATTTTGGGTTTGGACGCATACATATTAATATCTAAATATATATCGATTGATATTACCATAGATGTGGCATTTATTACTACATATGGTATATATTAATTAGCATGATTTCATATATAATTTTATATAGCTAACTACAATGGTATGTCATTTCACCACAACATTTTAAAATTCTTTGATTAAAACTATCATTAGTGTTGGACCGAATATTCGGCTTCGGAGTTCGGTCAAAAAGTAATGTTCTGCCAAGTTGAGTGTTCGGCCAAACTTTGCCGAACACCGTGTATTTGAAGAAATAGAGTACATTTTTAGAGGATATTCTTAAATTTTGATAATAAATTTGAAAACAAAAACTCTATAGATTATTTGTTAGAACAATATCCTAATAAAGATGGACTCGAACTTCAATAATTTTCATTTTCATTGTACAATTAAAGGTCGAAAAAACATAATTTTTATTTTTAATAAAAATTATATCAAACATTTGACATAAGTTTTTATGAAACTCTTCATCATATCTATGGAAACTTTATAAGTATGATGAATAATTGATGATAAACGATTTATGAAACAATTTCATCAATAAAGTAAAAATTTTTTACCTTTGTGTATTATAAATTATTTTTTAAAAGAATCACAAAAAAAATAAGATTTTCAGCAAATAAATTAACTTAAGTATAAGTTTTGTACAATTTTTTTTTGTGTACTATTATTTAGCAAAAATTGTATAAACTTTTAGCAAGGATTTTTTAATTTTTAATCATTTAAGTGTTATCTAAACTTTTGCTGAGTCTACTAATTTTGTTGCCAAAAATTAGCTCGCTGATTTTCAGCAAACGATTTTGTTGACATTAGCAATTTGTCTGCAAGCACCCTCCTGACAAAAAGTTTACAGGCTCATCAAAATTTTTTGCTAATTTTTTTTTTTTGACTGTAGGTTTTCTGCTATTTTTACAGTTTTATTTCTATGAGTGTAGAGTTTTTGTGCGAATTTCCGTTTTTATGATTAATTTCTTAATTTATTTAAATAAAATTGTTAAAATTACCCAACATTTTTAAATTATCCGAAAAATATTTAAAATTTTTAAAAACAAAAAAATTGTGCAACCCTTTTATTGGATTTCTTAGACTGTTTGCGGAACATTTAAAAACAATTGTTGTGCGTTCAGTTCGTATCAAAAACGAAACTGAAAATGAAATTGGGACTGAGTTAATTTTAACTGAGGGTTCAGCTAAAGCGAATTCGAATTAACAGAAATTTAATATACGTATATAAAATATTTTCCCAAGTGTCGGGACTTGCAAGTTAATTTGTAATAACTGAGAATTTTTTTTATCCGTGTTCGTCTTAAACGAGTTTTACTGTAAAAAAAAAATACAAAAAAAGTATATTTTGTTATTTATGTGAACATATAATGCAGGACATTTTCGATCACACGATAATATAGCAAAAACAAGTCGCTTATATATTCATCGACGACAAAGCGATGCATATTGCCTAGTAAAAAACACTGCTTTCATGCAAGCGGGTTTGTAAGGGAGTAAGCCGAAAAGAATCCTTTACAAACCTGCTTACATATGCTATGATTTTTATATGGCGAATTCCTACTTGGAAGCATTGCTTTTTCGCAAAATAAGCGCGGATTTTAGCGCTTATAAAAAGCAGTGAATTCATGGGTTTAAGTAAAACCACATTTCATGTCTACATTATTGCGATTAAAAATAATAATATGAATATACATAATTTATTTTACATAAAATTCTACAGATATTAGTTTTTTGTTGTTAAAATTTTTGACATATAATATAATTATTTTACTTTTTTAACCGCCCCATGTGCTAGCTCTTCACAAATAGTTAAATGACTAATTATTTTTATTTCATACTCGAAAACACCAAACACAATCAGAAATCACTCGGCAACATTTTTCAAGATCGCTTATAATCCACGATATGGAACTTTCTGCATTACAACCTGCATCCTTGTAAGGGATTATGGTAAGCTGCTTACAACCTGCATCCTTGTTAGGGAAAATAGTAAGCTCAAAATTTGTGTGTGCTTATTTTTATACGAAAATTATTCGTTTATTTTGCTGCATTTCAATATTATGTAATAGGAGGCACTTACATCAGCGCATTTGTTTTAACCTGCTTATAAAAACATGAAAATTTTTTACTGGGTTGTCGCCCATGTGATCTTCAAAGAAAATGTAAGCGATAATGTCTCTCAAATCGTCATGTACGATTTTCCGGACATTTGTTTAAAAAAGATGTCAACGATTTGCTTGGACTTAAACGATTTACTATGAGTCGTGTACCCGTCCTCAAAGACAATGCCAACGGGGTAACGTTGTAATTTGTACACTCAAAATAGTTAGTAGTTTAAATTAATTGAAAATGTAATTTAACACAAATGATAAATCATTTAAAATCCGGTCTACTTACTTTTCATTTAAATCAAATGTTTCTTGTTATTTATTTTTAAATATCGTTTAAATAACTAACAAATCCGTAAGAACACTCGAAAAGTAATTAAAATTAAAAATTCAAATTTTAACCACAGATCAGTAAAAATAAATGTTCGATTTAGTTATTTGAAATTATTTCAGTTTTCTGTTTTCGTTTATTTTTTTCTACAAAAGGTATACACACATACATTTTTGTAAACTTGTTCAATTTCTTGTAATTTGAATTGAAATAATTTTGTATATAAACAAACCATTTAAATAAAAAAATACAGACACGAATTTTTAAAATATTTTTATGGAAAAAAATAATTTAAATTTATAATAACTGCAACATAAACAAATAAACGACAATATTCCGTTTTTGTGGTTAAGATTGAAACTTTTAATAAATGAAACTAAAAAAAAATCGGTAAATTGTAGCAAATTATTTTGAATAAATGTATAAAAAAAAGTTTTTAAAAAATATTTATTTGAAAAGTAAATACATGTTCCTTTATATTTAACTAAACTGAAAACTTTGTATTAAACTGCAAACAGTAAATCCTGAGTGTAGGAGCACTCGGTGTATGTGTGTTAGTAAGATTTTTATCAGAACAAAGAGAACAACAAAAATCAACATTAAAACCAAACTAATGGAATAAACGGATGTTGATGCATTTTCACCTTCGTGGTGTTGTTCCAATGTTTAGTGCTGTCGCTAACACATTTGCGGTAAATTAATGTTTTATCATTTGTTTGTCGGTTTTGTTCTCTTTTTTTGCTTCTTTTTTTGTTGTTGTTGTTTTTTACATTTCAATACCCTTAACAAGGTACAATACAATGTCATTGTTTTACACTCACATTATAATGATCTTTTTTTTTGACAATTCATTGTTATTGTGGTTACAAAATAAAATGTTGTTTTCACGTGCAATACATGGAAATCATACATCTTCCTTTATATCCATATACTATTTTATATAGAGTGTTGTTAGTTAGCTATTAAAGATTGAATGGTGCACTGTACGTATACATAATATTTTTATAATTCATCATTAATTGTTAATCATACGCCTTGTTGACCATTTTATATTTCATACATTATTAATGTATGAGCGTGTGTGTGTATAACTGACATTTTAATTAGAGATGGGCAGGTGAGCAGAATTTTACGTGATTCCCGTGAATCACGAGTGAGTGTGAGAGAAATCTTATTTTACTCGTGTGAGTGTGAGTAGGAAAAAATTCTTAGTGAGTACGTGTGCGTTAGCCAAATTTCGGCGTGAGTGAATGTGCGTGAGTAGAATTTTACAAAAAAAAAAAACTTTCTCTTTTTAAATATTTTCTTAAATTTGTTTGCCGATATTATGTATTTTTTGCGTTTTAAATACAAAATAAATGACCCAATTATATATTCAGAGCAATTTTGAGTTAAACCTAGCAAAACCTACACTGATAGAATTTTCCTTCATAGTATTAATGAAATGATTTCATTGAAATCGATTCATTGGTTTACTGAAAAAATTCATTAACTGAATGAAAATTCATTAATATTGGTATTTTTTTCATTAAAATTTTTTATGAGTTTTTCATAATTTCATAAAAAAAATCATTAAATCAGTGAAAAATTTTCAAATTTTTTTCATTAAAAATTTTGACTTGTAATAAGAAAAATAAATTTTTATTTTGTACCATCATTTTGAAATAAAAAATATTAAAAATTTCTTTTAAAAATATTACTTGAGACAGAGTACACACTAAACAAATTTTTTTTATATAAATAGAACATTTTTGGTCTTCAACGTTTAGTAACGTCGTGATGCTTGTTAGGGAAAGACCTATCCACGTGCTTGATTACTAATAAGACAAGAATGGAGCAAAATTGGTGATTAATGTTTTTTGTTAAAGTTCTGCCTATTATAGAGGCTCTAGCTTTTCTAAAACTTCGGGTTCTGATGAGATCTTTAGCCAGATCGAAATACTAGTACCAACCTAGCTAATATGTTTGATTTGCTTTATTTTTGTAAATATACGGAGGTTGATAGCTCGTTATAAATTGAAAATAACATAAAAATAATCTCGATGTATATAAAAACAAAAAAATAATATAACTGTGCAGAATTAACCAAAACTTTGATATAAATAAATTTTTTTTAATTAATTTTGCCTAGAGCTAACAGTGTTTGACGAATTTGAATAGTGGTCACTAAATTCCAAAGAACAGATTCTCTAAGAAAAACGATATAGTTATGTTCAAAACGAGTCCCAAATTGTTATCGTTTTGACAATGTTACACAAAAACGTTATGCTTAACGATAATAAAGTTTTGTTTTTTAACAACATTGGTAACAATATTTAACATTTTTATCTAATATGGTCGTAATGTAACTACAAAAAGTGGACTTTAATCGTCTATCGTTCTACAGAATTCCAAGCCAAATCGATAAAAAATTACATATTTTGTACCGACATATAAGAAAATATGTCATCTTTTAACACAAATTATAGAAAATGTAAAGAAAGATTGAATGTAAAGAAAAACAGAAATAAATAACAATTGTGTTTTTTTAGTTCAGCTTTAAATATTTTAATGCCTGTTCGTTATATTTAAACGATTTTTTCAATCATTAAAGTTCTTAATATACATAATTTAAAAAAAGTACAATAATTAAAATATTTATTTTTTATGGATAAAAAAATTTTATTTTCAAAATTTGTAATTTTCGATCTGAAATCTAATCAGCTACTTTTCAAATTTTACCTTTTCCGAATTCGTCAAAAATTATGAGCTTCAGCAAATTTGTTGAGAAACAATAGAATTTTCCCCACTGTGCTACGTTGGTTTGTGGCCCCGGGAAAGCCTTCCTTGTTAGATTTCTTTTTTACATGTCATCCAATTCCAAGTAATGAAAATTTGCTGAATCAGGCTGAGTTTAATAAAATTCTGCCATCGCTTTTGCAGAACAGCCTGTGATGTTTACCTTCGAACTTTTTGAACTTTTTTTATAAAAATATATTAAAGATCCTATAAAGACCAGACCTTAGAAATAATATCAACGAATGATAATTTCTCAATAACCACCAAATTAATGCTATGCTAAAATAATCATAAAAAGTGCAAATTATTAAATATCAACAAAAATATTTCATACAAACTATGAATTTTATTCATTAAACACATGAAACTTTTATAACGATTATGATAGGATTAATGAAAAAAATGTCATATGCTTAATGAAATTTTCATTGGGTCAATGAAACCATTCATTAAAATTGATTTAATGAAACACCTTTCATTGACTCAATGAAACGTTTCTTTGGGGACTTTTTTATGAAAAAACTCATTGGATTAATGAAGGAATTCATTAATACTACGCACAAATTTCTATTAGTGTAGGTAATAGGTTGGTTGTACGGAACTTATTACCTGGTAATAAGTTAAACTCCTAACACTTGCATTACTTCGCAAAGTTTGGTATTACTGACTGCCCATTAGATTCACAAGTTTAAATGTTTTTATGGTATAATTAGTTCGTTTCTCTACAAAATTAAATATAATTTAAACTTTAAAATAATATTCAATTTAAAAATTAAAGATTTAAATAAAAAAGATTTGACAACTCGTTACCCGTAAGTGATGAGTAACATGTTGCCAAAGTAAGTACACTCATAGAAATAAACCTGTAAAAATAGCAGACAAAGCTACTAAAACTTAGTTAAAAATGAGCTTGCAGAAAAATCTGCTAAATTTAACTAAATATTAATTAAATAGGAACACCAAAAATAAATCTGTTAACTTTGAAAAATTTTAGTTACATTCGATGTGCATTTAAGTTAATTGAAAATAGCATTTTACTCTGTAAAATTAGCAAAATCTGTAATATTAACAAAATTTTTGCTATATTTACCTCAAATTTAGTGGAAGGCAAATAGCAGTTTATTTTGTTAAAATCAACAGAAAGTTTTGCTAAAAAATTGTAGATTGCTGATTTCATAAGGGCAGACTTTTATTCGCATTAAAAAACAAGTAAAAAAGGCTTTAAAAATTTCACATTTTTTAATGATTTTTTCGTCTACTAATATTTAGTAAATGTTTTTGCTGATTGTAGTAGATTATTTTGATACCTTCAACTAACTTAGCTCAAATATAACTTAATATTTGTAAATTCAACATATTTATGTTTTCCCTTCCAAGGACTCGTTAGTGGTTTATTTATGTGTCAATTTAACAAAGTATTTTGTATAGTTAAAATGCAAAACTTTTTACTTTGTGTCATAGTGTGTTTCAAACCCACAAATTTTCATATAACCATGTCTCGAAGCATCACCTCTTATTTAGATTTATTTTTGTTATTATTAGTAATATACTAATATTTAGTAAAAAATGTAAAAACTGCTAATTTAAGCAGTTTTTCTGCAATCTCATTTTTAACAAATTTGTTGTAGCATTTTTTCAGGGATGACAGTCAATACCGCTAAAATACTGTAATCCATTCAAAACCCTTTGAATTGACTATCGTTGTGCCTAAAATACCGTTACAGAAATAATTGAAATACCGTTATCCGTAAAATACTGTTACCGATATAACTAAATTAACAATATCTTTAGTTATCGCTAAAATACCATTTCCGAAATCAGAAAAATCAATCGCTGCAAATAGATAGATATTTTCCCAAAGCTTAATTATTAACTAGCCATTGGCATTCGGAAATAATGGGACTAGAATTATCGATGCGCATTGACATTACCTGAATAACTAAAATAACGTTATCCTAAAAATACCGTTACCGAAATAACTGAAAAACCGTTATCCCCAAAATAACGTTACCGAAGTAATTAAAATACCGTTAACGCTAAAAAAAATATTATTGAAATAACTGAAATATCTTTAACACAAAAATACCGTAACCAAAATAAACGAAAATAGCCTTACCCTTACCTATAACCGCATCGAGTCGGTTACCGTCCACGCTATTTTTGCAGGTTTATTTCTATGAGTGTACTTGCCTCGATGGACATGCTCTTCTTAAAATAATAGGGTTTGTAAATGAAAAGTGACTATAGTTACCGACCTTAGTTTCTTATTTCCCAAATTTATTACCGGGTAATAGAAAGTTTTGCTGGGAAAATTCACAATTTACCTTAATTTTTACATTTTATTTTTGGATTTTGTTTCGTGAATTTGGGTAATTCTCATGAATCAGGGAGTGAAATCTGAGTAGTAAAAAAAATGCTCGTGAGTGATTGCGAGTGATTTTAATTTTTCTCTGGTGAGCGTGTAAGTGTGAGTCAAAATTAACTCACGTGCCCATCTCTAATTCCAATCAACATAGTCACACTCTTATCGTCTATATACGTGAATGTGTGTGTTTATTGTTGCTGAAACTCAAAACTATTGCTGTTGTCGTCTACCATTTTTGCCTATCTTTATATTTTCATCTTTTGTTCACATTTACATATAAAAATTCTTGTACCATATATAGTTGAGTGACATGACTTCTATGGGCCACTTTAAAAATTGCCCCAGGAATAAAACAATTTATTTTTTATTTTCTGGCAAAAAAAAAAAAAAAAAAAGAATAATACATTTAAAATAAACGACATATCGATTTTTTATATAATTAAAGGTTTATTATATTTAACAAAATTGCTATAGAATTAAGGTTAATGTTGTTTATAGGAAATTTTAAGTTTTTATTTTTTTTTTTTTAATTGGAACGTAAAATCAATACGAATGAAAGTACTTGACACAATGGTCGTTAGTAATTTGTTCATAAACATGCATGCATGCATATCCATTAGGGTGTCCCTTCAAAAAAAGATTTATCATTACAACACCCAGTTGTATTACAAATGGTTCCAAATGGAAGATATCGATTTTTTTTTTTTTTTTTTTGGAAAACGTTAACCCATGGCGAAAGTTGACCGAAAATGGCATATTTTGAAAAAAAAAATGTGGATTATATTAAAAATTCCCAAAACTCGAAGTTAAGAAAAAATTTATTTCTTATTTCATTTATTCATTAAATATACTCAAACTTTTTCAGATATGGAATTCTGACTTCATCGGAGATCATTAACCCACTGTAGCATGGAATCCAAAATGATCCTCAAATTTGATAAAAAGGCGAAAACGCCTCTTTTTTAAATTATTTTAAAGATTTTTTTAGAATGCCTTTTTGGGACATGTCGATTGCTAGTTTCATAATATAATAGTTCTTATTAAAGAAAAAAATATATAGATTGGAATAATTATAATTCGAGTTTGTGTTTAGAGCGACTCCTTTATAGAGGACATTTTTAGAAAATTGCTTTTTAGTCTAAAATTTAAGAAAATTTTAATGTTTTTGTCAAATTTGGAAGCATTTTCGGAAAAATATTACTTAAATACGATTACACATTACTTTTATCTAAAAAAAAATATTTAACCAATGTTGGCCTGGGTACAAAAAAGACCCATGAAACTTATTTTAATTACGACTACAAAATTGCATTTAAATTGATAAAAAAAATCTACACTTGATAAAAATTATTATTTTATGTAACTTGATCCATATAGGGTTAATTTTTACACTTTTGGCTAAAAAGAGACCCACTAGAAAATCTACAGAATAACACCTTTTATAATTTTCTTCTTTTTAACGGATCAGAAGAATGCCTTACAGAGGTATATAACATAAAAAATATATATACTTAACAAAAAATATATCCACCATTCAACCGAAGGCCGGACAAAAAAAGAGAATTGTTTTGTACCTAGGGTCTTCCGATTTTAATTACATTTTGTATTCAGAAAAACTCTACGGTTTAGCGCGATTTATTTTTATTAAAAAAATGAGAAATCTACAAACAGTCCGTAAGTTTGAATACTCCGTATTTACTTTAATATCAGTCTGACAGTGAAATTAAACTTTTAAAATGAGCTAGTTAGGTTGCTCACTGGACCACCCTTAAAATGTATGGAGTTTGCAAAAGTGTATTTTTCATCGATCCACCAGTTTCTTGTAGGTAGGACCAGAAAAATAATATGTCTTCAAAAAGTGAGTTCTTTGGTTGCGAATAGGCCAGTCGCTGTGAACTAGATATTGCGTAAAAGCACTTCAAAGATATTTTCCGCTTTAACTTTTAAAATCGACGTTTTTCAAAGAAATATTATGAGTCAAAGACAAAGATTTTCTTCATATAATGTTTTGGCCTTAGTATGACTTATCGTGGTGCTTTAAGCTGACAAAGTCAAAATTTATGTGAAGATTTTACTGTAAATGACGCTAGTTAAAATTTGGAAGGAGAAAGTTAGCCTCGACTGTCACTATTTTGTAGAGTACGATATGTAGTTTTAATAAAAAAATATATAGGACAGAAGGGCCAAAGTACCGATATTTTTTTTTTTTGTACCCATATTGCTATAAATGCAGTGTATTAGAATAACACCCTGTATTTTCTGGTTTACTAATCGAGTAAATAGTTTTTCGTGCTTTAAACTCTTAACTGTTTGCTTCGTAAATATACGCCAAAAAATTAAAAAAGTTATATTGATTTTATTTAATTTTTCATGAAAAATAATTTTTTTTTTCAAATAATAAGCAAATTTGCAATAATAAGTAAATTGTCTTAAGATAAATATTAGCATAGGTTTTATGTCCACTTAGAATAAAACATCTAAAAATTTGTATATATACATGAATAATCTATATATAATTTAACTTATTTCATTTATACATATTTACAAAAATTAACAATGTTTATTTTCTAAAAGGAAGCTCTAGAACATGGTGTCTTTGTAGTCTTGTTACCTCATTACTGTCATCTAACAGACTTATTGCAAGCGGGTTAGGATGATTACTAAGCCTTTCCATGTATCTGGAGCTAAAATTACTTACTTAAAATTACTTACTTACATACACTCAAAAAAATAAGTTAGTAGAAAAGTCAGTAAAATATCTTGTAAATCAGGTATACTATTTTTCAGCAAATTTTTGCTAAAATTATGTTTTAAACTAAAATTTTAGTTATACTTAGTCATCACTTAACTGTTTTGAACTAATGTTTTACTAATATTTTACTAATGTTTTACTAATTTATTTTGCTAAAAAAATTGTGCTGACTATCACATCGATAGTGTGAACGACAACCAGATTAAATGTTATACGCAGAATGAATTAGATGTCAAGATGTAGTAGTGACGAGGAAAATTAAACTAAAAAGTACAACTCTAGTAAGACACTTAAAAAAAAATCAACCATGGATGATTTTGTATCTGTTTTTCACACATACAACAAAATTGTGAATTGAAACAACTTAAATTTTGTGTTTTCACCGGCTTGTAAAAGTAATTGTCTATTAATTAAATAAAAGACAAAATAAAACATATAAATTTAAAAAAGATTAAACATGTATTTGGGTTAAATTGAGTGGTCAAGTTGATAACAAATATACAGCATGTAGACAGACTAAAGCGAAAGACAAAGACATACATCTTAGGTAAAATTTTATGTGACCTTTTTATTATTGCAAAAAAAATGTTGTATATTTTTCATTTTGTTATTTTTTCGTTTCGTTTCTATAATTCTCTGCTGCATTAGCGTTCCTTTAAAAAATAGCATAATTTAGACAACCAATAATGTAAGTAGTTGAAAGTTAATTTTTTTTAAAAGAATCACAAAAATTAGTTTATGATTTTCAGCAAAATAAATTAACTAAAGTAAAAAATTTTTACAAATTTTTTGAGTTTTTTTCAGTCTACTAATATTCAGCAAAAATTTTATTAATGTTTAGCAAGGGTTTTTTAATTTCTAATCCACTAAGTTTTAACAAAACTTTTGCCGAATCTACTAATTTTGGTGCTAAAAATCAGCTCGCTATGCTTTGGTGCTAAAAATCAGCTCGAATGCTATCATTCTAAGTGTTTTTGATTGATACCGCTGAAGAATTTCAATGTTGGAGCTGCTTTCTGTACCCCAGAGTTGTATGACATATGTCCATACGGGTTTTTAAAATAGTTTTATATAATAAAACTTTATTTTCAAGGCTTAATTCCGATTTTCCACCTAATAACCAATACATTCGTTTTGTTTTTAAGTCCAAGTGATCTCTTTTTTCTTTCTATGATTTTTCCACGTTAATCTTCTATCTAAGTGCATACCAATATATTTTACACAATCGGTTTTTGGAATTTGTTCATCATTGAGAAAAATATTAGGAAAATCGCCTTTTCTCAGTGATGAAAAAACAATGTTGATTTCATTTTTTTCCTGCGTATCGTAAATTTTTTTTTTTTTAATAAAGAGAAGCAACACTCAGAAAATTCTTCCTATTAATTAATGTGTTGCTTTCTTTGGAAAGGGGATAGTGGAGAAATGAAAGGTGGTGAAAGATGAAGGGCTTCAAACATGGCAACACTGTAATTGCGCGAGTAGATAAGTCTTAGAACAGTTGTTGCTCGCCACCTGATGTAGAGTTGGCGAATTTATTGAAGCTTTTTTGTTTCATAGTCCTGATTCATTATTTTACTTCGGTGGGGTTAAGTGCTATGGGAACACCGAAGGTGGGTGCAGCGATACATATAAGTGATAGAAAACTCATACATATTATTTTTCTAAATTGATGTTGTCGTCACCGGGAATCGAACCCGAGACCATCTGTGTAACAGTCCAACGCGCTAACCATTACACCACAACGCCCACAATTTGCTACTCAAACCGTTAACTGGTTAAGAAATACTCGCTAATCGAATAAAATTATAAAAATATACAGTAGTGGTCAAAACAGTTTTAACTGAGATCGCATTTGTTGTATTCATTATTTATTTTCTTCAAATCACACTTAATTACTAAAATTTATTTTTTACATATTCTTCATACACTGTTTTATGTTAAACAAATAAAAAAAATTAATTCCGTTAAATGAAAACAACAAAAAAATTAATAATAATAGATGTATTCAAAATGCAGGTGTTCAAAACATTTGCAACTCTCATTATTCTTACTCTTAACGGAACAATTTATGCTAACAATTGCTAGGATATAACGGTAATCGCATTCCTTTTTAATATGAGATTCAGGCCGTTACATTTTTTAAACAAATTTATTATAATTATTGTTTTTTAATAGTTGTAAAAAGATGTTGGAAGCATAAACATCGTAAGAAGAATTTTTGTAACAAATGGCAGGAAATAAATACAATTCTGACTTTAAATCAAAAGTTTTAAATGATTTTCAAAATGGACTTTCCCAAATAGAAATTTCTATAAAGTACTCCGTTCCAAAATCGACGATTTGCCGCATTGTTAATAGTGGTAACATCCACACAACCCATAAAAGTGGAAGACCCCGTAATACAACTGTAAGAGAAGATCGGAAAATCAAGAATTTTTTTACGAAATATCCCAAAGCAGTTCTCAGAGAAGCTAAAAAAGAAGAGCCCGAGAATACGGTCTTAGAAGTTATAGATGTACAAAAAAACCGTTTGTGTCGGAAAAAAACAGAAAAGCTCGGCTTGATTTGCAATGGAAAAGTGTATTGTGGTCAGATGATTCTAAATTCAACCTCCGGGGATCAGATGGAAGAGCCACTGTTCGAAGAGCACGAGGCGAAAAGTTTAATCCCAGATACACAACAGCCACAGTGAAGCACGGAGGTGGAAACATTATGGTGTGGGGGGTGTTTTTCAGGAAATGGGATTGGCCCAATTCACCGCATTACTAGCACAATGGAGGCCACAATCTATAGAGGTCTTTTGAGTTCAGATATGCTTCCGTATGAAGAATAGGAAATGCCACTCTCATCCACCATCCAGCACGACAACGACCCAAAACACTCGGCTGGGGTTGCAAAAGTTTGGCTGCATGTCATGTCATAACCGGCTCAATCTCCCGATCTCAACTCGATTGAAAACATGTGGATGATTGTAAAACGGAATATCGGCAATAAAGTATTCCATAATGGTGATGAACTTTTCGTCGAGTTGGAGAAGCAGTGGAATGACATTTCTGACGACTATTTTAAAAAGCTCATTGCCTCAATGCCTAAGAAGTGTTCAGAAGTTATAAAAAATAATGGCTACGCTACAAAATACTGAGCGTTAAAACCATTGTTTGCATTTCCTGTTAACTACTTTAAGAGTTGCAAATGTTTTGAACACTGCACTATCGACTTATTTTTTTAAAATTACTTTTTTTAGTTTTGAGAAGTTATAACTAATTTTTTTGTATTTGTAAAATAATATGCTATAACTGAATTTAATAAAAAAAACAAAAACTTATACCACAAATCTTTTTGATCAAAAAAATTATAATTACCTAAACCATGATTTCAGTTGCAAATGTTTTGAACACCACTGTATCTGTTAATATTAATATAGCTAGAAAATTTTTATATTTAAATTTTATTTTAAAATTAAATAAAGGGGCATTCTTAACTCAAATTAACCGGGAGTACCCATATGGTAACGCAAAATATAGTTACTTTTAAAGGCTGCATCAGAAAATGACTATCACATAAGAAGAAAACGCCCAAGCCCGGTCGTAGGCTGATCACGCAGAAAAACTTTCCTCAGCGAAGCCGAGCTATGGACGGACTGGAGAAGAAAACACTTAAGTAAATACATTTAAATCATAAAGAAGATACCGATAATATAAACACAAGTTATAGGGTTGCAATAATATAAACAGCTGTGATATTAATTTAAGTTTGAGTTTAAATTTAAGTTAATGTTAAATGTTTTTTATGTTTTGTGTATTGTATTAAACAAATTATAACTTATGTGACGCAAGAAAACATAATTCTGTAAGTTTAAATTGCTTTATTGGAGATAAAAATTGTACTAATTTGAAATTTTAATTTATATAGACGAATTCCTTGATAAAGACAGCAAAAAACTGTCGAAACGTTGGAAAAATATGTATTCAATGGTGTTTTAATTACATTGGAAATTATATGCCATACTATAGCTTAAAGAAAACACAGAAAAATACATTTTGTACTATCACCTTTGTAAAAACTAAACATTACATTGACAAAACAAAAAAAATCAAAATTGATAAAAAAAAAAAAATATAGTCAAGAATCCTTATTTGAGCAAACTATTAAAATTCAATAATAATAATAATAAAAATCTCAAATCAAGATTCAAAACTCAAAACTCGAAGACAACAATACTATATTCAGCTATCATATGAAAGTATGTAACCAGAATTTCACCCAGATTCACAAATCCCTATTATACTCAAGACCGAATTTAATTTTGAGAGAATTATCTAAACAATTAATAGTGAAAGTTTCCGAAGGTTTTCCAAAATTTAAAATCTCAAGCGAATGGCTTTACACTAACGGAAGTTATTATATATCACAGTTGGTCCAGAATCATATATTTCGAAATCCTTAAAATCCAATCAGCTATAAAGGAAATAAAAAAAAAAAATAAATAAAAGTTAAAGTAAAAAAAATAAAACAAAAGATTATATAGTAATTGAAGTCAATACATGGTAAAAATTAAAATTTTGAAGCAACAGCAAGATGAAAAAAATGTAGGTAATTGTACAATCACTCGTAATATACAAATGAAGTGCTATAGTTAGTTAAACTGAAACTGTTGTTGCCCCACGTTGGGCGCCAAATATTTATGTAACGATTATATTTTAAGAACTCTATGAGGCAGGAAACTTTGCTACCTATATTTCCGGCCGTGCTCAAGGAGATTTGAGATGGATATCTTGTTACCTGCCTATACATAAAAATCATTTCACAAAAAATATTGATATTAGGTAGCTTCTATATTGAATTCAATTACCTAAATAAACTTTATGTCTAGATAGAATAATCAAAAAAAAAATAAAGAAATCAATGTAAAGTAAAGTTGAGAAGAGGAGTTAGATGTTTCAAACCTCTTCAGTATCTACCCACCCGACCATTGCTATCCTTCGAAATTCATATAAAAATAGCCCATTACTTTCTAATTCTAACCTCCTAAATGTTTCGTGGAATTTTTAAACAAAGAAATTTAAAACCCCATATTGGGTATGATATTTAATAAAATTCTTTGTTTTTATTATTAAAATTAAAATTCATGATCTTTTATAAACAAAGATAAATTATATATGAAATTAGTAATAAAAAAAAATGTACTAGTTAATTAATTATTTGGTTTGAAAGAGTATTTTATAGTTCAGTGATATTGTATGATTAGTTGTTAGTAATATTTATAAATTTCATTTAATTATTTCTTTTTTAAAAAAATATTAGTAAACGTTTTGGAATTAAAACAAAATTATATACATATGTATTAGGGCTGGTCGATTTGTAGGGAGTGAAAAAATTCACCAATTTCCCTATGATTTCCGTATTCTATGGGTTATTCCATGAAAATTTTCCGAAGGAACCATACCTCTATCGTTAAAATCGAGTCCCCTACTTTTTGTTGGTAAAAAGTTCAAAAGTTACGGGCATTTTTGTCCAAATTTTGGAGCATTTTTCCATTTTTTCCATGATTTTGTCCAAGAATATTACTTTCATGGCCATTTTTTTTTGGCTCAATCCATTATTTAATTCAATTTACAATTCAAAACGAAGAGTTTAAGCCCAAATTTATCGAATTTGGTTGATTAATTCATGCGATATTGCTAAAACAAAATAACACATAAAACCAACTTTTTGATTTTTTTCCCTTTTTATTTTTTTTTTCTACAAAAATTCAAATCAAGAGATAATAAAGTATCTATCAACCTATTATCAAAAAAAAATATTCAATTTGAGTGTAGTAAAAGACAAAATGTGAAAAAAAAACATTATTTTTTCTGAAAGTCTTGTTTGCTTTCAAGTCTGGGTGTTTTCTTCTACATTCTTTCCTGCAACTCGTTTAGCAGTGGCAGCCAGCAATTGGACATGTCTTTCCGTTCCTTGAATGTGTAAAGGAATTTGTGGATCATCGAACGGTGGCACTTCGTAATTTAAATATCCCTCCAAATGTTCATACGAATAAGTTTGCGTAAACGGTGGTTCGAATAAAATGGTATCGTCATTTAAATCAATCATATTTGTATATTCCGTACAATTAAAGTTTATAAGAGATTTTTTATAAACTCTAAGTTCCGTTGGGTCGACAATATCTCTTCGGTAATGTAAAATCTTCTTTATAGCAATGTTTCGTTTTTCCATTCTATCATCAAACAACATAGATAGCAAGATATTTTCTGAGTGTGCAAAATATGGATTATCTTGAATTACTGTATTTAGAACTCCAAGTAAATTCGGTGGTAAAAATCGTGTCCAAGTAATAAATTTAAAAAGTAATGTACTACCGTATGCGGCAGAGCTATAATACTTAACATTGAAATACATTGGCGTGTATACTTTTATTATATAGTTAGCCAGAATTTTTAAATTTTCAGTTGGATTATTAGTTGTCACATAAAACCGTAATAATCTATTGGCTTTGGTCAGCCAACGAGAATGTGCAATCGGCCCTGGTTTTATGTGAGACAAGTCTGCAGGAACCACACCATTAGAAATTGCATTGGCCATTAACATCAAGTACCTCGAATCAGTAGATAATTCTTCTGGATTTAAATCACCAGGAGGCATATTTTCCAAAGCGATTTCCTCGAAATCGGTTACCACCTGAAAAGAAAACATAAAAGCTAAAAAATAGAATGAAAAATGGTAAAGAATCAGCTATAAAAATTACATACCGGAAGATTTTCACAATCAGCAATTATTGAGCTCAACTTTCCGGTAGTTGATCGTGGTCCAGTGGTGATTGATTTGTCTAAAGTGTCAAACAAATGTCTAAACGGAAGCTCGTTAAAGTGCAGAAGACACACAAACCAGTGTAGTGGTCTCTTTAACTGTTTTTCGAATAGTCGGAAAATTCCACCGTGTACGCCAGTATTTGTTGGTTCACCATCAGCGCATATGGCAATTAATGAATCGAGAGACAATTGTTTTTCTTGGAAGAATTCGATCAATTTGTTGACTTTTCTTGCCGCAGTTTCACTTTCTAGTTTTGTGTAGCCTATCAATTGAGATTTTGGTTCCCTCAAAACAACTAGATGAGGTTCTTTAACCATCCTTGGATGCAACTTCTCATCAATTTTTTCTACAGTTAGAGCATCATTTTTCCTGCCGTCGAATGAAAATGATATCAAATTCGAGCCATCATACCGCTTACGAAGTGCGTCTTGTCTCCATTTTTCTCTTTCTCTGCGAAGTTTACTTTTATCCATGATGACAAGATTGTCATGAGCATCTTTTACGCCCAGGTCTTCCATCAGAGCTGTTGCCAATGCTGATCCCATTCTATCATGCACACCAAATCTGTCACATATCATTGAATAGTTTGATCGCGCATGAAATCTTTTAAGTTTTCTGGGATAGATCCACATGAGCAGTCGTTTTCTTTCAAGTTGCATTTACATTTTCCAATTTTGAATAATTGGTTTGTTGATTCTACGAATTTTTTGAATTCTGTTGCGTGTTTTACTCGTTGTTTATCTGCATTACTATATGCGTCAAGCAAATTATTCAATTTTCTAATGATGCTACCTTTGAGTATAAGTTGATTCCAAATTTCTAACAATCTGTCTGCTACTTGGGGAGTAAATCTTTTATACGAAAACATTTTGCTTTGGGCTTTTGAACGTTCGGCCAAGAAAAAATAGTACTTCAATATATCTCGTTTAGTTGACAGATTAATATCAGGTAATTCACAGGCCAAGCCAAAAGAAAAAACATCATGAGAGACCAAATGTTGCAAACTACTGCGTTTGGTATCTGTTGGATTTTGCGATGAACCAGGCTCTGAATCCATTTTTTAAACCGTCACAAAGAATTAAATATGTTTTTCATAGAATAATAATATAACTATTAACTATAATAGTTAGCAATGTTTTTACACTTACCTTTAAATCTTTTCTAAATTTCAAAATAGTTTGATTATTTGTTAGTTATTTCAAGTAACACTTCACTGAAATGACGCTCAAACAAAACTAGCATACACTGGAATATTATAAACAAACAAAAATAACAAACAAAAATAAAGAAGTCTATAAAGAAACTAAAAACAAAAAGAAATAAACAAACATAACACAGGGTATGCACCCTGTGAAAAAATATGCCAATAATGTAAAGCGGAAATCAGTCCAGTCGTAACGTAAGGTTCGTAGGGGACTCGATTTTAACGATAGAGGTATGGTTCTTTGGCAAATTTTCATGGAATAACCCATAGAATACGGAAATCATAGGGAAATTGTCGAAAAATAAATCGACCCGCCCTAATATGTATGTTTAATAAAAATTTAAATAAAACTATTCCATAACGTTTCACTCTATTCAAAAAATATATTTTGCTCAACATTTGAGAGTAACCAAAAAAAATAAATTAACAAAACAAAAATAAAACAAACTCACCAGATAAAATCCTTCGTTGACGCCAGGCCTGTTGTCAGCTGAAGATGGAGTTTTAATGTATAAATTATAGCTCAAATTAAGATTTTGTAAAAGTTTTAAAAAGAAAGAAGTATAATATTATTACAATGTGTATTTAATAATGTATGAATGTATCTGTGTTAATGATTAATAAATTGGGAGTTTAGATCTTGAAAATGTATGATGAAAATTTGAGTAGTCTTAAATGGGAATGAACAATAATAAATAAAATTGTTAAGAATTTAAATCTAATTTGAATTGTGTTATGTATATTATTTGACCGAACAATATCCGTTGTCTAAGTCAATATATCGATAAATATTATTTGCAAATTTATTAGAGTCCTGTTGATAACTTTTCCATCTTCAAGAGAGTATTATTAGTTTAGTTAACTGTCAACTCCTGCGTTGACCAATATAAATGTTATGCGGTCGTCAAAATATAATTTTATTATTATTAAAGATGAAAATTATTGTTGCTGTTGAAAATCTTGACATCCGTAATTTAATTTCCGTATCAGAAATTAATTTTTGCCAACTACAAATTAATCCACAATTTCTTTGTACAATAGATGAAATTAGACTACACGATCTATCATCAATTTAAGAAAATCTACATTAACCATGATATATACTCAACTTCAAACATGATATATACTCAACTTCAAATAAACTCACCGTTTCTTCTCTCAGACTTTCTTCCCTTAAACAACCGCTTAAATCTTTTGTTTTTCAAAACTACTAATGAATCCGTGTTTACAAAATTGTTAATTTCCAATATTATTTAAATATTCTTCTGATACTCAAAACTAAAATTATGAATGAAAATTTTAAATTATTTTTGACAACAATTTTCCTTATGTTACTATTATTTGAAATTATTTTCAATAAATTCCAAAATTCTAAAGTATAAATAGTCTAGCAAAAATATTAAGATCAGCACTCACACCTCTACAAGGTTATCCCTGGGTAATGAATGCCCACGATATCGACTAAAAAGTCATATGTTCATGTTAAATTCATTATTTAAATTTAAATTTTCCAAAAAATAACCAAAAAAAAATATAGAGGGCACTACATATCATAGATCATAAAAATTCTATTATTTTTGAATCTTGAAGAAATTTACTTTAATTTGAGAAAAAATCTAATTTTTTTAATTCCAGAGAGTGTCATTTTGTGTTTTTTTAGGAACGCCCCAATAAGTGCAGTTTTGCCAAATAGTCTTAGAATTTTCCGTAGATTACGGTTTTTTATGAAAAAAAAAAAAAATTGCCCACCCTAATAGGCACTGATTCAGAATCAGTTTTGTAAATTTTAATTAAAATTCTGTATACATATTTCGCGTTTAAAAATCGGCTTTTGAAATGACAAAAATGCAAATAAAAGTAAAATTTTCTAAATTGGAAGAAAATGCTTTTTTCAATACAAAAATGTAAAAAAGAATAAAAAACTAATTAAAAATACTCTAAGTTCCTATAATTAAGAAACACAAGAAATCTAGTTTGGATTTTCCATCTTGTCGCTCCCCAATTAGCCAGAAAATATGATTGCCTAAGATCAATCCCAATAAGATCAATCCGATAATATTAACACGTGCCTCACTGAGGCTAAAGCTAGGAAAAACTGCGATTTTTTACGAAAAATCCTAGTTTTGGGTCCTTAAAATCAGAATCATTTGTGCTATAAATCTGATTTGAGTGTTATTAGTTAAGAAATTTTATTCTTATAAATTTTGGTCATATTATTATTTTTGCTAAAACTGATAGATTTAGTAGTATTTTTAGCATTAATCGGGTCAGATCGTAGTGGCCACTTTAAAACCAAATATAAAACTTTTTTTAGTTTTTGGAAAAATGTTTTACGACTATTACGACAATAATGTTTATTTGTTTTAAATGATAAATTCATCGATATAAAGATAAAATTATGTTTTCAAAAAAGTATAAAAATCCTAAATGGGTTAAGAACTAGCCCAGTAATAAAAAATGCCCCAGCCCACTAATGTGCCAAATGCCACTTGACCAGAAAATTCGAGCACACATCTTAAACGTTTTTTAAATTGATTAATGAAATACATTTTGTTTTTTATTGAATAAACCCATAAATTGTGTGACATGGAATGTCGTTAAACTGTCGTAATCAAAAACGGACAATATTTTTTGGATATATATCTTCAAAACTCCCATTTCAAACTTTTAAAAATTTTCTTAAACAAAATCGACAAAATGTAGATTTGAACAACATTGAATTGTTAAATACATCTTCGAGAATAAAAATTAAAAATTTTAAAAATATCCCTCTAGTAACTTGGGTCTGGCAGCGAGTTGATTTTTTCGGATTTCGAGGAAATTGTGTTTTTTTTTGGTAATAACAAGTCTAATTTGTTGTTATAAAATATATAAAATCTAAAATTAACTACTTTTGTACCGTTTGTTGTTTTATTTTATCTTCATTACTCAAGGTTGATAAAAAAAAAATGTTTTGGACATCATTAGCCCATGTGGACCAGCGACTCAAAATGACCCCAGACCTAATTACTTCCTTTTACAAAAAACGTCAAAGCTTTATTACTACTATTGAATTTTAAGAAACTTGATTTGAAATATTATGACACAATGTGTAAAGCTTGCGTGCTAAAAATGTTGACCAAATTGAACAACATTAACCCGTTCCGTGCTGCAATGGGATTAAAAAAATACAGCGGGATTTTATACACATTTTAACGAAAAACATTTTAATTCTTTTTTTTATAAACCTGCCTAAGCCAATGTTTTTATCCATAAAAAGATATTCTGAACTAAATTAACCGTTAGATAATCTTTGGGTCAAAATTACCATGAGTTTAAAAATACGATATCACCATGACACAATAAAATCTTATAGTTTTTCAACTAAGATTAATTTAGGCACCAAGAGCATTTAAGGGTTAATTGAATTCGGAATATATTTTTATGGATTAAAAGAATGACTTAGGCACGTTGGTTAAAAAAAATGTTTAATATTTTCGTTCAAATATAGAGCAATTCCATATGAAAACGATCAAAATTGGCAAATTTTTGGACGACCCCTCTCCGATTTTAAAATAAATAGTCTCAATCGATTGCCCAGCAAAAAATAATGTATCTACATATTTTTTTTTTTTTTATAGTGACTGGTTTAGTGGTGGTGTGCACCACTGTCATGTGACAAAATTGAAGAATTCTTCATAAGGGACCTCATTGAAAGTTGTTTTAAAAAAAAAACTACTAAAGCGATCGCAACGAGTGATAGCTCGTTGGAAAGGTATTAAATCAGGCTTTAATTCAAAAATAAAATTTTCCTAATTTTTCTTGTTAAATAATTAAAAATAATTCAATTATAAAAAATATAAAAACAATGAGAACAAGGTGGTCTCTTAAATGCTCTTCTCCTGTCCAAACAAGGAGTCGGGCCCCATTTTTTTATTGCTGATTCTTAAAGCAAAAATTATGAGGAATCCAAAAAAAATAAAATTAGCCGGAAAATTTAGGAGCTTCTGTGGAAAATCGGAAAATTTAATTTTCATGGGAAAATTTAATTTTCATTGGAAAAAAGGTAAATTTCTGAGAAAAATTAGGAAAATTTTATTTTTCAATTAAAGCCTGATTCAATACCTTTCCAACGAGCTATGTCATATGGAATTGCTCTATAGTGACTGGTTTGGTGGTGGTGTGCACCACTGTCATGTGACAAAATTGAAGAATTCTTCATAAGGGACCTCATTGAAAGTTATTTAAAAAAAAAACTACTAAAGCGATCGCAACGAGTGATAGCTCGTTAGAAAGGTATTAAATCAGGCTTTAATTGAAAAATAAAATTTTCCTAATTTTTCTTGTTAAATAATTAAAAATATTTCAATTATAAAAATATAAAAACAATGAGAACAAGGTGGTCTCTTAAATGCTCTTCTCCTGTCCAAACAAGAAGTCGGGGCCCATTTTTTTATTGCTGATTCTTAAAGCAAAAATAATGAGGAATCCAAAAAAAATAAAATTAGCCGGAAAATTTAGGAGCTTCTGTGGAAAATCGGAAAATTTAATTTTCATGGGAAAATTTAATTTTCATGGGAAAAAAGGTAAATTTCTGAGAAAAATTAGGAAAATTTTATTTTTCAATTAAAGCCTGATTCAATACCTTTCCAACGAGCTATCACTCGTTGCGATCGCTTTAGTAGTTTTTTTTTAAAACAACTTTCAATGAGGTCCCTTATGAAGAATTCTTCAATTTTGTCACATGACAGTGGTGCACACCACCACTAAACCAGTCACTATAAAAAAAAAAAAAAATATGTAGGTACATTATTTTTTGCTGGGCAATCGAGTGAGACTATTTCTTTTAAAATCGGAGAGGGGCCGTCCAAAAGGTGATCGCTTTCATATGGAATTGCTCTATATGTATGTATAATCAGAGAAGACAAAAAAAGCTAAATTCAAAGCATTTAAAGCAAAAAAATATTTCAAAATAAGCAAAAAAAATAATAATAAAAAATTTAGAAAAACAACACATTTTTCAGTAAAAAACTTGAATAAACAACATATGTTTTCAAGAAAAGTTCAAACTTTATAGAAAAAATAATTTTTTATGAGTTAAAAAGCATTTTAAGACAAAAAACCTTACAATAAAATGCCAAAAATCTTAAGAAAAAGTAATTTAAAGCTCAAAATCGGAAAATCTGAAAATGTATCACCCTTGAGAAATGATGATAAAATAAAGCAAAAACGTTACAAAAGTAACTAATTTTAGATTTTAAATATTTTATGGCAACAAATTAACCTTGTTATATATTACCAAAAAATCACAATTTCCTCGAAAAAAATCAACTGCTCCGAAAAACCGCTGCCCTACCCAAGTTACCAGAGTGATATTTTTAAAACTTTATATTTTTATTTAAGAAAACTTTTTAAAGTTTGAAATGAAAGGTTTGAAGTAATGTATCCAAAAAAAAATAGTGTCCGTTTTTGATTACGGCAGTTTAACGACATTCTGAAAAACCTATATTCCATGCCACACAATTCATGGGTGTATTAAATAAAAAAAAATGTATTTCAGTAATCAATTTAAAAAACGTTTAAGATGTGTGCTCGAATTTCCTGGTCAAGTGGTATTTGGCACATTAGTCGTCTGGGGCATTTTTTATTACTGGGCTAGTTCTTAACCCATTTTGGATTTTTATACTTTTTTAAAAAACATATTTTTATCTTTATATCGATTAATTTATCACTTAAAATAAATAAACACTGTTACGACATTAAAAAAATTTTCCAAAAACCGAAAAAAAAACGTTTTATATTTGGTTTTAAAGTGGCCACTACTATCTGGACCGATTAATGCTAAAAATACTACTAAATCTATCAGTTTTAGCAAAAATAATAATATGACCAAATTTTTAAGAATAAAATTTCTTAACGAATAACACTCAAATCAGACTCCTCGTAAAAACGGTTTCATTCCTAACTTTAACGTGTTAATATTATCGGATTGATCCGAAACTGAGCCCATCACATTTTCTAGCCTATTGGCACATTTTAGGAAGGTGCCCCGAAAGATAGGACCTCGACAAATTGTTTCATATAACCGTCTAACAACCCTCTTGTTAAATGGCTTTAGCAGATTAATCGAAAATGCTTTTAATTTGGGATCACAAATATTTATAAGCAAAAGTTTCTTTAATTTGGAATTACCAATATTTTCGACCAAAAATTTGTTTTAGTAGATTGTATTTGATTTATAAGATCACTTATTAATATGCTTTTGCTGTCATAATTGCAATTTTTTATTTTAATAATACATACTGACTAAAAAGTTTGCAAAATTCTTAAAGGATTTATTAATCCAAAGGATTAGTAGTTTAAAACAAAGGGTTGTTTACCAACGCTGAAAAAAATGTTTCAGCAGTGGTCCTTAAACTAGTTTTGATTATATTGATTGTTTATTAGACTGTTTACTAGACTTCCTTTGATAGGGAGAAGGATTTGAGAAACATTTTTTAATCCAAATTATTGCTACACTCAAAAAAAAATTTTGTAAAGTCAGCAAAAAATTTTGCTGAGTCAGCAAAATTTTAGTCAGGAGGATGCTTGCAAAAAAGTTGCTAAAGTCAGCAAAATCTTTTGCTGAAAATCAGCGAGCTGATTTTTAGCAACAAAATTTGTAGATTCAGCAAAAGTTTTGCTAACACTTAGTAGATTAGAAATACAAAAGCTTTGCTAAAAATTAATAAATTTTTTGCTGAATTTTAGTAGACTGAAAAAAACGCAAAAAATTTGTAGAAAAATTGTAATTTAGTTAATTTATTTGCTGAAAATCATAAAACATATTTTTGTGATTCTTTTAAAAATAATTTACTATAATAACGAAATATAAAAATTTTCATTTTTCCACATTGACGACATGAATTTATTTAATATCTGAAAATATATAGAAATAAATATATATAACATAACAAAACAAAAATTGTCTTCCAATTACTTACATCAATGGTTGTCTAAATGATGCTATCGTTTAAATGATGCTATCGCAACTGCCGAAGATAATTATAGAAACGAAATGAAAAAATAAACAAAAACAAACGAAACGAAAAAAACAACCCTTTTTGCAATAAGAAAAAGGAACCATAAAAAATCTACCTAATATGTGTGTCTTTGTCTTTCACTTTACTCAGTCTACATTTCTGTATATGTTTGTTTGCAATTTGACCACACATATAAACATTTAGTTTAAATAAATAAATATTTTATTTTGTCTTTTATTTAATTAATAGACAATTATTTTCACAAGCCGGTGACAACGCAAAATTTAAGTTATTTTAATCCTCAATTTTGTTTTATGTATGAAAAACAGATACAAAATTCTTCCATGGTTGATTTTTTTATATGTCTTATTAGAGTTGTACTTTTCAGTATCATTTTCCTCTTCTCTACTACATCTTGACATGCCGCGACATCTACTTCATTCTGCGTATATCTTTCAATCTGGTTGCCGTCCACACTATTAATGTGCTTATCAGCACAATTTTTTTTTAGCAAAATTAATTAGTAAAACATTAGTATATTAGTAAAGCATTAGTATAAAACAGTTAAGTGCTGAATAAGTATAACAAAAATTTTAGCTGAAAACACGATTTTAGCAAAAAATTTTGCTAAAAAATAGTATACCTGATTTACAAGACGTTTTACTAACTTGTCTACTAACTTATTTTTTTGAGTGTAGTTTAAAAAGAAGTGTTGTTTACCAACACTGAAACAATTTAGTAAGCAGTTGTCCTTAAACTAGTTTCAATTATATGTTTTGTGTATTTGATAATGAAACATTTAGGAACACCACAAATTAGACTTGTGCGTGCAATCTAGTTCGTTTGAGTGAGAGCTCTGTCTAGTTCAATAGATATCAATTAACTAGGTTCATCTTCTACTTCAATTCTACTTTGACAAGTTCGTTAAATCGTTGGTTAATCGCTAGTTTGCTAATTTTTAAGCGAACTATCCATATTTAAAACTTATTTTTTACTGCTATTAACTAATAACAAAAAAAAAAACCCATAAAACCTAAAATTTTAATAATATAAATTTAAAAAAAAATATATAAAAAATATTATTTCAATAAAGAACTCTTTTGAGTTCTTTCAATTGGAGTTTAAATACTGGTTTAAAAAATCTGTTGAAAAAAAAAACTAAAAAAGAACGAAATGAACGAAAAGATCGAATAGTTGTGAACTAGGTCATATCATTGAATTGAGTGAGTAATGCAATTGAACTATTACCTTCTCGAACTAAACAAGTCTACAAGAAACAATCAGTGTTGCCAAGTATTTTTTTTACAAATCGCCCTAAATTATCCAAAAAAAACACCTAGATTTACTCTACTACCAAAAAAATCCACCTAAAAATAGTTTTTTCTAAAAGCTGCTAAATTTTTTCGTTTTAATTTCAAATTCTTTAAAAATGTTAAAATACACTACTGTTTTTATTGTCAAAATCCGAAGTTTTATTTTAACAACGCAGTAAAGTGACTTTTTTTATTTTTATTTTATTAATTAATAATCATATAATTACAAATTATATACTATTACCCTAACCGAGCACTAGCTTCTATGGCCTTCGGCGCGTTGTAGCGAAAACATACCAGTGCCTCTGGTGGGAATCGAACCCACGTCAACCGCACTAATAAGCCAGCACGCTACCAACTAGCCTACCGGGGCGCACTAAAGTGACTTAAATTTTACTAACAATCCAAAAAAAAGTAAAAATTATGGCAAAAATTTTACAAACATCATTTTCGAATCGAATATTGTATCTTACAGAGGCAAAATTATCTCTTTTTTCATATTTTTTTTAACACCCCAAAGTTCCCAAAAAATATTTGGTACCCCTATAATTTTTTTAACCCTTAAATCACCAGCCCACATCCAGGGAGAAAAACCTCTAACTTGGCAGCACAGGAAACAATCAATTTTCTCTACAGTTTAAGGACAACTAGTAAAATATATAAGGTTGCTAAAGATGCCAGAAACATTTTCTCAAGGCGTAATTATTCTAACTGAAATCAAATTTCACAAACATATTTTAAGCCCCAATTTAAATTTCAATCTAATTTAAACAAAAATTCATTTGTTAGTAAATAATATGTTACCAAGACAACAAATTTCTGCGGCGCTCTGAAGTAAGATTTACCTGTTTTTGTATGACGTGTCGCTCAAAAAATTCGTCTAAACGAGTGATAAAAATGACTTTGGGGTTCTGTATCACGAATGTCACTTTGTAATGAGTAAAAACGTAAGAGTTGCCTTTTTGGTCCCCTTTTTCGGTTTATATATTGCGATTTGAAACGTCACAAACGTCAAAAACAGTTGTTCACAAAAAATCATTCTTCAAGTAAACGTTTGTCCGAAAAAAAATTTCATTTAACTAAAAAGTTTAATAAAAACATAATTATGAGCAGCGAAAATAACAAAAAAAGGTCAATATGCATTTTGTACACAAAACACGTTGTTTTTATTTGTTTTGCTTGACAATTTTAGCTTAAAGAAGACGAATTTGAAAAACTGACGTGTCTAATGGAAAAACTGACGTGTCTAATGGAAGAATTTCCACACCTGGCAACGGGAACACCGACATTTGGGGGGCAGCAGAGCAGCACTGGAGAACACCTGGGACACTGTTGCTCAAAAGCTAAATGCCCACGGTCCCCCGGAAAGAAATGGAAGTGAGTGGTATGAAGGTATGAAACTAGTGAGTTTAGTAGCATAGCAACGATTTTTTTTTTTTTTTAAATAGAGTTATGCCACTAAAATCCTCTAAGGCAAAGGTATTATTAAATAATTTTTTAATAATTTAATAATTTCTTCATTATCACTGGCACTGGAATCGCTATCAAATCCCATGTATTGACCAGAACAATTTCATTTGTGAATTTGTTTTGTTTTTTTTTTTTATTACACAAATTTAATTTTTAGAACACTTTAATTATTTTAAAATGAATACAATATTTTTCAAAACAAATAACAGCTATTTTTGTTTATATTTCATTTACACTGTTGGGTTGCCATCTACCAACAAAAAATTTGTTATTTGTATATGAAAAAAGCTAACAAAAACCGAAAAACAATATCATGGCAATCTCTACTGTTTGACATAACATAAAGCTTTACGTACTGAAACGTAAGTCAGACGAACGAATTATAAAAACTCATTTCCTTACGTATGCGTTCGGGTGCCACACGTTCGTCTAAAATTATAAACGTATTGTAAAAACAGGCCGAAAAGCCAACTATGACGAATTATACACTCAAAGTTGGTAAAAAAAATTATTATTAATTTCCAGGTTTTGTACTAATTTTTAGTACAAAACCGTTTTTTGGTAAAAATGTTGGCAAAGGTGCCCTTTTGTCTAGCGTTCTTAAAAAAATAAAAATATTACACCCTCTGAAAAAGAATATTTGTTTCTATCTTGTGTAAAGGGATTGCAAAAAGAAAATAATTTTCATGATCCATGATTTGTGGCACCGCCCTCTAGATCCACTTTAAGTATATTTTAGGTACAAAAATGGGAAAGAGTCGGCAAATTGTAGCAAACTGAGATATTTTTGTATTTTTTTTTTTTGTATATTTTTCTGTTTATTTTATTACTGTAAAATTCTTAATTTTTATAATAAATGAATTTTTTTGCATTGCCCACACCTAAAAAAGGTTTGCTGTGGAATCTACTCAAAATGACAGTTAAAACAATTGTAATTTCAGTTAAAAATAAGGCGACAACGATAATTACCATTAAAATAACTAAAATGTAGTTGTTTTTAATGTTAAAAAACAACTAACAAATGCAATAAATACAACTAACAATGTCGAAAAGCAGCTGACAAATTTTTACTACAAAAATTTTTAAACAACTGTAAAAATTGGTAAAAACTACTGATCTTACCAGGTATTATTTCTTTTTTTGAAAACAATTTTTTAGTAATTTTTTTTCATTCAATTACAATAACAATTTGTATTTTCAACATTCTACTTAAAATGCAAGCTCAAAATTCCAAATGGTACTCCAGTTAACAGAGAATTTAAAGGCGTGTAAAGTAATCCAAAGTGGAATGTACTAAAAATGAGATGCGATTTACAACTTTTTTGTTTTAATAGAAAATTTTTAATGGATTATATTGTTGTACATATTTTACTCATGTTTTTGGAAAAATTTTGATAATACCACGAAATTCCTTTGGACTTACCAATATTTTTTAATTTAAAAAAAAACGGGAAAAGCTAGGAGTTCTAAAAACGAAAAAGTAATTCTATTTCGATAAATTTTCATTGACAAATATATTTTTTTAATTGTTCAATATATTTAATATACATTTTAAAAAACTTAAAAAAAAATAAAGCGAAATTCAATTGGCCACTCTTCAATTTAAATTGAAAATTTAAAGATTTTGCAATAAATTTCGAAATATCTGTTGCGGAAACCAGCTTATCTTGATGTACAAGATTTTAAGTGATTTATGTTGGTTTGGCGCAGCGCTGGATATTTATAATTTTTAGTTCTTTGGGAAGGTTGACATTGACATCTATGGCCACTATTTTTAACGTCTTTGGCCACTATTTAATTTTAATAATTTCCAAATGGGGAACGGGTTAAGGTGAAATAAGGAACATTGGCAGTGTGGTTCACTCCGCATTGGTTCATATACCATGTACAGAAAAATTGATTAAAAATTTTATTTCAAAATTACTTCGTTTTTCGTGTTTATTTTTAATAGAATATTACAAGAAAAATATGCAATTTGGGATGGAGCACTAAAAGTATTAAAAAGATTTAACAGAAAATCTAACTAATTTTGAGCTTCAAAAATCGACTTGGGCCGATATTTTTATTGCATACCCTAATTTTATTGAAATCTGAGAGTTGACGAGATTGCGCTCAGAGCTGCTTTTTGTTTTCAAAGTGGAAATTTAATAAAAACATGTCAGTAATTAAGTTTTTTTTTTTCATAAATTATGCAAAATAAAAGCAGAAAAAGTAAAAAAACTTAGCGAAGCGTTACTAATTTTTGCATAATTTCTGGGAAAAAATTATATTAGTTGATATGTTACCAAATAATTGGCAACCATTTCTTAAGTGTATTTCTATTGTGAATGTGAAAAAGGGATTTATGAGTATTTCTACACCCAAAAATTACATAGTTGCTTATTGGAAATTTTAACTATGACAAATATGTACACTTAGAATACTATTGTAGGAAGAGAACTTGAACTTGATAATAAATTTGAATTTTTTAAAATTTTGCAATGCGGGACTTTAAAATTGCTGTTACAACCTCAATTTCAATTTACAATAATGTCGTAAGGCAAAAAATTAACTTAAAAATTGAAAAACTGAAAAAAATGGTAAGAGTAGTTTGTTCAGGTAACGTTCCAAATATTATGAAAAATGTATTTCCAGGAAGGTAAAAAATCGGAGCATTTTGATCAAAAAATACACTTTCTCGTTAATATAGCTCGAACGCCTGATGTGGGAGAGTGAATATAAGGCCTGATTTGGATTCAGCGTACCTTGTACCTTTAGAAAAGTATAATTTAGTTCTAGTGTCAAACATTTTTCGGCCTGAACCTTTAGGTGTAAAAAGTACTTACATGTACTCACTAGTGACCCCCACTGTATATACTATTACCCTAACCGATCACTAGCCTAGGCCTTTGGCTACTTGTTTATGACAAATAATTTTATTTTTTTTTTTTATCATCCAGAAGATACAAAAATTATACATTCGCAACAAATGACATAAAAATATATTTTTTGAGGTTTATTTTTCAATATCGCTAACATATCTTCTAGCTGATAGAAATACGATATATTAAAAATGTTAGTTTGATAGCATAATGATGCTATCTTCTAGGCGATATATCTCCCAAATGCTTGGAAGGTTTAAGTTACGTACCGAGACAGAAAAATATAATCGCCACAATACTAGCAAAGCGTCGGCAACGGTCAATTATGCGTTGATAGAATGTAGGATTAACAACTCGTCAGTATTGTCCTGTAACCCGATTGATAACAGTGGTCAACCGTTGGTTGGAGCGAACCTGCCACCGTTGGCATAACGTTGGAAATTTAAAAAATATTACGCTTTCCGAATACCTTAAATCCAATTAATTTTGTGCAATGTTTATAAAATACTCACCTTTAAAAGACATCCAAAATAATATAATAATGATTGAACGTGTAAAATATAATAAAATATTAAAAAAATACACTAAATGGTTGTTAATATTTTAAAAAACTATACTGGCAAAGCATTTTTTTCAACTTTCGATTTTTACCAAGTATTGTTGTGATTATTGTATAACTACACTTAGAATACTATGTAGGTAAACCCCACTGCAAAAGTAGTTAAAAACAAATGAAATTTTAGTTGAAAAAAGGACGACTTACATTTTAGTAAATTCAACTAACATTGTAATTTGCTTTTTACTGTTCAAAAAATTAATCACAATTGTAGTAAAAACTAACCACATATGTAGCAAAAAATAAACAACCGTTTATTTGATTTAATTTTTTAAATAAGAAAAAATACTGCATTAAATGACTGTCAAATCTAATTCAGTAGTTTACAGTGGTTTGTTTTTTTTTTTTTTAAGAGAAGCAACACTGAGGAAAATCTTCCTATTAATTAATGTATTGCTTTCTTTGGAAAGGGGACAGTGGAGAGATGAAAGGTGGTAAACAAACATGGCAACACTGTAATTGCGCGAAGTGATAAGTCTTTTTGTTGCTTTTTGTTTCATTGCCCTGATTTATTATTTTACTTCGGTGGGGTTAAGTGCTATGGGATACATATAAGTGATAGAAAGAACTCATACATATTATTTTTTCTAAATTGATGTTGTCGTCACCAGGAATCGAACCCGGGACCATCTGTGTAACAGTTCAACGCGCTAACCATTACACCACAACTATAAATGACTGTTTTTACTTAAAAATAAAGATACTGTGTTACAACTCAAACAACTACAAATAATATTTACAGCAGAAGTTCCCTGAGTGTACCAGCATGAGTTAAAAAAGAGGAACACTTTACCATAAAGTTTTTCACAAATTCCCAGCTTATCTATGAGTGGGCCAAAATTGTATAGCAGAAAGTTAGTTTGAAAATTTTCGACTTATTTTTGAGGAAAACATTGGTTATACCTGACCAGGGGGCAACGACTTTCAAGCACAACAAATAGCAAATATGCTCTAAAAATCTTAAAATTTTTTTAAATTTAATTAATAACTCGATAGCGATGGTTTGAAATAAAATGCAATATAATTGTCTGAGGCAATTTGATGTTTCTTATTTTAATTATGTGTTGTGTTAAGATTTTTGAATTCTTTCTCTTTCTTGAACGCAAATGAAATCTGAAAAGATTTTCGTCATATCGAATTGGTTTTACTGATTACAAAACATGTATTTGCATAAAAGCGCTGCCCTGTGCATAACGTGTGAGTTAAAAAAATGTATAAGTTGCCCCCCCCCCCCCCCCCCCACACACAATTGAAGGCTGGAACCACTCCAGTTTATGTCTAAAAAAAATTCAGCCATTTTGGAAACAGTGATGTCAAAACAGCAATATTTTAAGTTGAATTAAGATGATTCAACCCATATAAAGGGTTTTTCAATAAGAGTGCTACAAAAGTTTTTTTTAAATTAAATGAAAAACGGTTTTGGATATCAATGAAATTCTTTATTCCTGTGAAAGTGCGTTCGATGCCATTATGTATGGAACTCGATTTCTTTTGTTTGACCACCACGGGCACGCTTGCAGAACTCCAGACGCTGAACCCAATTTTCGACGGTTTTCAAGCATAAATCGGCCGATACTGCTGCAAGTTCATCAATCGTCGCTGGCTTGTTGGCATATACCATAGACTTGACGTAGCCCCACAGGAAATAGTCTAACGGCGTCAAATCGCACGACCGAGGCGGCCAATCGACTGGACCAATTCGTGAGATAACACGTTCTCCAAACTTGGTTTCCAATAAATTGTTTGTGGCATTCGCTGTGTGGCTTGTGGCGCTGTCCTGTTGGAACCACATGTCCTCCAAGTCCATATCATCCAATTGGGGCCAAAAATATTCGGTTATCATTGAACGGTAGCGATTCCCATTCAAAGTAACGTGCCGGTCTTGATCATCACGGAAGAAGTACGGACCAATGACGCCGCCGGCCCATAAACCGCACCAAACCGTAATTTTTTTGGGATGCACGGGAACATTTTGTACTGTGCCTGTGGATTCAAATTTTTCCACTAGACGCTCAATTGTTGATCTGCTAGGACGATTATGACGACTATAAATTGGACGTAGCGCTCTTAACGTTGAGGCCACTGACTCCGAATTTCGGTAGTAAATTTTAATAATTTCGACTCGTTGTTGGCTCGTATATCTTTCCATCATGAAATGGCAAACCTTACTGAAGAAAAATGTCAAAAGAGCGGCAAAAAAATATGGCCCCGTTTGCTGTCCCTGTCGGTCTACTTTTGTAGCGTCCCTGTTGAAAAACCCTTTATTAACTGCGACAAACGCGAAGAACAACGAATTTGGAAAAAACTAGATATTATAAACTTTGTTAGAGAATACATTCGCCAAATTTTAGAAGAATCGTAAGGATAAATCCGAAATAGCAATAAGTTGTGTCTACGAATTTCATTCCTGTGTCTACGATTTTCACCCTTGTACTAAAAATTAATAATAAAAAAAAAACTGTAGTTGGGATATAAAACATGTTACTAATTTTTTTTATTTGAGTGTACATACATTCTTCCCCCAACCAAAGTTGAAATCGTCAATACGTGTCCAATTCCTTTGTCCAGCAGCACTGAAAGTGGTCATTCCAACTTATTTTTTTTAAAAATAACAAATTCGTACACGTTTTTTTTTTTTTTGTTTTTTTTTTTTTTTTTTTTATTTATTTTTGAATAATTATTTCTTTTTTTAATTTTTCCAAAACAAAAACAAACAATTAAATATATTTATATTATGTGGTAAATACATATAAAACATTTCTTCATATCTTGGTTGGTTACTTCGATTTTGGTTTTTTTAGTTATGTTGCACATTTTTTATCTTAAATAATTCTAATTCTAATTTTGATTTTTTTTTTTTTTTCTTTTTTTTTTTTTTTTTTTTTTTTTTAGTTTATTTTATTTTATTTTATTACAAATTAAATTATTTAACATATAAAATATATATAGACACATAAAATTTAATGGCAATTATTTAAATAACATTAAATTATTTAATAAATGTTTTTTTTTTTAACGGCTAAATGAAATTAATTTTAAATAGCATTTAATCTTAGGACAAAAAAATACATACACTCAAAAAAGTCAGTAAAGTCAGCAACATTTTTGCCGGGAAGATCCTTGTAGAAAAATTGCTAATACCATTATTAAAATGAGTAAATTCAACAAAATTTTGGTGAATTCAACAAAATTTTGGTGAATTCAGAAAAAAATTTTGCTTAATTTAGCAAATTTTTGCTGCTATTAGCAATTTTTCTGCAAGGATCCTCCCAGCAAAAATGTTGCTGACTTAACTGACTATTTTTTTTTTTTTTTTGAGTGTATAATTTAAAATAGGTTAGTTTTTTTTTGGTTTTTGAACACTAGAAATAAATCTGATTAAAATAATGTTGTAGTAAAATAATTCTTCTATCTAGCTATAATTTTTTTTATTATTAATTATTTCTTTATTTTGAATTATATTTATAATTTGAAATAACAGCAAAATTTTATTTTTTATTATTTAAACTATTTGTTTTTTACATTTTTTTATTTACGGTCTGTTTTTACAATACGTGTATAATTTCAGACGAACGTGTGGCACCCGAACGAATACGTAAGGAAATGAGTTTTTATAATTCGTTCGCCTGACTTACGTTTGAGTACGTTAAGCTTTATGTTATTTTAAACAGTAGAGATTGCCATGACATTGCTTTTCGGTTTTTGTTAGTTTATTTCATATACAAATAACTCATTTTTCGTTGCTAGATGGCAACCCAACACTATAATTGAAATATAAACAAAAACAGCTGATTTTTTTCTTAAAAAAAAAAATAATTTATTTTGTTTAGAAATTAATTTATTTTGTTTTAAAAGTGGAGATAAAAATATAATTTGTATAAAAAAACAAAAATATTTACAACTAAAAATGTAAATAAATATAAATATAAATGAAAATAAAAATAAAAATCATTATTCTTTTTTTTTATTACAATTTTTTGTTAAAAAGTATTACAGTAAAACCCGGTTAAGATGAACTCCGAGGGACCAAAAAAATTAGTTCGTCTTAAGCGAGGTTCGTATTAAGCGGGTATTTTTAACGACTAAAAATATGTATTTATTAAAACAAAAACAAAATTTTTACATAAATAAAAAGTAAAATTAGCATTTCATGCATTCACAATTAAAAATTCAATTAAAATTCTTCATTTAAAACAAAAAAAAATATGTTATTTTTTTCTGAATGACTGAATTAACGATTTCATTCGTTATAAGTTTTTCTATTGCCAAAATATGATTGTCAGCTTCTTCGGCACACGATTTTGTTCGAATATATTACTTGACAAATTTTCAACATCTTCAGGATTAACAATTTCCAATATTTCTTCACCTGATAAAGTATGTGACGTTAAAACATTAGCATCTATATCTAGAAAGTCATCCACGGATATGAAATTCATATTATTTATATCCCATTAAACGGATAAAGAGTGTACTAAACATGGTAATTTGTATGAAAACGAGTTTTTGGGACTGCTTAAAACAGTTCGTAATAACCGAGGGTTCGTATTAACCGAGTTCGTATTATAAGATGTATTTTATATGAAAATTTTTGCCAAAACGTCGGGACTTTTAAATTAGTTCGTATTAACTGAGGGTCGTCTTAACCGAGTTTTACTGTATTTTTTTTTTTTTAATATTAAATTGTGTTGCCTTTTTTCTTTGACGAATACTTTTTTGTGAACGTCTGTTTTTGACGTTTGTGACGTTTCAAATCGCATTGTGGAAACCAAAAAAAGAGACGAAAACGACAACTCTTACGTTTTCACTCAATTCAAAGTGACATTTGCATTACAAAACCCCAAAATGAATTACTTCACTCATTTACACGAATTTTTTGAGTGACACGTCTTACAAAAACAGACCGTTAACTCATTAATGGCACGTCATAGATTCACTGGAAATATTTCAACCAAACTTTACAGATATAAAGAACCATACTTCATTGTGAAATGTTTGTAATTTTTTTTTGGCTTTAGTGTAAATATTTTTGTGTGCCTACACTCAAAAAAATAAGTAAGTAGAAAAGTTAGTATAACGCCTTGTAAATCAGATATACTATTTTCAGAAAATGTTTTGCTAAAATTATGTTTTCAGCTAAAATTTTAGTTATACTTATTCAGCTCTTAACTAATTTTTTACTAATATTACACTAATATTTTACTAATTTTTTTTGCTAAAAAAAAATAGTGCTGATTAGCACATTAATGAATGAATTAGACGTCGCGGCATGTCAAGATGTAGTATTGAATAGAAAAATTATACTAAAAAGTACAACTCTAGGAAGACATATAAAAAAATCAAACTTGGAAGATTTTTGTATCTGTTTTTCATACATAAAACAAAATTGTGGATTGAAAGAACTTAAATTTTGCGTTGTCACCTTCTTGTGAAAGTAATTGTCTATTAATTAAATAAAAGACAAAATAAAATATTTAAATTTAATAAAGATTAAATGTGTATTTGTAAACCAAATTTTTATAGAGGTTAATAATCTAGTGTGGTCAAATTGCAAAAAAATATACAACATCTTTGTTAGGTTTTTATGTTTCGTTTTTCTTATTGCAAAAAAAGGGTTGTATATGTTATATTTTGTTATTTTCTCGTTTAGTTTCTATAATTATTTGCGTCATTTGCGTTCCTTTAAAATATATAACATCATTTAGACAACCATTGATGTAAATAGTTGAAACATAATTTTGTTTATATTATAAATTTTATTAATTATTTTATTTTTTTAGATATTACATTAATTTATGTCGTTAATTCGGGAGTATGAACATCTTTATATTTTGTAACGAATTGCAAATTCTTTTTAAAATAATCACAAAAATATGTTTTTAGATTTTCTGCAAATAAATTAACTAAAGTATAATTTTTCTACAAATTTGTTGAGTTTTTTTCAGTCTACTAATATTCAGCAAAAATTATATTAATTTTTAGCAAGGGTGTTTTAATTTCTAATCCACTAAGTGTTATCAAAACTTTTGCTGAATCTACTAGTTTTGTTGCTAAAAATCAGCTCGCTGATTTTCAGCAAAATATTTTGCTGACATTAGCAATTTTTTTGCAAGCATCCTCCTGACTAAAATTTTGCTGACTTTACTAACTTTTTTTTTGAGTGTAGTGGAAATATTAGCAACTAAAGTTGAAACTTTGACAGCATAAAAATTCTAGACGGTTGAAGACATTTTAAAAATTAAAATTTTATGTAATTTTGAGAACATATACGTATTCAAAAATATATAACAAATTTATTTTTTTAGGTTAACCGATTTTTAAATTTTTTTTGGAAAAAGATCATGGTTTTTGACCATATTTAAAAAAATTTCATATGGCAACCATGACCATTTCTTTAAGTTTATTAGTATTTTAATAAAAAAAAACCTTCCTTTATTTATGTTTAAAGTGAAAACGGAATAAATTTTGGAGTAGTTTAGACTTTATGTATTTGAAAAATTCATCATTTGATCGGTCAGATTTTCAAAATTTATATACATTCGATGAACTAATTTCTAGTAGAGAAATGCATTTTCATATTTTTTCATCAAATATAAAACATTAGGATTTTTCATATTTTTTAATAATTATTAAAAAAATTTCCATCAAAAAAGGACAAAAATTATATTTTTCAAATAATTATTTGGCAACTCTTGATAACAATTATCTACAATTTTTGGTTTCACGATTTTGGTCAAGATGTTGAATTATTTTAGGATTTTTAAATCACTTAATTATCTTTGTCATTAATGAGTTAACACCACACTCAATTCCTTAAAATCTAAATTGTATTTGAATAAAATATTTATAAATTTCACATTTTAAAAAATTCTGAAAAATACTCGTATTTCCTGCACACAAATAAAAAAGTTAGTACACTCATAGAAATAAAAAATAAAAAAGCTATTAAAAATTAGTTAAAAATGACGTTGCAGAAAAACTGCTATAATTAGCAGATTTTTTCTATTAAATATTACTAAAATAAAAACAGCAAAAATAAAACTGTTAACTTAACAAAAATTTAGTTATATTTGAGTTGAATTTTAGTTAAGTGAAATACAATTTACACTGCTAAATATTTGTGAACTAAAAAAGCAAACAAAAACTTTAATATCAACGAAATGTTTGCTTTGCACAAATTTTTAGAAGAAATTCATTTTTTAGTGAACGTTTTTCCTATTCTATATTTACAAATTACAATTTTTTTACTAGTTTTCCATGAGAGCAGTTTTTTGGAAATTTAACATTTTTTATCTAAAATATAAAGAAATGCCAAATGATAATTAAAAATGTTTACTAATTTTTGGCATTAAAATTAGCTTGTTTTAGAAAATAGATTTCCATAAACGGTTTACTGAAGTTTAACAAAAGTTTAGTAACGTTTATTAATTTTAAACTTCTTTCACTTTACTAATAATAGGCACATTTTGCTAAAATTAGCTAAACGGTCTGCTGGGCTAAAAATTATTAATTTTTCTGTAAAATTACAGTTTTTTTCTGTAACTTTAACATACTTTTTTATTTGAGTGTATGGAAGTTTTAAATTTATAAAAAAAAAAATATTCATCGGCTATTGCGATATTTCCCAAGACAATTTGACACTTTTAACTAATTTTAGAAAAGATTTAATTCCACAATTTTTTTTAACGCGGTAGTAGTTATTCCAACTATAGACTCAAATAAAAAGTTATAGACAGTTTTAGCAAAAAGCGACTGTAATTTATTTAGTACAGTAAAAATAGTAAAAAAAATTAGTAAAGGTTACTAAAATTTAGTAAAATTTTAGTAAACACTTAATCGATTTGCTAAAATCAAGCAAAGTTTGTACTAAATATTAGTGATACATATAAACAAAAAAAATAATAAATTAATCTACCTTGAATAAAATCATTTTCACAAAATTTATGAAACTTTTTTATGAAATAATGAAAATTTATGAAAGAAACATTATACTGAAATTTTCTGAGTGCAGTTAATATTTAAGTGCATAAATCAAGGACCGTAAATAATGATTATTGTTTGTTTTTTTTTTAAATCAAAAAATCAATCACTTAGAACAGACATAAAAAAAATTTATTGCACCATTATTATTATTTTTTGACAATATTTGCATATCCGTCATGATTTTTCAATTTTTGATTTTTAAAGTTTTCTTCAATGGTAATGATTATTTTTGAGTAATAATTAAAAAAATCAGCCATAATCATTATTTTTGAGCAAAAAAAAAAATAAAACTCAAAAATAATCATTATTTCTGATTTTTATTTTTTTTCGCTCAAAATAAAACTCACTTTCAATTTATGACTTTTTTGGGAGGTTTTTTACCAACATAGTTGCATATCCTCACAAAAAGTCATAAATTGAAAGTGAGTTTTATTTTGAGCGAAAAAAAATAAAAATCATAAATAATGATTATTTTTGAGTTTTATTTTTTTTTTCTGCTCAAAAATAATGATTTTTATTCATATTACTCAAAAATAATCATTACCATTGAAGAAAATCCTTAAAACTCATAATATAATCATTATTGTGTAATTTTTATTATACAACTCATAATGATTACGGTCCCTGGCATAAATAAAGTTCAAGATTTTTCCCCATCTTGTGTCTAGATCAAATAATTTTTTGCTTTTAAAAAATAGCATTACTAATTTCTTTTTGTCAATTTTAGCAAATCGGGTTTCAGAAGCTACACCCAAAAAAATAAGTTAGTAGAAAAGTTAGTAAAACGTCTTGTAAATCAGGTATACTATTTTTTAGCAAAATTTTTTGCTAAAATCGTGTTTTCAGCTAAAATTTTTGTTATACTTATTCAGCACTTAACTGTTTTATACTAATGCTTTACTAATATACTAATGTTTTACTAATTTATTTTGCTAAAAAAAAATTGTGCTGATAAGCACATTAATAGTGTGGACGACAACCAGATTGAAAGATATATGCAGAATGAAGTAGATGTCGCGGCATGTCAAGATGTAGTAGAGAAGAGGAAAATGATACTAAAAAGTACAACTCTAATAAGACATATAAAAAAATCAACCATGGAAGTTTTTGTATCTCCTTTTCATACATAAAACAAAATTGAGGATTAAAACAACTTAAATTTTGCGTTGTCACCGGCTTGTGAAAATAATTGTCTATTAATTAAATAAAAGACAAAAGAAAATATTTATTTATTTAAACTAAATGTTTATATGTGTGGTCAAATTGCAAACAAACATATACAGAAATGTAGACAGAGTAAAGTGAAAGACAAAGACAAAGACACACATCTTAGGTATATTTTTATGGTTCCTTTTTCTTATTGCAAAAAGGGTTGTTTTTTTCGTTTCGTTTCGTTTGTTTTTGTTTATTTTTTCGTTTCTATAATTATCTTCGGAAGTTACGATAGCATCATTTAGACAACCATTGATGTAAGTAATTGAAAGACAATTTTGTTATGTTATATATATTTATTTCTATATATTTTCAGATATTAAATTAATTCATGTCGTCAATGTGGAAAAATGAAAATTTTTATATTTCGTTATTATAGTAAATTATTTTTAAAAGAATCACAAAAATATGTTTTATGATTTTCAGCAAATAAATTAACTAAATTACAATTTTTCTACAAATTTTTTGCGTTTTTTTCAGTCTACTAAAATTCAGCAAAAAATTTATTAATTTTTAGCAAGGCTTTTGTATTTCTAATCTACTAAGTGTTAGCAAAACTTTTGCTGAATCTTCAAATTTTGTTGCTAAAAATCAGCTCGCTGATTTTCAGCAAAAGATTTTGCTGACATTAGTAACTTTTTTGCAAGCATCCTCCTGACTAAAATTTTGCTGACTCAGCAAAATTTTTTGCTGACTTTACAAACTTTTTTTTTTTGAGTGTAGTAAAATTATATGACAAAATAAGTAAACATTTTTGTAAATGAAAATGAAAATTATTCAAGTTCGAGGCCATACTATATATTTCTTCATTAGGATATTGTCCTAACAAATAATCTATAGACTTTTTTGTTTTCAAATTTATTATTTGACCCTTTCAGGAATGTGTTGATAGATCTATTTCGGAAATTTTCTAGGTTCCCATCATCAGAACACGTTTTGAAAGCGGTAACAATCCCATGCCAAACATCAAACATTCATATGAACTAGTTTACTCACTACATGAGAACTAATATACATATGAGTTTGAAGTTAAAGATTATAACCATTGATCAAAAATAAATTGATCAATGGTGGATATTCAATACACGTTTTTTGTTTCTCTCTCCTTTTTATATTTTGTTTAGTTTGTAAACAAAACAGGGGAAGTTGTTAAATTAGAATAGCAAAAAATTTTATTAACAAATAAATTTATACTAAATATTAGTATAATAGTAAAGTGAGATTGAAAACAGTTTTACTAATTTTTATACAAAGTTTTTTTTTTTTTTTTTGAGTGTAATATAAGTTAATTTTACTATTAAATGGGTTTGGGTATAGTCAAATAAAACTATTTTTAGGCCACCAGATAACGGTCATCAAATTTAAGCAAAACGAGTCTGTAATTATTAATGAAGTAAAAGTAGTAGAAAAAAATTGTAAATGTTACTTAACTATAGTAAAACCGTAATGAAAATCGATTTGCTAAAATAAGTACATTTTTAGATTAAATAATCTTTTTAATTAAAATTTAATTTTATTATACTTTGCCATTTTTTTATTTTCTATTTTAAAAAGGTTTAACTTGAAAAAAAAATTAAAATGTTCATATTTTAAAAATAATTAAAATATTGTGCAAAATTTCCAACGAGTATAAAATTCAGTTATCTGCAAGTTAAGACTTTATTATATATGGCTTCCACTTTATAACGAACTCAATTGCCAGTGATGTTTTTGAAACACTCAATTTTTTCTATATAGTTTTTAAACATTCCATTTAAAAAAATTTGAGTCTTTAAAAGTGTTGATTTCTAGAAATTTTAATTTTCAACTAAAATACTATTAAGCATAACTTTTAGCCACAAAAAGTATACCCACTATCGGCTAAAATTGTATAAAATCAGATATATTTATATCCAACTAGATATAGTTTAATGTTCCGGATAAGGACAAATCTCGGATAAATTTGTATCTAATTATATATTATTAGATATAATTA
>CM037853.1:122877599-123050790 GCA_021234595.1 Delia radicum | reverse complement strand
CGGATAAGGACAAATCTCGGATAAAATTGTATCTAATTATATATAATTAGATATAATTATATACATGTAGATGGCCCATTTTTCGGTGTTTATATATGGGAACTTATCAAATGTGATATAATTATATTAGACTCCATATTACCCGAGAACAAACCGTTTAGCCAATTTCGGCAAAACGTGTTTGTAATTTTTAGTAAAGTTAGAGTAGTAAGAAATATTAGTAAACTTAACTAACTCTTAGTGACATTTTAGTAAAACCCTAATGAAAATCGATTTGTTAAAATTAGCAGTTTGTTTACTAGCCCGAGTAAAAACGTTTGTATATAATATTACAATACATTATTTTATATGCACTTATATGTTTTTGTCTGTCATTTGTATTTAACTGGACATAATTATATAAATTCATATAAAAAATAATTTTTGTCGAAAAATTTTAATATGATGTCATATATATATAGTTGTGTCTTATAGCATCTCGATCCATATGTAATTGTATATTTCATTTAGAAAAAGATAAAATTAATCCAATTTAATATGACGTTATATATACCTATATATTGTAAAATACAAAATAATATATATTTAGATATATATGATATTAAAAAAAATACAATTTAATTTTGGATAAAAATTGTATATTACCACATACAGAGTCACACTAGAAAATTTGTCAATCAAATGGCTTGAACAATTTAAAGTCTCATTTTGTGTATAATTATGTATGTACGTGGACTTTTGTTAAAATATTTAAATCGACTTGTGAAACTTTCCCTGATTTTTGTCTTTTAAATACGCGTATTGATTTCTTTCTGGTTCTTAAATTTCTACACCTTATACACAACAACAAGATGTAGGAGCCGAGCCCTAAAATATTCTTATTTCTAAAAATTATTAATTTATGTTTAAAAAGAGAACTTGTTGCATTGTAACATTACTATTAATCTTTTGTTCTAGATTTTTTTCGCGTTTATTATTTTTTTATTTTTCAAATATTCTTTTCGCAAACAACTTATTATTTAGAGGTAATTTCAAGAGAATTTTATGAATAAAATAATATTCAAAGTAAACATTATTTCTTTTTTTAAGTTAGATAGTCATGAACTTTTTGCAAGTGACTAAGGTCTGAAATTATTAAAAACGTTGAAGCAAAACCCGCATTTACAGGTAATTAAATTAATGAAACACCGTATATAACTATTACTGATTTTGTATATGTTTGTATCAGTTCAGATATAGTTTTATACCATTATATCAAAACTGATTAAATTGTATCGTTCCATTACTCGGATGCAATTTAACTAAACTAATGCAAACTTATATAATTATATGGGCCGATTTCTCGGATAAAGCTGTATAAAGACATATTTTTTTTATGTCTTTATACAGCATATACTATTACCCTAACCGAGCTCTAGCTACTATGGCCTTCGGCGCGTTTGTAGCGAAAACAGACCAGTGCCTCTGAACCCACAACCCCCGCACTGATAAGCCAGCACGCTACTAACTAGCCTACCTGGGCGCACGTATAAAGACATATATTAAATTACATATGATTATATATATATAAAGGGTCCGCCAAATAACTTTTTTTTTTTTTGAAAATGCTATAAAAAAATCTACTGATATTTTCTCAAATTTCTTTTTTTATTTGAAAGTACAATCCTTCCTGTTAATAATGGAAAATAATTTCATTCAAATGGCTGCCTCGGATGGACATGCAGTAGCCTACACGAAAAAATATTCAGTAGTTTTTTTATAGCATTTTCAAAAAAAAAAAAGTTATTTGGCAGACCCTTTTTATATAATATCCAATGGTTCCTTAAGAGGAACAAAGGGCCACAACGAAATCGTTCCATTCGGTTCTTCTTGATGCAAGATGTTTTATCTCTCTCCAGCTTAGGCCGCTTTGATTAATTTCAAGCTCAAGTTGATATGATTATATAAAGCATCATATAATTATTTTTTTAATGGGGAATAATTAATAAATTTTTTTTATTAAAATTTTGTTTTATTATAATTTGGCATTTTCTTTATTTGACTAAATTTTAGCAAACTATACTAAGTTTTCATAAATTTCCCACTTTACTAAACATTACAGACATGTTTTGCTAAAATTAGCTAAACTTCCTGCTGGCCCAAAAATAATTAATTTTTCTGTACAATTACAGTTTTTTCTGTGGTTTTTATAGATTTTGTTATTAAAAAATTAGTAAAATAGTTTGCTAAAATTAGCACCAAAAAAAAAACTAATAAAAAACCTTACAAACAAATTAAAAACCATTTAATTTGTCAATAATGTTTACTAGAAAATGATTTTGTACTAAAAATTAGTTCAGAAACTGTGAGTTTACTAATTTGTCTACTAACTTTTTTATTTCAGTGTACTAAAATTAGCAACGAAAATTAGTTAAACCATTTTTAATTTGTAAACAGAGAATAGAGTATTGGAAATATGTATACTAAAAAATGATTTTGTTCTAAAAATTGCGAATGAAAACGTTTCACTAATTTGTCTACTAACTTTTTTATTTGTGTGAACTAAAATTAGCAACGAAATTAAGAAAAAAAAATAAATATATATATATATGTAAAATGTGAATAGAGAATAGGAAAAATTTTAACTAAAAAATAATTTTGCTTTAAAAATTAGTACAAAAACTGCGAATCGGCATATAAAACGCTCATTTTTCTACTCAATTTTTGCAATTGAGTGTTAGGGAAAACGTTTTCTATTCATTATAAGATAGTGTAACTGCAAACTAATTCTAATTTTTGTTAATTATCGATCAGTTAAGACTGTTATTTTATTTTTTTTTTTTTTTTTGTTTTTTTCCTAGTAATAATAAAAATTTTATTTATTATAGTTTTTTTTTTCAAATTTAATTTGTTTCACTTAACTGTTACTATGTGTATGATCCCATTGATTAAATTGTAACTAACACTAGACTCAGCCAACCATTTCATTGCAATATGTTTAGGTCATGATAAAAATTATCGCCCCACATTTGTGTTTATTTTTTTAAATTATTTCCAACTTTACAATTCAATGATTGAACCATTATTCAAAATAAACTAATAATGGCAAAAAATTATAAATCAACACCAACTTATTATAAATGTTTAATAAAAAAAAAAACAAATATTTATGAGCATAAAAATTAAAACATTTTTATTTTATTTTAACAAACAATTATAAAACCATTACATATAAAATATATATAGTCCATTCCATGAGAGAATGTTAATTTCATGGACTTCCATCTTTCGATTCTGTTAAAATTTAGCATACTCTGTATATTACTAACTAAAGTTTTCAGTTCCTTGAAAAGTTTTAAACTCCCGTTTTTGTTTCCGTTTTTAAAAAATTCTAAAAGTAATGAAATTTTAAGAGCCATATTTCCTAAAGTGGATGGACTACTTCAAAGATTTAAAAAGCATATGAAAGTTGTACTTGTCTACTTTACAATTTGTAATTTAAAAAACACCCACTCTTTTGCGAATGCAAATGCAATTTTTGATTGCATTTTTCACTTTCCACCCTTTTAACTTTTTTATAATTTTTTTTAATAACTAAAAACTTTGACTTTTTTGGACCAGAATGCTAACTATGTTTAATGATTTTTTCAAAAGAAGCTTTCTACATTTTTCCATATAAATGAAAATTTATTAGCATTTTCAAGTTTTAAGTTATATCAAAAAACTCTTGACAGCACTGCACAGTGGGCACAGTAGCCTTTTTTCTTGGCCAAAAGTACATTTCAGGTGCAGGCAAATTATGTTTATGTATTCAAAATTTAGGAATGTTGTATATTTTGTGAGTAAAATAACTATTTCTCTATGACAAGAGGTCAACAAAATCAAAATTTTATATTCTTGTGAAATTTTTTAATTTTTCAAATAAGCAATAAAAAAGAATTTTTTAATCAAATCATTAACAAATAAAATAAGAGATACTAATTTAAAGATAAAAATCTAAAACACTTACATAGTTATCAAAAGAAGGCAAAAAATTGCAATTTTTCCCAAAGATGTTCAAAAAGCTCCAAGAGATATTTTTGAAAAACTTTAAATAACAATGTATTACTTAAAATGTGCTCTAACTAAATGTTTGTGACCGACTGCTACCATTCATAAACTTTTGAGATATTGTCCTTTAACTGAAAAATGGTTTTTTTAACACACTTCTACACTAGTTAAGTAAAGCTTATATGTTTTCTTTTGTGGTTAAAACTAAAATATAATTATACAAATAGATCTTAAATGGGTTTTTGAAGTCGAATTTTCTCTGCCCTGGTCAGCCAAAAAGATATTTGCCTTCCGTATCAAAATCACCACTTCTGAACCACACAAACCACCACTCGCGCGTTGAAATCGATGGAACATATTCAGGATAAGCTTCGGTGAGCAATCGATGTACTTCAGCTGCCACTTTTGATTAAATTGCAAAAATTTCCGCAAATGACAATCGACATTTTCGAAGCAAAAACAACTTTTTTCTTTACACTATTTCGTTCAATGACTAAGTGATAATAAATGACTGATTTTTACACTCAAATGCCATATAGATTATTAAAGACAAACTATGTGTAAATGAGTCCCGCATTTTTAAAAATATGGCATACTATTTTCAACTACAGACTAGCATGAAAATGCTAGGTACCTTCACACTCTTACTCATAACTTTTGAACAGCTGGACCGATTTTTTTATTTGCAATACCAATCTTTTTGGGTATATGTACCTTTTTGGGTATATGTACATTAATCTAGGTGAAAATGAGCAGTCCGTATTGCGATTTCGCGCCGTGATCGCCATTTTAACAGACAGACGTTTTAAGATTTGATAAGGATCAAGCACATATATTCTTTATGCGGTCTTACCCTATATTTCGATGCGTTACAAACGGAATGACGAACTGATATATGAGGCCGTCAACGCAAAAGCGCTTCGACGTTCAAATGCTATTTTTGTATTTCTTTAGTTTTCTCTACTACACAGAAAAAAACCTAAAATATCTTCTCAACCTAAAATATCTTATTAAAGCTTTGATTTGAATTAAATTTGTTTCTAAACAAATATTTAATTGAATCAATTATTATTTTAATTCACTTTTAAATATATAAATAGATATTTTATTTTAGAAGTAATTCTCAAATTATTTTTTCATACACTGTATGCTTATGTAGAAAATTTTCAGTATAAAATGCCCAATGAATTTGGAGTTTACAAACCAAACAAGCACACACACAAACATACAAACAGACGTAGCATTACCAAAATCACACATACCAACGTATCCTTTGCACACTTTTTTTTAGTATCATATTTTTTTTTGTAGAAGTTATTTATAATTTTTTTTCCTTTTTAATTTTCAATAAAAGTTTTAATTGATATTATTATTGCCGTGATAGGTGCAAAATGAATTAAAATATTAATTGATTTAACAATTTTTTTAATTGAACCCCGTTTTCAGTTTTTTCTGTGTAATAAAGCTTAGGCCACTTTTGGGCTGACGGTCTTATATAACCTCATCAACAGCGACCGGAACTTCATGCACTTAAAAATTGTGTTTTTGGCGCCTTTAATATGTATAAAAAATCTTAAAATATGCACTAAAAATTTTAAAAATATGCACTTAAAAATTGTTTTAAATATAAATAATTACAAATGTGTGTTAATTGTGCAAAAGTGGTAGTGTCCCATTTTCCCTCCACCTGATACAAACACAATATGAAAAAATACACATAAAGGGTATTCGAACTTGACAACTTTGAATTTAATTTGTGAACGCACTATTTCACTGATCATCTAACTGTTACTTTCCTTTTTTTCAGTAAACTTAACATTTTTACGCAAATTATAAAAATGTACTACCGAAATTCGGAGTCGGTGACCGCAACTTTAAGAGCGTTAACTCCTCTTCAGTGACGAAGCTCATTTTTGTGTCAATGGGTTCGTCAATAAGCTAAATATGCGTTATTGGTTTGGTGAAAATCGACAAGTGTTTCATGAATCACCACTTCATCCACAAAAAATAACTGTTTGGTGCGATTTGCATGCCGACGGCGTCATTGGGCCATATTTTTCGTCGACAATAACGATCGTCACGTTACCATGAATGGCGATCGTTATCGCGCCATGATTAGAGATTTTTTTTGGCCAGAATTGGAAAACATGGACGCCTCTAGACTTTTTTCTTTGGGGCTACATCAAATCATTGGTCTATGCCAACAAGCCGACGACGTTGGAAGAACTCAGAGCCAACATTGAACGAAATAGCGGCCGTTACGGCCGAAATGTGTGACCGAGTCATCGAAAATTGGGTCCAACGAATCGACCGCTGCCGACGTGCCCGCGGTGGCCATATGAACGAAGTCGAGTTCCATTCATAAATGTTTTGATTGTATTTCAAGTCGATAAAAAATTTTTAGAAATATCTCAAAAGGTTTGCGTTTTATTTAAAAAAAAAGTTGTCAAGTCCTTATTGAAAAACCCGTTATATTAAGAAACCTCGCATTGCAACGACCTATGCTGGATTGATTATCAAAATAATATTTTTATTTATTAGTAACTTCAACAAAAAAAATTAGTATTTTGTCAAATAAATTTTTAATTAAAAATTAGTTAAAAACTTACAAAGTGTGATTACTAACGATTTTACTAACTTTTTTCTATGAGTGTACCATTTGTATTACTTTAAAAAACAAAATAATGACTTATTGATAACTGGTTATATAAGTACTTATATGCACTTGCAAAGTCGGAGTAACTGGTATTTGATTATATGAGTACCGATTTCGTTTTTTTTTTCTAATATATTTATTATTTGGTTTTGAAAATTTTTGCAACTAAATTCAAAATTTTTCGAGTTGAAAAGTTATTTTAATGGGTTTCCCAGCAAAACCACACATTACCAAATAATGGGTAAAGTAATGTATCGCCATAGGGCTCCACGCATTACAATATACCTAACTTCACTAAAGAATTTTACAGGCGATGAGCCAAAAAGTAATGTGTGGACTCATTACCTAGTAGGTGGTAAAGCAAATGGTTACTTGTATGGTTACCAGGTTGGAAAAAGTAATAGATTTTCATAAACAAAAATTTATTAAAAACAATTATTACAAAAATTTTGTTTAATTAAATAAATAACGTTGTCACGTTGGTATTCGAACCCGGGGTATGTTTGTTGTTAGGCGAAAACTCTGCCCACTGAGCTATCGTCACATATACTAATGGATTCCTTAAAATGTAAATGAATTGGTGTGCTTCGGGTTTTCGTTTGTGATGTTAAAAATATATACCTCACCCTCACGCTGACAAAAATTCACAAAGAAATGTGTCTAAATACAGATTTTCAAAAAAAAATATTTTATATATTACTTTACGTTTATATTTCGTCACTGAACTAAAAACAGCGGTGAAATCAACTAAATCCCATGTTAAATTGATGAATGGGTGATCACTAGACAACCAACAAAAGCTGTCCGTAATTTTTACAAATTGTTTAGTAAATGTATTTTTGACGTTTAACTATTTATTGATTGTCATTTTGACGAAATATTGTCAAATTTATTAACAGAAATTAGCTATTTTAACAAATGTATTGAATCAAATTGAATAATTTTTTTTTTTTTTTTAACAATGCGCTTTATTCAATATAACAATCCGATTTATTTAATCTATTAGTATTTTGTCGATTTATTATTTATTTTTAATTTCATATTTCTTTATCTTTAATATTTCAGAAATATAAATTTTTCATGATAAACGTCTTTAGAAAGTATATTAAAAAAATAAGAATTTGATAAAAATATGAAAAAAAAAATAAAATTAAAAATTATAGAAGGTAGAATGTACCCAGACCCCCATTTTCAAACACCCATGAAACATTACATTTACAAAACACATTAATTTATTTAATATTTAAATTAGTAATTAATTATATTATTTTATTTTTTTTTATTAATTAATAATCATATAATTACAAATTATATACTATTACCCTAACCGAGCACCAGCTACTATGGCCTTCGGCGCGTTGTAGCGAAAACAGACCAGTGCCTGTGGTGGGAATCGAACCCACGACCCCCGCACAGATAAGCCAGCACGCTACCAACTAGCCTACCGGGGCGCACAATTAATTATATTTTTTTATATTTTTAGAAATAGTTTTCTTCACTATTATAGATGATCACTTATATAAAAAAAATAAAGTAATGACAGTAATAAAAGTTTACAATTTAGCTACATAAAACAGTAGAAAATTGCATAAATTTATTTAAAAATAATTAATAAACCCACTTTAAGTTCACTGAGTTTAATTAATAATTCACAATTCTTTTGTAAAAACCCATTTAACATAATTTTATTAATTTTTCAAACTTTTACAAATGTAATTGATGATCGGTAAGTAATTTTTTAAATGTTTCGAAATAATGTATTGTGGTGTAATGGTTAGCGCATTGGACTGTTATGCAGATGGTCCCGGGTTCGATTCCCGGTGACGACAACATCAATTTAGAAAAATAATATATATATGAGTTTTCAATCCCTCATATGTATCGCAGCGCCCACCTTCGGTGCACTTACCGCCACCGAAGTAAAAAAAATGAATCAAAATGCTTCAATAATTTTGCAAACTCTCCATCAGAAAAGTTAATTAAAAATACTCTAATTTCCCTCCCCAAAACTTTTTTCTGGATCTGCGCCTGGTCAATATAAAATAGACAAGTGAAGTGAACACGTCGTATTAGGAAAATAATAAGAAGCTGTTATATACAAATGGTTTTATTATAAAACTATGAAAAATATTAGTGTTTTTTTTTTAAGTGCAAAAAAGGAATCGATTTTTTGCTAAACTGAAGGACTAATTTATTAGGTTTTTAAAAATTAATAAAATAATTTAAATATTTTCTTTAGAAATGTTGAGGTTAAGAAGAAGAATAAAAGTTTTTCTCTAAAAATTATAAACACTATTAATTTTTAAATCAGACTAGACTAGTTTCTGCCTTTTTTATGGACAAGCGTCGTCAGTGATTTTCCATTTAAATTGTATAATTATTTGTGTCTCATAATTGTCAGATTGTCTCTATATGATAAATTTTTTCAACAACCTGCTGCTGTAAGAATCAAACCTGCGCTCTTCTTACATTACAAACGTAACAATACCAAGTCATGACCGTTTAGCAATCACACCCAAGTATGGCCTCGAATGTAATGCAGCTAAATTGCAGCTTTCTTTCCTATTAGCTTTCATGTTATTGTATATTATACTCAGAAGTGATCAACACTAACAAACACAAATATTCCATTTTTAGATTTTTGTTTATTTTTCTAATCTCCTCCGTCTCTAGTTTCCATTTAACAATGAAAGAGTTAGAAAAAGCATTGCTTATTCATTTAAATTTTACATTTTTAATTATTTTTCCATTATTTTAATTTTTTTCGATTTTTTACAGGAAATAATTTAGTGGAATAAAAAAACAGATACAACCTTAAGGTGTATTTTATTTGCCGTATTATTTATAATACAATTTTTCACGAATAAATGGCGCTTAGTTATGGGCAAGCCCGTTTTCATGCATTCAACAAAAATAAAATTTTTTTAGATTTTACAGTTTTTTTGTGTGTTCATTTTACTAATATTTAGCAAAAAGATTCTGTTAATTTTATTACTTTTTCTGCAACTTTGTTTCCAACTAATTTGTAATAACTTTTTCTGCTATTTTTACAAACTTTTTCTATGAGTGTAATAATCCATCATTAATTTGTAATCTATACTGTAATCAGCTGTAATTACCATGTTTTGTTGGATTTAATCGATTCGTTCCTACTTTTGTTTATTCGATTTTTTATTTTTAAACAATTACAAAGGGCTTCATTTAATTCCCCTTAACAATTGTTTGGCTTGAATAGTATTAAATCAAATAAGAGCTATTTTTTTCAGGAATTAAAATGCATAATCCCTTTCTTTATTATTTAAAGTTTATCGAAAGATTTTTGTATAAAAATATGTTTTATAGAGAGTTTATAAATTTTCAAAAACATTTATGCATATGAACGTAATTATACACTAAAATTTGTAATTTATTTAGGTTTGTTTACAATTTATGACTTTTTGTTTATAACTTATGAATGCAAATTATTTTAACTATAGTTTTGTTTTTTTATTTTTTTATTCATTACATTTGACGTTTTGTAATAACCTATTATATCTAATGAATAGGGTTGTCAGTCGAATCGAAATTATTCGATTAATCGAACGAACAAAACTCGAACGAGCAATTTAAACATCATGATTTTCAAATAACGAATAATTCGAATTAATAATGACGATTAATCGAATAAAACGAATATTTAAAAAATACATTTTTATTAAAACCTGTTGTAAAAATTACCAATTTTAAACATTTTTTTCTAAAATTCGTAGTGGACATAAAAAAATCCAAATATTTATTAAAAAACTTGGTACAGCCTTGAAATTAAAAAAATTTAAAAAAACACCAATACCCTGGTTTGTGTCGTTTCGCAGTTGCGTCGTTTCGAAGTTGCATCGTTTTAAAATTTCTGTGGTCGCGTGGGATGCGTCGTTTTTTGTTTCAGTTTGCGTGACACTTTTGACTGCTTGGTGGCCCTGTGGTACTTTCTTATCTATTTTGGCCATTTCAGCTCAAAATTGAACTAACTACTTTAAAGTGTTTAGTTCAGACTTTTATGAAATTTGCCTGATTTTTTTATTCGATGAGAGCATATGCTAGTTCCTTAGAGAATGAAAAACTGGGAGTTGTTTAATGTTTTATAAAAATCGCATTCAAAATCATATATTTTTGTACCATGAGGTTAGGTTTTAAAATTTTTGAATGCTGGACGATAACATTTTTAAATCTTTTTGTATTTGTTCAAATTTTTAAAAGAAGTGCCGCAATTCATTTTTTATTAACAAAATGTGTTTTTGGAGGCTTTTCAAAAATGTTATGTTATCGCAAGAGCGGAAATAATTTATGAGAATTCATAAAATATGTTAAACTTTATTGTCAGAGGGGCTAGTCTTGCATTTTTAAAATAGTATTAAAATGACGAACTCTAATTAACGAATTAATATTATTTTTATTTTAGTAAAAACCTAATAATCGAATTTTTTAAAAAATATGGCCCTACAGGGATGATAAATGGGATTTTCAAATAGTACCAACCAGCATAAAAAATAGTACTTTTTCGGCCCTCATAGTACTAAATACAAGTTTTTATTATAAATTAAAGTTTTTAAAATTTATTTGTATATAAAAACAAAATTTAGTTGATTTTAGTTACAGAATTTATAAAAATTATCAGACTATTTCTTAAATTCACCTTTTTTGCAAGGAAATCTATTTCATTACTCATTCGATTTTAGAATCACAATACAAATTTGAAGACGTTGGCAATGGCTTTTTTTCAATTGTACTTTTTTAAGATGTTTATTTTTCACTTTTCGAACACTTTTTTTTTTTTTTTTTTTTTTTAATTTAACCAATACTCAGGGGATGCCCCCTACTCATGCAGTGCATTGTATTGATCAGGAAAATAAGGTATGGGAAGGAGGAAAGAGGGAGTAGTGTTTGTGGATATTTGATTTAAATTTTTCTAAATTGTAAGTAACAGGGAAGACTTCTGCGGGAAGTTTGTTCCACATACGAATCGTTCGACTAAAAAACGAATTTTCCCTGTAATGCGTTGTGCGAAACACAGGACAATCAACTACAAACGGATGTGCTCTACGAGATAAGCGAGTATTACGAATAAAAACTCGGGCTCGTGGAATAAGTTCACTTATCTCAGATGAGCATCTCCCATGGTAATATCGATAGAAAAGTGTCACACAACCCACATTCCGACGATGCTCCAATGAATCAATAGAGTTGGATACACTACTGTCATTGATAAGCTTCACCGCCCTCCCCTGAACACGGTCCAGAAGCTTCAGAATAGACAATGGAGCCCCTGCCCATATATGAGAGTTGTATTCCATTTTTGGCCGGATATAGCTGGTATAAATAGTAAGGAGATCGGATGGAGTGAAGTAAGTCTTGCACCGTTTTAGAAAACCGAGACACTTGAATGCCTCTTTCGACACTTGAAATACGTGCTTATTCCAACGGACAGCACACTGTATTCTCATGCCCAGAACATCAAGAGTATCCGATTCCTCAATACCTATAACATTGATTGCACAGAAAATTTCATATAGAATCGAACAAATACAAACACAACAAATATTACATTATTCAAAAAGCAGGGTCACTGACGAAGGTTCAATACCAGAAACTGCGCAGTCTGATGCAGGAAAATTAAAAAATTTACAATGTAGTTATGATTTTTAGAAAATACACGCATTCTTCTCTACCACGCCTTTCACAAATAAAATTAAATAAAATTGCATATTAATTATAGTATTAACTGCAATTGTGTGAAAAAGACGTTAAAATTCAAACTCAATCTTTAATTTTTATTTATATGTAAATAGTACTAAAAGAGTCAAAGGAGTACCATAGTACTTTTCCGGATCAAATAGTACCAAAAAAAGTACTATAGTACTAACTTTATCATTCCTGTGGCCCTATCAATGGTATTTTGGCCCTTTTAAAGTTTCAATTTGACCCAAAACAAAAAAACTCAAAATGCATCACTGATGTGAAGGTTGTCTGCTGGTTGCAAGTTAAAGGTCGTTTAGTTTCAAATTACATTTGCTGAAGTGAAGTTTAATCTTAATATTTTGCAACAATGAGTCAAAAAGAAAGCAAATAAGCTTAGAACAAAAACTGGGCTTTTTGAAACGTTTTAAATTAGGGGAAAAGGCTGTTGATATTGAAAGAAACCGTGGACTAGCCCCTTTTACAATAAAGTCCATTTATTCCAGAGACGCTGATAAAATTAAAAAAATTTGCTGAAACCGCAACATCGTTACAACATAAACAGTTTACAAAAATTAGAAGTCCTTTAATGGAAAAAATGGAGTCACTTCTTAGCATTTGGATAGAAGATCAAAATCAGCGGAGAATGCAATTAAGTCAAATGGTAATTCAAAATAAAGCTTTAACTTTATTTGAAGATCTGAAAGAAAATTATCCGTTACATTATCCTGTTATACGACGAAGAGCTAAATAACGAAAGTTTGGTTGCATTTCAGAGTAACAATGCGCTGGACGATGAAACAATTCCGCTTAAGGGGGGGCATTACATTAGCGGCAGAGAAAACAGATATTTTTTTAAAAATTCATAACTCAGTCAAAAACAAACATTTTTCCAAAAATTTTTTTTGTAGAGAATTGAACAAATTACAAGAAAAAAAACCAAAAAAATATATTTTTTACTCCAACATGGTTTTATAAAGCTCCAAACTGGCGGCAGAGAAAAAAACGGGGCCTCGTGGTTGCAGCGCTGGGAGTCGAAAAAATTGTCCGATCTGGAAAAAAATTACTTTTTTAAATCTTAACAAAATTTGGTTATCGTATGACACGAGCTTTGTTTTTTAATTTTTTTTTCAATTTTTGGTGATGTTCCAAATTTGTGTTTTTTCGAAAAAAAATATTGACTTTAAAAATTCATAAAAAAATCGAAAAAAAATTTAAAAAAAGCTTGTGTCATACAATAGCGAATCAAGTTTAAAAAAAAAAAAAAATCGTCAAAAAATGAACCTGCGTGCCGCAACCAGTACGAAAAACATGGTTTCGAAATAAACGCGTCCAAAGTTTGTGAACAAAGAAAAACAAAGGTTACCTTCAATCTGCCATGCCTGCTTCGTACTGTATGCCTTCGTTATATTGTGTTGTGCTGTTTCTTACAGTTTTTTGCAATCTTTTAGCGGTACAGTGAAATAACTCCCAAATGAAATAGGTCCCAATGGAAAAATGAAATAAGTCCCAAAAAATTGTCCATGTAAATTGGGACTTATTTCATTATGAAATAAGTCCCAATGCGTTGGGACTTATTTCATAATTTTTGTTGGGAGTTAATTCATTATGAAATAACTCCCAAATGAAATAAGTCCCAACAGTTTTTTTGTTGGGAGTTATTTCATTTGGGAGTTACCATTGGCACTTATTTCATCGCAGTTGGGACTTATTTCATTTTAATTGCAAACACAATTTTACGATTGGGAGTTATTTCATTAAATTAAATTATCTTGCACATAATTTCTTATATGTTTTTTTTTGTTTTTTATTGGTCTCCAACCTAGATTGGGCCAGACGCACTGTCTGTTTTTGAAACAACGACTCGTACGACTTCCGCCGTCGAAGGATATAATGGAGTGCTGGGCGAAATGATTCCCAAACAGGGAAATTTTTTTAAGTTTGTTAATGTTTTACAAACAGAAGAGTTCAACAAGTCCCGAGATTTTGAATTGCTGACTAATAGCGGTGGAGCTTTGGGAAAATCTAAAAAAAGGAGGAAATTTATCGAAAAAGCGGAACTGATTGAAAAAGCCAATGAAGAGCTACGTTCTGGATCCATAACTGCGACCTCATTCATAAATCGATTGGTTTTCCCGAAAAATAAAATTGTTAATGAAATGGAGCCAGATGAAGATCTCTTTGAGGAACATTCATACCTTGAAGATGAAGATGAGGAGGATGATACTGTATCGGAGCCACCAACACTACCACGCTCTCAAATTCTGTGCGTGGTTTGCTTGGAGGTTGAGCCCAATATTCTACTGATTCCTTGCAAACACATAAAAACGTGCAATTCTTGTGTCCTAAAACTTCAAGCTGCAAGTATTGCAAATGGACTCGAAACATTTAATTGCCCTGTTTGTCGTGCAGAAGTTAACGACACGATGGGGGTTTTTTTGTAAATGAATATTTAATTTTTTTTTAAATAATTTTTTTATCAAATTATAATTATTATTAATATTATGTATATGCTTACGGTGGAGTGCAATAATGCCTTACGAAATAAGGCCTTTAAGGCTTTATTTCACTTTCAATTGAGAAATAAGGCCTTTATTTGCAAAAAGGCTTTATTGCACTTTGAAAGTGAAATAAGGCCTTTATTTAAATTTAGCCAATGGTGCAATAAAGCCTTTATTTTGTATTTTTTGATTCTTTTGTTACACTGTTCAGTTTTTCTGCGTGGCGGCCTGCGGCCGATCTTAGGGGTTTTCTCCTCCATAGGACGCGGCAGGTGGCTTCGCTGAATACAGTTTTCCTGCGCCCGTCTCATTATCTTCCCTAGTGTGACGCGCGCAGGGAAACTTTATTCAGCGAAGCCACCTGCCGCGTCCCATGGAGGAGAAACCCCCTAAGAGCGGCCGCAGGCCGCCACGCAGAAAAACTTTATAAAGCAAAGATTTTCAATATTGTTGCAGTTAAATTTTTTGTTGAATTATTAATGTTCTATTAATTTTTGTTAATATGAAATTTTTTTATAATTGTTCAATAAAATATAAGAAGAATAAGAATAAGAATAAGAAATTTAATTGCTTCATTTAAAAAAAAAATTAAGTGAAATAACGCCTTTACAACTTTATTTCACTTTCAAAGTGCAATAAAGCCTTTTTGCAAATAAAGGCCTTATTTCTCAATTGAAAGTGAAATAAAGCCTTAAAGGCCTTATTTCGTAAGGCATTATTGCACTCCACCTATGCTTACATATACTTATGAAATAAAAAGTGTTCTCTAACAGAAAAACAAAACAAACAAAAATTGGGAGTTAATTCATTTTTGTTGGGACTTATTTCATTGGGAGTTAATTCATTTTTTTTTGGGATTTATTTTTAAATTTTGAAATAACTCCCAAAAATTGGGACTTATTTAATTTTTCTCATTGGGAGATATTTCATTTTTTTACATTGGGTGTTATTTCATTTTTGATGGGACTTATTTCATTGGGAGTTATTTCATTGGGACTTATTTCATTTGGGAGTTATTTCACTGTACCTCTTTTAGCAATTCGGGCTTCTTTTGAAGCTTCATATGCCTTCACTCTGGCGCATTTCAAACGATTTGCATGGTAGCAAGTAAAACAAGTATATACCAGCTGCCGTACTGTACAACACAAAAAAATAATTCAATGTCCGACCTATAAATTTTGATAGATTGCCAGCTGTTCGTTGGCTGATTAGATCCAAAATTTCCATTTGGGGGAAACTTTACCTCCCCCTAAAATGAAACCCAGATGAAAGCTTTCAAAATGCCGATGCACGTGTCTTTTTTTTGTCTCTTCTATCAAAATTTATAGGTCGGACCTTGTAACTTTTTTTTTGTGTTGTACAGGGTAATTAGCGTCCTACATGGGTCTATTTGCGTCCTTCATGGGTCTATTTGCGTCCTACATGGGTCTATTTGTTTTAGATGTATTTAGGCCTTCTAAAATCGAAAATGGTATTGAACATTTTTTTAATTTATGAGTCATTTGACATTTTTGACTATATCGCGACTTAGGATCAACCAACTTTGTTTAATAAAATTACATATGAAAAAGCATTTAATGCGACATATATCTTTAAAATACTGTTTTTAAACCACAAGATGAAAAAACTTCTTATCTGAGTTTTCTGAAAATTATCAAATACAAAATTTTTTTGCAGTAGATAATATTAATGAATTTCGAACTTGGGGCTTGAATTTCTTGATTAAACACATCATGTTTTCAATTCAAATTCGTTTTAAAATATCGAAATTTTTCAGAAAATGTACAAAAAGTCATATTTTCCCCTTGTATTCCGTTCAGGTCCTATGCGGCACGTCTTCCCGATATCCAACAATAATAATTTTTTGGGGGACATAGTTGTACGCCCAAATAAATATTTCCAGGGGTTAGCCCGGTCAATAACTCAAAAATGCTTTTTCTCCATGATACCTACATTGCCTATGATATGGACCCATGGTTGCAACTTATTTGAAATATTTAAAATAGGGGGCATAAAAGATCTTCGGGAAATATCGTCTCAAAGCCGAACGATTACGAAAATTGAAACGATGTTCAGCAAAAAAAGCATTAAGAAAATTATTTCATGAGGAACTTGAATTCGTTTAATTTTTTAGATTTTTAAGCTTTGACAAATTTATCACGATGGATATTGTAGGATTAAATTTGTTAAGGACATTTTTGAAATTTGTAATCCTGGAAAATAATAATAATACATTTCCCTAAAGCAGAGGATCTTACCTTTCATTTGATGCCAATATTTTAGTCATATCATGAGTACAAGATTTTTAATATTTTTTTGGAAAATTTAAAAAATTTAAATTTAAACCTTTTAACATTAATTTTGACGTGATGGTGAAAAACCAGGGATGACAGGCAATACCGCTTAAATACCATTATCGATTCAAAACCCTTTCAACTGATTATCTTTATCACTAAAATATCGTTACCGAAATAATTGAAATACCGTTATCCGTAAAATACCGTCACCGATATAACTAAAAAATCAATATCCTTAAAATGCCGTTACCGAAATAACTAGAACACCGTTATCGCTAAAATACCGTTACCAAAATAATGGAAACAGCGTTATCCTTAAAATACCGTTATCGAAATAATCTGACAAGATTAGAAAAAATAATCACTGTATATTTTCCCAAATTTTCATCATAAACTAGGCAGTCATTGTAATTCGGGCATAATGAGGCTAAAAATATCAGTGTGCAATGATATTATCTGTGTAACTAAAATAACGTTACCCTTAAAATACCGTTACCGAAATAATCTGACAAGATTAGAAAAAATAATCACTGTAAATATATGTATATGTATATTTTCCCAAATTTTCATCATAAACTAAACAGTCATTGTAATTCGGGCATAATGGGGCTAAAAATATCAGTGTGCAATGATATTATCTGTGTAACTAAAACAACGTTACCCTTAAAATACCGTTACCGAAATAACCGAAAATAACGGTTTTTTTTGAAAATAACGTTAACGAAATACCGCTAAAATACTGTCATCGAAATAAATAAAATACCGTTATCGCTAAAAAAAAAAACGTTACCGAAATAACCGAACCATTGTTACCCTTAAAATACCGTTACCGAAATAGAAGAAAATAGCGTTATCCTTACCGATACCCGAATCGAATCGGTTACTATCTATGCGAAAAACTAAATACGCAGTTTAGCTATATAGTGATCTCTAGTTTCACGCATATATTGATTTGTCCATGTGTAACAACTATTGTTGCACGATTTTATTATATATGTCACGAACAGTGTATTCGGAATTTAACTAACACCAAATAATCGGAAGATGCTCAGAGTTGTATTTAGGACAGAAAAACAATACAAAAATGTGATTTCACTAAAATACAACTCTACGGAAGAAAATGCAATTTTAGGTTTTGGGAGGACATTAAATCAAACATTGGTAGTATAAAAAAATCATTAAAAATTTTACATTTTCAAAGTTATTTTTTTTTAGATGTTTCCTTTTTGCGAATAAAAACCTACCCTCTTGATATCAGCAGTCTACAATTTTTTTTGCAAATATTTCTGTTGATTTTAGCAAAATATACAGTTATTTGCATTTCATTTATTTATTTGATTTCATTAATAAAAAGTTTTCGATACATTTGAGAAAGAATTTCTGTGTGATTGGTTTAAAATTTGTTACACTTAAAAGAAATTTTAGGAAAATCGAAAATCGTGAACATTTAATCGAGTTTTCATTTTAACTAAAACTCAAAAACTAATCGATAAAAATTAATATGTTTTGTCATAAATTATTCCTCTTACCAAGATAAAACTATATTCCAAAAATTAAGTTAAACTTAAGAAAATATGGCGATTTTCGTTTTTCTAAAAACGCGAAATTGAGAGAAAACGCACATTACCTTCAAGTAAACATAAATATGTTTTTAGGGATTTTGAAAATTGTGTTCGTTTTACAATATTTATTTTTTGTAAATTTACGAAATTTCAACTTTAACACTTTGTCGCTTCCAAACCGTGCACTGCACTTAAAGGGGGACATGACATTGGCCGTTTTTTGAAATCGAATTTTTTTTTTATTATTTTGTATTTTAGTAAATATTCTTAAGATTCTAAGAAAAAAAAATTCATTGAAAAATTCATACGAATTCAAAAGTTACAGCCGGATTAGTGAGAGCGCATTTTTAATTTTCGCGCTACCTACGTACGTTTTTTTCTTTGTTCACAAACTTTGAACGCGTTTATCTCGAAACCATGTTTTTCGTACTGGTTGCGGCACTAGCGGGTTCATTTTTTGACGAAATTTTTTTTTTTTTTGTATTTTTTTAAACTTGATTCGCTATCGTATGACACGAGCTTTGTTTTTTAAAATTTTTTTTCGATTTTTTATGAATTTTTAAAGTCAATATTTTTTTTTCGAAAAAACACACTTTTAAATTTGGAACATCACCAAAAATTGAAAAAAAAATTAAAAAAAAGCTCGTGTCATACGATAACCAATTTTGTTAAGATTTAAAAAATTCATTTTTTTTACAGATCGGACAATTTTTGCGACTCCCAGCGCTGCAACCACGAGGCCCCGTTTTTTTCTCTGCCGCCAGTTTGGAGCTCTATAAAACCATGTTGGAGTGAAAAATATATATTTGTTTTCTTGTAATTTGTTCAATTCTCTACAATAATAAAAAAAATGGAAAAATTTTTGTTTTTGACTGAGTTATGAATTTTTAAAAAATATCTGGTTTCTCTGCCGCGAATGTAATGTCCTCCCTTAAACAATTGCTTCGCAAAATATTTTGTAAATTTATATTTTCTATCGAAATATTTTAATTTCTTATGAGAAAACATAGATTTGACGCATTTATTGCCGGTTTGGAGGTTAAATTAAATTTAAATTAAAAACATATTTTTGGTCAGAATGAATTTATCTAATCAATGAACGAATCCAAAAAATCTTCAATTATTTAATTATAAATTTTTAATCTTTTGAATCAGAGAACAGAATGAGACCATTCGTTTTTGTTGTCCATTCATACATTCAATGCTTTTGCATTGCTTTTATTCAATAACAACAGCTCATGCTGTTGCTTTTTATTCCATTTATTGTTTTTGTTGAATGCCTTTTTAACATTCATTTTTATAATGCCGTTACATGTCAATGAAATGAAATGATGACACATGAATAACATGAAACATTCGCGTAGTATTCGTTGACCTGTAGCAATAATAATATTTTTTCTTTAGTTTTATTAAACATGAAATATGTATGTAAAAATTTTTGTTTAATTTTATTAAACATGAAATATGTATAAAATTTTTTAATTTTCTTAATACAGTAATATGTTTCACAAAAAAATTTGTTAACGTTTTATTCACGTTGTGTATTCGTAGTTTTCGTGAGTGTTAAGTGAGGTTAACACTAGACAAGCAATGCAATGCATGGTTTTCGTTACACTCACTTTTCTCAATTCAGTCGATTCACAGTGGTTCCAAACACAAAAAACATGGTAATAAATATAGATGTTTTAAACTACTGGTCCAATCGGGAAATGGTGTTCCCAAAAATTGAAAAGCGGGAGCTAACCTTTAAGGAAAATGTTTCTGTGGTCACCCTGTTTTAACACAGGGTGTGCTACAGGGTGTCAAAGTTGACCATCTCGAGTATGAAAGAGCTTTAAAGGGGTATAACTTCTATAACCATGCATCGATTTTAGTGTTTTTTGGACTTTTTTAAATCTAGGTTACGAGACAAAGCAAAAACATGCTTCATGTACCATAGTAACTCTTACAGTTAAAAAAATATTTCACTTTGAATTTCAAAATCTTCATTTTTCGCCTTGACTTTTTTAATAGTTTTGCCAATAGATTATTCATTTTTCAAAGAAAATGCTCAAAATTTTTTCAAGTCATTCTAATGACCTTTCTTAAACTCCTAAAGAAAACTTTTTTGAATTATCTTAAGCCGTTTCGCAGTGATACTATTTTAAACTCAAAAATTAAAAGTGTGTTCTGAAAAATGGGGTTTTTTGGTCAGATAAGGGGTAACTTCACACACCTTTATATATATTTTGCTGATATTTTTTGGATTAGTTTTTTACATAGTTTGATAGAGTAGACTTCAAAAATGCTTAATGGTATAGTTTAAAGCATTTTTGGATATGCACCCTACGTCCAGCATTGGTCGAAAATGATGAATTTTTGAACGGAATTCTATGTTTATGACCGTGATAAAAAAAAGTCACGCCACTTAGACACGATTTGAAATTTTTATACTGTAAAGAGATTTATTCTAATGAGTTTTGCCACTTCATTTGCCGCCGCCCGCTCAAAAACGTAGCCTGGAGAGCGAATTTTGTGGAAAAAGTCATTTTTTCAAAAGCCTTTTTTTGATTTATAAAAAAAGCGTACTTATATTATCAATTTCAGCAAGATTTTATTTTATTTTTAATAAAACGTAAATAATTGTCCTACATTCCAAAAATCTTTTCGATATTGCTTATGGTTATTTTTACATAAAACATCAAAGTTCAATGTAGTATATCTAACTATAATTAATTGTACATTTATTGGCTTTTGCTTTCGGTAATGTTAAAAAATTTAAATAATTTCAGAAATTTTTTTACATATTATTAAATTAGACTTAGTTATCAATTCAACGATGCATAAATCGTTTATCTAGTGTAATAAATGAATTCAAACTATTGCGCTTAAATCAGGCATTTCAGGTCAAATTGCAGTATTTAACAAATTTATATATTCAGGTATACAGAGCGTGTTGCATTATATTTCTCTAAAAGGGTTACGGGTTTTTTTATTTTTTAATACTATTTCAAAAACCTAATAAGATATAAATGCAGGTAGAAAATGCGTTTTATGATGTAACATTTGCATAATATATTGTTCTAATTTTCCATATAAAACAGGTAAATAACTACCATATATTCATTTATTTGAAAGACAAAATAATGTTTTTTTTTTGTTCTAAAGATAAGGTTTTATTAAATTTAACTGGTACAGTAGTAATTGTGCTAAAAATATGAATATATTCCTAAGGACTACACATTTTCTACAAAGTAGTCTGAAGTATCAAAAGTTAAAAGGTCGTTTATATGCATAGATTCAGAATCTTCCTTTTCAATGTCTATGCTTATTTTTGGTAACCATTTTGTTCTTATGGAGTAAAGTACTGGATCCGATGATATTAATAAAAATTCCATCAAATCGGAATTTTGAGCTATTCTGGAGCACTTACGTGTGTTTAAAAAGCCTAAAATGTTTGACGTCTCTATTTCTGGCCTCCTGGGCTTCTTCAGTCAGTTCGCCTAAAGGCAACATACTGTTTTCTATTATTTCTTTGGCATGAGCTAATACTTTATGTACTGTTGGTGTCATTGGCCTCCAAGAGTACATGGTGAGTATAATGTCTTTTGTTTCATTGGCAAAGAGTTTAAATTTAGCCACATTAATAGGTTTTTTACTGTTAATGACTGCTAATATAACTTTAAAACGTTTTAGTAGGTTTTTATCGAGACCCGTAATTGAGGAGGTAGTTTCTGGATCTTCGAAAAAACGCCTTGCTGTATTTCCGTCATTGGAACTTCCAAACCCCTGAAGGGGCGTATCAATGATTAATCCAAGTCTTAATTTAAATTCATCTTGAATTCTTTTCTTCTCTTCTTTTCTCATGTTGTGTAGATCAGTGTTTTTGTTTACGGAAAGGCTTAGGTTTCCTGGAATAAGGCGGTATTTGAGATCGTATGCGAGGTGTAAACAATATTCCATAAATCTTATTCTGGCATGAAGTGGCGATATCCCAAACCTCAGAGCGTTTTCGTTCATAGAAATTGTATCACTATCTTCATGAAACTGTGAACTTAATTTTCCACATATATTACATTTCCAAGTAGATGTTGTGTCTGTAATTGCATTTGCAACTTTTCCATCAATCATTGTAAGTTGTGGTTGAAATGAAACTTTAATAACTTGTCCAGATATTTCCACGTAAAGTGGAGACAAGCTCGAAATTTCCCTTTCTATTGAATCTACTAAACTTTGTGTTGAAATCATGTCTTCTTTTACATATTCAAATCGTATTGGACGACATAAAAATTTAGATCCAGGGGTTAAATTCGTCCATATATCATTTGCAGACGAGGTTGAAGGTAATTTATTATACAACCGCATTCTTAACGGCACAAAAGAAGCCATAAAAATTGATGAAAAACTTTTTTCTTTGCTGCTTCCAGATGGTTGTTTGTATTCGGAAAACCCAGATGTGCCATCACAGCCCCATTTGAACATTAACACGACATCAGATTGCTTGCATCTTTCAATATCTTTGCTGCTAAATGTGGACATAATTCTAGAAACAGTATTGTCAATTAACTGTGATAGTTCAACTTTTGCGCCTTCAATAGAGGCATGCACTGGGGATGTTATTGGTTTTAAAATATTTTCTTTTGTTTCTTTTATTGCTTTACTGCTAGGAAAAATATCATATCCTTTTTCAATGAGAGCTTTTCTTAAAATACCATATTTATTTCTCGTTAACCCCAAATTTAGAAAAAGAGCTAATGCATCTTCACTGGTAAAGGAAGTTGATGATTTTGGTGTTGGAATACTTTGTATCATGCGCTTCAAACGCTTAGGAGACGCAGTTGGTAGGACGTCGACAATTTTCCCTGTTTCTTTAGGCTGTATACGTGTCAAAGCTGCTTTAAAAGAATCCTTTATTTCATTAGCGGAGTGTGTGTTAATCATTTCTTCCTGTTTTACCTTCTTAGTCCTAATCTGGACCTCTTCATAATCTTTTTTAGGGCGGCCCCTTTTTTTCTGTTCAATAACTACTGACATCTCCTTATTAAGCCAATCTTGACTCTTCTTCATAAATTTTTGTATAGAATAATCGGAATCTTTAATCCTTTTTTCATAAATTTTGTAAAAATTTTCAATTTCATCTGGCTTTATATTTAAGCCATACGAGTAGACAATGGTATCAATCAGTTTTCCTATTTTTTCCGATCGTATATCAGTATTGGCAAGAGTATCCCAAATTACTTTACAAAGGGAGCTATATTTTATTGTAACCTCCATGACTGCTTAACTCAAATAACCTCCTTTTAAAATTACTACGCTTATATATTACAAATATTTGTTTTTTTATAACAAAAAATCGAGCAGGTACTGGATTTGTAAAAACAAAAAACTGAAATAGGTAAAATAAAAAAAAACGCATTATATTAGCCCATTAAAACAATATGTTATGCAAATGTTACATCATAAAACGCATTTTCTACCTGCATTTATATCTTATTAGGTTTTTGAAATAGTATTAAAAAAATAAAAAAACCCGTAACCCTTTTAGAGAAATATAATGCAACACGCTCTGTATACCTGAATATATAAATTTGTTAAATACTGCAATTTGACCTGAAATGCCTGATTTAAGCGCAATAGTTTGAATTCATTTATTACACTAGATAAACGATTTATGCATCGTTGAATTGATAACTAAGTCTAATTTAATAATATGTAAAAAAATTTCTGAAATTATTTAAATTTTTTAACATTACCGAAAGCAAAAGCCAATAAATGTACAATTAATTATAGTTAGATATACTACATTGAACTTTGATGTTTTATGTAAAAATAACCATAAGCAATATCGAAAAGATTTTGGAATGTAGGACAATTATTACGTTTTATTAAAATAAAATAAAATCTTGCTGAAATTGATAATATAAGTACGCTTTTTTTATAAATCAAAAAAAGGCTTTTGAAAAAATGACTTTTTCCACAAAATTCGCTCTCCAGGCTACGTTTTTGAGCGGGCGGCGGCAAATGAAGTGGCAAACTCATTAGAATAAATCTCTTTACAGTATAAAAATTTCAAATCGTGTCTAAGTGGCGTGACTTTTTTTTATCACGGTCATAAACATAGAATTCCGTTCAAAAATTCATCATTTTCGACCAATGCTGGACGTAGGGTGCATATCCAAAAATGCTTTAAACTATACCATTAAGCATTTTTGAAGTCTACTCTATCAAACTATGTAAAAAACTAATCCAAAAAATATCAGCAAAATATATATAAAGGTGTGTGAAGTTACCCCTTATCTGACCAAAAACCCCATTTTTCAGAACACACTTTTAATTTTTGAGTTTTAAAATAGTATCACTGCGAAACGGCTTAAGATAATTCAAAAAAGTTTTCTTTAGGAGTTTAAGAAAGGTCATTAGAATGACTTGAAAAAATTTTGAGCATTTTCTTTGAAAAATGAATAATCTATTGGCAAAACTATTAAAAAGTCAAGGCGAAAAATGAAGATTTTGAAATTCAAAGTGAAATATTTTTTTAACTGTAAGAGTTACTATGGTACATGAAGCATGTTTTTGCTTTGTCTCGTAACCTAGATTTAAAAAAGTCCAAAAAACACTAAAATCGATGCATGGTTATAGAAGTTATACCCCTTTAAAGCTCTTTCATACTCGAGATGGTCAACTTTGACACCCTGTAGCACACCCTGTGTTAAAACAGGGTGACCACAGAAACATTTTCCTTAAAGGTTAGCTCCCGCTTTTCAATTTTTGGGAACACCATTTCCCGATTGGACCAGTAGTTTAAAACATCTATATTTATTACCATGTTTTTTGTGTTTGGAACCACTGTGCGATTGCTGCTTTATTGAAATGATGTGAGTTGACAACAATGTACTCATTTTTTTTGTGAATGCATTCAAAAGCATGAAATAAGGCACTCAAACCGTTCTCTGTTTTGAATTACACAGCGCTACAAAATTTACACCTAAAATCAGAAACAAGAGTACCGACTATTGATCTTAAATATTTCGGCTACGCTGATTTTAATGGCTTACCCAGTTTTTTTCAATTATGGGCCAGAGTTTTCGAAAATTTGCTTCTAAGTTTTGCATGTTTTTCATACATAAAATTTTAAAAATCAAATAGTTTATCTTAGTTTTTATGGTAAATGCATAAAAGACCTTAGCTAACATTCGAGTATCAAATTTGGTTAATAAATGTGCATTATTAACAAATAAATCCGCGTTTTTCTCAGTTTTTTCTATATTTTACCATTTTTGCAAAATTTATCATCCCATTTCGCAATCGATCAAAGCGTTTTTAGAGCATAAGCAAAAATACAAATCTGACCAATTATTTATTGTAAATCAAAAGAAAAACAAAAAAGTGCGTTTCATGGGAAAAACGCGAAATGCGCCTAAAATTTATATGACAGCATAGCGAAAGAGTATAATATGTAAATGCCCGATGAAAAAAGTTCCGTTATAGGTATATATAATCATATATAGTCATATATATAATTCATTATTACATCATATCATAGCTAATCTGAAAAATGGGATACGACCCCAAGGGATCTCATCTGATATAATTGGATCCGAAAAATGGGTCTATCTAATTTGATCAAATTTGATATAAGTTCATTAAAGTTCTTTGGAAATCCGCACTACTATTTTCTTTCACATTCCAAATAATAATGAAAATTTAAATATAAATCAATGGACTGGAAAATTAGTCGTGATTTCAATTTGACTAATATGTGACGCCATATACAATTATATGTAAAAGTGATAGAATTTTTTCTTCTTTCTACCATATATGTTTAATTACATATATCGTCGATTTTTTGCGAGAAAAACGATAAAGAAAGTTTACAACAAAATTATTAAATTTCTACAAGATAGGTTTTCTTTTTTGTTTGCTATATCTATAGCTGCATTTATTATAAACAATATTGTTAATTTTTACGCCTTTTTGCACTGAGTATCCAGAGTTATTAACAATTTTTTAAAAAAAGATTTTTTTATTATATGGCCTATAAGCCGTTTTTATCACAATTTTATTGTTTTTCTTTCAAGTAGGCCAAAAGTTTTTTTTTCTTTTAACCATTATAAAACTAGGTTGTCATAGTGCAAACCAATCCTTAAACTTTTTTATTGTTTTTGATTTAATATGCGTTGCTTATTTCAAATGTGTCAAACCAAGATTGACGAATAATGTTTGTATTTTTCTATAGAAAGTTTGACTCATTGGCCAAAAAGTGGTCAATACACCATACCAATGTTAAGAAATTAGTAAAAATAGGGATACGCAGCACATATGGGGCTGGATATCTCCTAATTGATACGAGGTATATAAAAACGGATTAAAGATTTAGAAAGAGGACACATTAATCATATATAATCAATTCCTAACTCAATTTTGCCAGAAATGGTCTATAGGTCTCACCAATATTCATACGACATGTAAAACACTAAAAATGCATTGGAGATGTGACTTATCAATTGTGATGGATTTCTAAAATTTTCGAAATATTCGCGAATTTCACTTTTACCAAGTATTTTCTTTAAAATTTCTTAGTAATTCATATACCTGAAAAACCTACGAATAACTTTTAATATGGTTTTAAAGTATAAACTTTGAGCATTAAAAACCAAATCCATTAATTGCGATTGGGTGAATGATGTAGGATATCCTATTATCACTATGCCACGTAAAAAATTTATAGACCTATTGAACAACTATAATGGTATAACTGGTTATATAATGGTATACTTGGCACTTTGCTTTATATTTTATATAAAAAAAAAAAAATTTCACAAAATACGACAAAATTTAAGCTTTTTTTTTGTAAAATAATGACTGAAATAGAACATATTTTGATTTACTCGAATAATCGAACAAAACTGTTCGAGTTATTCTTTACTCGAAATTGGACATTTTAATTTATTCGAACAATCGTTTGATTAAAGTTCATCGATTAATCAAGTAACGGTAAATCGATTGAATACCCTAGTAAATAGCTTAAAAAATGATGTGTACCAAAATTCAACCAAAAACGTTTATATTTTTGAGAAAGTTATTTTAACAAACACTTTCATTACAGTGAATATCTACGACAGATTTTCAAATTTTATTTTAAAATTCATACAAATATGTGAGCATTTTTAAATAAACATTCACTCTAATGAAAGTGTCTGTTAAAATAACTGTCGCAAATATAAACTTTTTTGGCTAAATTTTGGTACACATCATTTTTTTAAGCTTTTTACATATTATACTAAAAGATGAACTCACAGGTCGTCCTCCTTTGCCATGGAGTCATATAAATTTTAGGCACATTTCGCGTTATTCCCATGAACTACACTTTCTTTTGCTTTTTTCTTTTTTTTAACGAAATAATTGGTCAGATTTGTATTTTTGCTTCTGCACAAAAATGCTTTGATCGATTGGAAAATGGGATGATAAGTTGTCCAAAAATGGTAGAATATAGTAAAAACTGAGAAAAAAATGCGGATTTACTTGTTAGTACTGCACATTTATTAACCAAATTTAATACCCGAATGTTAGCGAAGGTCTTTTATGATAAAATATTTGGTTTTTAAAATTTTATCTGTAAAAAACTGCGTTAAAACATGCAAAACTTTAATGCAAATTTGCGAAAAATATGTCCTATGGATACACTGGATACACCATTAAAATCAGCGTGGACGAAATATTTTGAATCAATGTCAATGTTTTACTATTCGAATTGTGCAGTGTTATTAATAAAATTGCTAAAAAATATTGTGCAATTTTTCCAAATTTGTTTTAAACAATAATTTTGTCGAAACCCTTCGTAGACCTCCTGGAATACTTCTACGGACCCCTGGGGATCCATGGAGCCCCATTTGGGAACCGTTGAAGTTCATTACAAATCTAATTTTTATTAAATTAGAAACAATTACTTTATTAACTTTTTTTGATTTTATTTCTATCTGTATAAGTTTATAAACAATTTCGATTTAACATTTTTTTTTTTCGTCTAATTCGAATTTAAACTAATAATAATATTTTATTTAGTAAACCAAATTATTATAATTTTACAAATTAAAACTTATTAATATATTTTTAAACACTATGAACTGAGAAGAGTACTATATGTAATCCATTTGTTAATAAGTATGTCTGTATGACAAAAAATAATAAACTATACAAAATTTTACAATAAATATTGGAAGTAGTGATGTAATGAGTAAGTGAATATCTTAAATAGAATTAATTTTTTTTAACTACTTTTACAAATTAGTTATTATTTTTTTTTTTTTATAAAAAAAAATATATAAAAATCTAGAAACAAAATTAAAGCTTTTTTTTGTAAAATTGCAGAAAAAAAATATTTAGAAAATTTTAAATTAAATTAGCTAAGAGATAAATTACAATTGGGGTCGATAGGCGGCTATAGACAAGAAATAATTAAAATAATATAAAAGCTTACAAGAATATTGTATGGAATATCAAAGAATTTACAACTTGGAGAGAGATATTTAAAAAAATTTAAGATTTTGATTTCAATTTATATACAAGTTGAAGAGTAATTCGTCAACTAAAATGCAAAAGGACGTAACTAACATATTAACTTTTTTACAGGAGAAGCAAAAACCTCGATAGATAATTTAACAATGTTGTTAATAAAACGGTTAGTTTTAATTATACAATCATACAATTTGGTGGAGAAATAATGTTCGATGCAGTGCTTCACAATCACTCAATCCTACTTCAATATTTTACAGGGCAACTAAAAAAATGAGTAAAAACAAACCCAAATAAGATTCGTACTTTATTTATGAAACCGCAATTGTTACCGTAGATGTTCAAAATGTTGTGTTGGCATGTAGTTTAGCCAAATGAATCATAATCATCAATAAAACCGTTTTCGGAAATTTTGTTAGTTACGCCCTTTTTGCATTTTAGGTGACGAATTAGTGTTGTGCTTAATAGTTTATAGTTCATTTCCATTTAGGACCGATTACTGAATGTCCAGTTAAAATTTAACAAACAGTTAAATTGAAAATTTATATGGGAAACAACAACAAATGTGCCAGTTTTTTTTAAGATAAATTTAGTCCCAGTTAGTAGCTAACGGGATATTGTGAAAATGAGGCTTAGTGAACTAGTTCGTGCTTATAGTTCATATATTTATTCGATAATATGTTTTCAATAATTCATAATATTATATTGTTTAAAGGTTTGTTTAAATGGTTTACCAGCTTTAGATTTTTTGGCAAAAGTGCAGTTTACGGGGTTTTGGAAATCAAAAAAAAAAAATACATGACCCCCTCCAGAATAAAAAAAAAAAAAAAACCGAAATTATTTTTGGGAGGGGCTCGGCCCCGGGAGGCCCGTGGGAGGCAAAAAACAGGGGGCCATAGTAACAGGGTCGTATGGGTACTCAAATTAAAGGAAATTGTCTCACGATTTCAAAAATGATATTTTTTTTCGGATCCATAACACCTATTCCAAATTAGAGCCATTATTCGACCAATAGTAATATACGAAAAAAAGTCAAAAATAAAATTAAACAAAAACGGTACTCAAATAAAAAGAAATTGTCTCACGATTTCAAAAATGATTTTTATTTTTGAACCGATAACACCAATTCCGGGCTTAGGGGTTTTTTTACTCCCATCAGTCCAATTCTCGGCTTCGCTGAGGCTTCGCCCCGGGATGCGTAGGAAGTGGCTTTGCTTAGCAAAGTTTTTCTGCGTAACCGGCCTACGGCCGGGCTTAGGGGTTTTTTTACTCCCATCAGTCCAATTCTCGGCTTCGCTGAGGCTTCGCCCCGGGATGCGTAGGAAGTGGCTTTACTAAGCTAAGTTTTTCTGCGTAACCGGCCTTCGGCCGGGCTTAGGGGTTTTTTTACTCCCATCAGTCCAATTCTCGGCTTCGCTGAGGCTTCGCCCCGGTATGCGTAGGAAGTGCCTTGCTAAGCAAAGTTTTCCAAAAAACCCGTTTCCGTTTTTTTAACCCAGGGGGGCCAGGCGCCATAAAACGATTGTAGAGGGCGCTTCGTATCATGGATCCAAAAAAAAATCATTTTTGAAATCCAGATGAAATTTCCTTTCATTAGAGTACCCCCACTTATATGTTACTACGAATACCGGTTTTTTGGCCCTAGAGGGCCCCAGGGGCGTCAGCCCCCTTAACCGAAGATAGAAAAAAATTTTCTTTTTTCATTCTGGAGAGGACCATGTATTTTTTTTTTTTGATTTCCAAAACCCCGTAAACTGCACTTTAGCCGATTTTTTTTTTGTCATATTTCAATAGTTTAAACTTTTTTCTATATGCTTAGAAAAATTTGGAGAAAAATTCGCTGAAATAAAAAAGTTACAAGCGCCTTGCCCTATATATTACTTGAGCAATATTTACTTTAAATGCGTTTTTCTCAAAACAAGATATTGAATATCGGATGCCACTGAATAGGTTGGCAGATTTTCAATCTGGTTTTTTTTTTTAGTTTTGTAGAGGACAACAAAATGAAGTCCCTAACGTAGAGATATTTTTTAATTTTTGCCTATTATTTTTTTTTTTTAATTAAAAACAACGATTTTTTTGGGTGTTTTTTTTATTTTTGAGTTTACCCTCGTACCATTGTAATGCAAATGCAAAATTTAAAAATCCTGCTACGTTAGGTTCTAAAGAATTTATTCGTGTGTGAAACAAAATTAAACTTTTTTTCTCAGATGAGCACCCTAGGCCAAAGAATGACACCCGAGTTTCCCTTCAAAAAAAGTGTTGCCATGATAGTCCGAATTTTAAATTATAATTTTTAGAATAATATCTAATATTATGTTTTGTTATCGCAAACCCATTTTTTTGAATAAATTATTTATTTAATTTGTAAAAATTGCTTAAATATTGTCGTTTTCATTGATTTTTAAAAGCAGATTTCTATTCTGCATAATATCCCGAGTGAAAAAAAATATATATATAGTCATATGTTATTTCATCTTAAAATAAATTATAACATGTGATTATATATGGTGTCATGCATATCCATATATTATTATATATTTCATATATGGCTACTTATATAACGATGAATTTATATTGACCTTTATAAAATTATATATTAAGCATATATGATATATATAACACGATATGATAGATCAATTATTATATACAATAACATAAACTCATATATAACATTATATGTAATCATATATTGTGACATATAAACTATATAATTTAAGATATAATAATATATACTGTCAAATATGATTTTGTGGCATGTATGATATGCTTATATATGGTGTTATATGTATAATACAACTTAAGATATAACTATATATGACATTAAATGATATAATATACAATTATGTATGATTCAATATATCACACAAGATTAACAATTAAGTTTGAGATATGATTATATATGGTCCAATATCATTAATATTTTCTATGAGTATAAGATATTAATATATATTGATATATAACCCCATACATAATTAAATATGCACCTGAGGACTAAATCCTATTTTACAATTTTTAATGGGATTTAAATATTTCATGGGATTTAAGTAAATCCAATTTAATCGCAAAATATCTTACTTGATCCACCAAAAATTACTTATCTTTTTTAGTCCAATTAGATCTAATATAATCCAATTGGATATTTTGGGATCCATCCAAATCCTAAATAATATCAAATTGGATCCTTCAATTTTGAGATCAATTTTGATCTAATTTAATCCAGTAATATTTTTGGGGGATATAATTGGATATATCTGGATACCCCAATTGTGAGATAAACTTGGATAAGAATAAATATCGATCTATATCAAATGAAATCTGACTTTGTATTTGAGACATAACTTTGTTTTGATCGGTTAAAAATTAAACAGCTAAATTTTAACCGTTCGCTTATGATTTTCGCTCGTACTGTGCAGGTTTGTTAAACAAAATATAATCTTAAGAATAATTGAAAAAATAATTTTTTTGAACTAACATATGAACTAAATGGAAATGAACGTATTGGACTATTAAGCACAATTTTAAGAGTGTGTTTGTCATATTGGAAAGTTGTATAATATATTGGAAAACTCAAAAAGTTTTTGATTCTTAATGTGAAAAATATTTTACAGTGTGTTGGCCACATTGTGCAATTTTTATATTCCTCCACAATAGAATAAAAAAGTGGTGCCATATTTTGTGCTAAAGTAGTGTATTATACTGGCAATAATATTGAAAAGTGTATAAGACACATATATCGAATATCGAATTATTCGTTATTCGAAAACCTAGATTTTTAAGTTATTAAAACATAATTTAAGTTTGTTTGTTAATCGAATATTTTTTATTCGAATGTTAACCATGTTCTTCAACGATTATTTATATATATGGTCTGCTCCACGCCATAACCGCATACGTACGTGAAATAAAGGTATTGAAAATTTAAGAGGTAAATTTACATTTAAGGTATTTTGAAAATCTATCCAATGCAGTACTTAACATATATTGTCTGACTTCACAATAATCGGCCTAAGTAGATGCCGAAGCCGATTAAGAGAACTTGGGATTAACAATGTTGACAGTATTGTCCTGTTACCCGATTAATAATAGTGGCCAACCGTTAGTTTGAGCGAACTTGTCACCGTTAGCATAACGTCGGTAATTCAAAAAATTTGGTGTTTTTAAAATTGACTAAATTTATTTAAATTATGTAATTTAATTTCGAGAAATATGTATAATAAAACACATTTAAAAAGCAGCAACACCTTTCAGCCTTAGTCTAATACGTCGTATGTATTTAGATATGTGTAATATAATATATTATTAAAAGAAAAATGCCTCTAATCAGTGTTGCCACCAGTAACACAAAACAAATTATACAGCTGTGGGCCCAAAATTATCCAAAACAATGAGCTTAAAACATACCCGAGTGAAAAAAATTATATATGGTCTTATGTTTTTTCATTTTAAAATATATTATAATGAGATTATATATGGTGTCATGCATATCCATAAATTATTATATATTTCTTATGCTGTAATATACATAACGATATATTGTTAAATAGTAACCTTTATAAAATAACATATTAAGCATACTTGCTATACATAATAAGATATGATAGATCTATTGTCATATATAATAATACATTATCATATATAACACAATATGTAATCATATATGGTAACACATAAGCTATAAAATTTAAGATATATGTAATAATATATGCTGTCTTATAAAATATATTTGTGAGTATTGTATAAGATATGCTTATTAGGGTCGACCGATTTGTAAGGACAAAAATGTGTCGATATTGTGCCATCGGTTTTTCGAGGAAAAAAAGTTCCACTATGACATATCAAAAAACTCATTTTAGAGGCGCCCAAATTTAAATTTTTTGTCTTTTTCTCAATATTTATTTTTAAGGGTTTTTAGTAGGTAATACAGAAAAATCGGCTCATATAATTTTTTTTTTAAATATTACATTTCCAAGGTGACATACAAATATACATTGCCACATACTATACAATATAACATATGAGCGCGTGAGAATAGAAATAAAGATCTCATAGTTTTTAACTTTTAGATCCAAACCAACACAAAATGGAGTCACTAGACTTGGGAGATTTATTTACTAGAAAATAATTTTCCATATCGCTGTTTGGTGAAAAGTTGTATTTTGGTTTATAAGTAAAACCATAATTTTTCGAATTTTTTTTTTCGAAAGCAAAAGTATTTGATATGATTTCCTGCAAATAAGTAACCCTAAACCCAAATAAATATCCTTAAACCAGCAAAAAATGCGTGTTTTCCAAAATTATCGCTTTTTACTTTTTAAGTTCTAATACATGACAAAAAAAAGTTTTTTGAGTGTATTTTTATATTTTTTCGTGGTTCAATATATATTTTAAAATGTGATAAAAACAATGAGATCTATAAATTTATGTAGCTTTAATTAAATCCAAGCAAAAACTGTAATTTTAATATTTTTAGTTTGCTTGAAACTTTAAGCCGCCATATTTGGATCTAATTAGATCCAAAAAGACAAGTAATTTTTGGTGGATCCAATGAGATATTTTGAGATTAAATTCGATTTACTAAAATCCCACGATATATATTATTTTTTTAAAACAAAAAATAATTAAGACATCTGCGAATATATAATTATGTTTTATTTATAACAATGTTTTAAGCATAAAAAATATTAGTGCTGTTGGACCATATATAATCATATCTCAAACTAAATTGTTAATCTTGTGGCATATATGGAATCTTACATAATTATATCGTACATCAATTAATATATATATTCCCGTCGTTCCTATAAGGAGCATAGGGCCTCAACATCAATTAATGGCATATATAATTATATCTTGAATTGCATTATATGGCATTATATGGCACCATATATTAGCATATCTTTTTTAGAAGACATCATATATTATTATATTTTAAATTATATAGCTTATATGTCACAACATATGATTACGTATTATGTTATATATGAGAATTTATTATTATATATGACATTAGATCTAGCATATCTTTTTATGCATAGCATATATGCTTAATATATGATTTTATAAAGATCAATATATAGTAATATATCGTTATATATGTTTCCACATAAGAAACATAAAATAAGATGTGGCCATGAATGACACCATATATAAACATATATTATAAGATATTTAAAGATGAAAAACATAAAACATAAAACATAAGAACATATATACATTTTTTTAATCGGGCAGGGTTTTTCTATCAGAAACTTTAAGTTTTTTGACATTCCGTTTTGTTTTTTAAAACATTTTATAGAAAACCCCTGGTAAAGTTCTTGCAATAAAGCAGGTGTCGCACAAGCTAAACTGGTCCCGTTTTTAAATATTTATTCAAAAAGTGGCAACACTGGGTTTAACATTGGTAAAATCCAAGATATATTTATATAGGTAGTCTTACTAGAACAACAACTACAACAAACAACTACAAACAATACAAAAACAACAGGCATTTCTTTGTACTCAAGATACAGTACAAAGAAATGTCAAAACCATGTAAGAAATGTCAATACCAGGTAGGAGGAAGATAAACAGCTGGGCTACTAAGACTACCTCTATAAATATATATTGGGTAAAATCAATACTGACTAAAAACACATGCTTTGCAAACAAAATAGTATCATTCTAGTTGTAACTTTGGTAATTTTTAACATGGTAGGTTTTACAAAAATAGCAGTGGTTTGCCAGTACTATTTTTTGGTACGGTTGGAAATGTCTACCTGTATGGATAAGAAAAGAGTTCAGTTTTTTTCTTGGTTTTTTTTTTTTTCGATCGCAATCCTAAAGATCTAGTTTTTGAGATGTAGATTATCTATGTTTGCTAGTTAAGTCTTAGTTAAATCTAGAATTTTATTTTTCAGTTGTGGTTTATATTATTTTTTAACTTGGGTTTAACCCAGCCTGGTTGAACAGATAAACTAAACTATAAATTTGTCAACAAAAAACAGCTGTTCGTTCGACAATAATTTGTTTAGGTAATGCCGCATTGTAACGTTTTTACAAATCAAATATAAACTGCTACCACCTTTTTCGGACTATTACAATTGGAAAAAACATAATTCAACGTGGCATTATCATGTAATTTGATATTTCTTAAACTAGAACTGAAAAACAGTATGCTCTGTTAAACTCAGTTTAATTTTGTTTTGAGATTAACTTAACAGGCCAATCAATAACCTAAGTTTAATTGACATCCCAAAAACTAGGTCTAAGTGTTTCAAATGTATTGAGTATCTAATTCGAAAGCACCTTATTTTCACTTTAACATAGATATTTTTTTTTTAATTAGAGTAAGAATTTAGTAATAATCTTGATAAATTAAATTTATAATTGGTATATAGCCCCCTCGCTAATCAAATCCCCTTTTTACAATTAATATATATAATTTCTAATGAGTATAAGCGTTTATTACGTTTCGAATGAAATGTTTACAATTACGCGCGGCTATTAACTTAAGCCGTCGGTTGAGGTATATGACAATGACGAAGATGATGAAGATGATGCTGATGAAGATGACAAAGGAACGTAAGCCAATCTCTCATTATCATTTTGTACTTTATAATGCAAATCATCCAAATTCTTTAATGACATCATTTGTAGATGCCACAACGCTTTAATCTTTTGTGATGTTATACTATGCCAAGCGAATAAAAATTCCATTTCACTGAGATCAGTCTTACCACTCAATAATTTATCACATTCGTCACTATAAAGAACATAATGCGATGAGGTGGTTATTGTTGTATTTGTTTGTTGGGCCAAAACACCCGTTATATGAACATCATCGATCCAAAAGTATTTGGAATGTTGTGCTGCTCTATACAAACGGAATATAATATCGGGTGAATAGATGATGGCATAACCGGGACAATAGGGTGGATAATAACGTTCGGAATATTCTTTAAAACTAACACGCCATTTTGAACGATAGGAACGTTTAACCAATGAACCAATAATTTTTTGACAAAATAGTAAATTATGGGGATGTTGAAAAAGATGAAGTGAAGCATTAAATGATGATGATTGATTTGAAAATGTTGCTGATGATGATGATGATGATGATGTTGTGGTGAAGGATGTTGGCGTTAAAAATTTTGCAAAAATATTTAATGATTGAAATATTGAATTTTTGGTGGTTGTTGTTGTTTTTGTAATAGTTGTCATATTATTATGATTATTATTACTATTTGGTGTTTTCATTGTTGTTGTAGAAGTAGTGATGGTGGGATTTATATTATTATTATTATTATTGTGAATTATTTGATATTGCTGCAATTGCTCCTGTTGCTGTTGTTGTTGTTGTTGTTTAAGGTACTTTATTAATTGTGGCGTATTTACATAAACATCATCATCAACTTTTACCAATATCTGCGACTGGGGACAATTATAGAGAAACCATTTAAAGGCCATTATATGTTTATAGGTCATATTACGATAATCATCTACAAATGATCCTTGAATTATATCCCTATAATGGGAATTTTCTGTTTTTAACTCCTCCTGCAACTGTTGAGATTCGACTGCTCCCAAAAGAAATAATACTCTTAAGGGATTATTTGTTGTATGATGTCCAATACTACCCCACGTTTCTCTTATAAGTTGACGTTTTTCATAGTTTCTTGGTGCGGAATGAATTAAAATTAAGGCTTCTATGTGTTGACTACAAACGGGTTGTGGCATGAGATATTGAAAATTATGTAAATCTATCAATTGAGTAAAGTCTTCATCCGGCAGTGCTGACGATACAGCAGTCAATTTAATCCATGATGGTGTTGGTTTATTTTGTATATTGAGAACACCTGTACCCAGGCTGGAGGTTAATGAAATATCTACAGAAGCATGTTCTAAAGAGGCTTGAGATGTTGTTGCTGTCGGTGATATTTTAAATTTAGTATCGATTTTATTTTGTAAATTTGAAATTTGTGGTATTATTGTTAAATTATTGCTATTGTTGTTGCTGCTACTGCTGTTGTATGTTAAGGTGGTTAAAGTTGAGACGGCAGCGGCCACAGCCTGTTCATCATTATATTCATTACTTTGGGAGTTTACATGTTTTGATAGTAAATCTCTACCCCACACCTCCTCCTACCGCTGCTCCTGTTCCTCCTGCTCCATAATTATTACTACTACTTATGGCTGCAGTGGAGGCATCAAACATTATCGGTTGTTGTACTGAGATCAACCATATTAGTACACAGACATTAAGTCCCACTATTAAACCCCAAATGGGACGTTTTTCAAACATGTCCTCTTTATATTCGGTGTTTGTTTTTTATTCGATTTTATTCCAATTGCTTTTAAATGTCTTAAAACAAAATATTAATTTATGCCAAATAAATTTAAAGTATTTGGAGTTTTTTTTGTGTTTGTTTGTAAAGGAATTTGTATTGTGAATTTAGGTTTTTTGTTGTTGTATTAGTTCGGTATTTAAACTTATGTTGGAAATATTTGTTGTGGTGTTTTTAAGTCGATAATTGTACAAATTTATTGCTATTGCTATTGTTGTTGTTTTGTTATTAATTTTGCTTCTGCTGTTGTACAATTTTTTACGGGTTTTCTGGTACCGCATTGCAGGTTGTTGCAGTTTTTCCAAAAGTACTGCTATTAAAATTAAAATTTCTAAAATTAGAAGAAAATATTTAAGAATAAAATTATTAATAATTGTGTAGAAATGGGAAAATATAATGTAGTCTTATATGTAAACAGAGCTATCTACATTTGGCAAAAGTGCACTTTAGAGAGCACTTGTCAAAAAAAAATTTACCCCTTTGAAATAAAAAAAAGAAAATACCGAAATTAAAAATTAGTGAAGCCGGTTCCCATACTTAACCGGGGTTCAAAAACTGGAAACGCTTATTTACATACAAGTATGGGTAATTAAATGAAAGGAAATATCCTCAAGATTTCAAAAATTACAAACATTTTTACAGTTTTATTAGTTTTTTGATTTTATATACATTGAGATTATTTTAATGTTACTTTTAATTTATAACGAGCTTTCAAAAATAAAGCAAATCAGTGCGCCCCGGTAGGCTAGTTGGTAGCGTGCTGGCTTATCAGTGCGGGGGTCGTGGGTTCCATTCCCACCAGAGGCACTGGTCTGTTTTCGCTACAACGCCATAGTAGCTAGTGCTCGGTTAGGGAAATAGTATATAATTTGTCATTTTTTTTCTGTGATATTTACATTTTTTTGATTATTTTTTAAAATTATTAAATTATTTGTGTCGTGAAGTCCAGTTTTTTATATATTTTTCAAATTTTCAAAACGATGTGAAAGGAAAATAAACGTGAGTTAACTGTGATACTAGGATTAAGAATATAACACTAATTTATTTTGTAATTTATTTCTATTTGTCAGAATTTATTTAATAAATATTCTCCTGAGGAAGTCGGAAACAAGCCCGACGAAACGTTGAGAAAAAAGATAAAATAGATTGTTTTATTTACATCAAAAATACAACCTGACCATAAGTAGCCCGTAAACAAATACATAAATGTAATTATATGATTATTAATTAATTTTTGTCTTTTGTTTTATTGAGCTAAAGATCCTTTATTTTATAATTATAATTATTTATTTCCAATATTTCGTCTTCGCATTGGAAGACTTCTTCAGGGAAATTTTTTTTATAAATTAAAAAACTTAAAAATAATAATTACAAAAAAGGCGGGAAATAAAATATTTTCTAATGTCAAATTGAAAATTAACCCAGAAAACAAAGTATAAATAATTGAAATATCATAACATAGCAAACAATTTTAAATTAATAGTTTCTTAAAATCTAAATGAGAATTATAATAATTTTATTATTTCCTATTGACTAAATGTCCGTAATTCTGTACAATATTGGATGTTTCTGTTTTATATGTTATGATATTTCAATTATTTGTACTTTGTTTTCTGGGTTAATTTTCAATTTGACATTAGAAAATATTTTATTTCCCGCCTTTTTTGTAATTATTATTTTTAAGTTTTTTAATTATAAAAAAATTTTCCCTGGAGAAGTCTTCCAATGCGAAGACGAAATATTGGAAATAAGTAATTATAATTATAAAATAAAGGATCTTTAGCTCAATAAAACAAAAGACAAAAATTTATTCAAAAAGATCGAAGAAAAAAAAAAAAAAAATTATTAACTAATAAAAAAAATAAAGCAAATCAAACATATTAGCTAGGTTGATACTAGTATTTCGATCAGGCTAAAGATCTCCCAGAACCAGGCTAAAGATCTCCACAAAAAAACCTATTAATCACCAATTTCGCTCCAGTCTTGTCTTCTTAACTCGTCTTTTCCTAACAAGCATCATGACGTTACTTAACTCTAAAGAACAAAAATGTTCTAATTGTACAAAAAAAATCTAGTTTTTACTCTGGCTCAATTAATATTTTTACAGTTTTATTAGTTTTTTATTTTTATATAAATCGTGATTATTTTAATGTTATTTTTAATGTATAACGAGCTTTCAACCTCCGGATATTTACAAAAATAAAGCAAATCAAACATATTAGCTAGGTTGATACTAGTACTTCGATCTGGCTAAAGATCTCATCAGAACCCGAAGTTATAGAAAAGCTAGAGCCTCCTGAATAGGCAGAGCTTTAACAAAAACCTATTAATCATCAATTTCGCTCCAGTAATGTCGTCTTAACTGGTCTTTTCCTAACAAGCATCATGACGTTACTAAACTCTAAAGAACGAAAATGTTCTAATTGTATACAAAAAAATCTAGTTTTTCTAGCTCAAGTAATATTTTTACAGTTTTATTAGTTTTTAATTTTTATATAAATCGAGATTATTTTAATGTTATTTTGATTTATAACGAGCTTTCCACCTCCGTATATTTACAAAAATAAAGCAAATCAAACATATTAGCTAGGTTGATTAGCAAAAATGTGGCTGAAATGAAAGGAAATTACGAAAGTAGTTAAAAACAAAGTACTTTTAGGATAACATGAGACATATTATTATTTTTAAAAGTTGTTTTTAAATATGTTTGTATAAAAAAGAAATATTAAGAAATAAGTTTTGTTCGAGTACGTAAATTCTTATGAGTTATTTAAAAAAGTTTATTTCTGAAAATTCGAGTTGACAAAAACGGGTCGCAACCAAAAAAATTAGCGCGATTTTTTCAAAAAAAAAATGTTTAATAGTAAGTACTTTATTTCACTTTTTCATTTAATAAAATATCGCTATTAAGTTCTATCAAAAAATAAAGCGTAATTTTCATTTAATCCGATATTTATCCGATACGAGGGCGGATCAATATGTCAGTGACTTTTCGAACTTCCCTCGTGACTTTTCGAACTTCCCTCGTATGAAATTCAGCACTGCTCCCATCAAAAACCACCTGTTAATAGACAACTGTCAAATTTTGAGCAAATTCCGTCATTTACTTTGCGTTTAACAGCTGTTCAAAACATCAACCTCGTGCATTTTTTTAAAAATGGAAGCAGTGAATTTCGAGTGCTCATTAAACATTATTTTTTGCGAAAAAAAAACGTCAATCAAACCATGGAAAAGCTTGATAAATACAATGGGGACTCTGCACCATCGATGTCAATGTTAAAAAAACTGGTTTACTGACTTTTATTGTGCTCGCACAAGTACAACTGACGCTGAACGTTCTGGACGGCCAATTGAGGTCAATACAACCGAAAATGTAGAAAAATTCCACGATATGGTGTTGGCCGATCGAAGAGTAAAAGTGCTTGAGATTGTTGATGCCATAGGCATTTCATATGGCAGTGTGGTTTCGATTTTAAATGATCAGTTGGGTTTAAGAAAGCTGTCTGCAAAATGGGTGCCGCGTTTGCCCTTAATTGACATAATAAACATAATCGTGGCCAATAACGTGATGGCAACAGTTTTTTGGGGTGCACGCGGCATAATCCACACCGATTACGTTCAAAAGGGAAAAAACAATAATCGGCGAATATTATGAAAACTTATTGTACCGATTTAATAAGGATTTAAAAAAAACGACCCCATATGGCCAAGAAATGCCTAATTTATGGACCTCGAAAAATCCTATTTTTTGGAAGGGATACAAAAAGTGGAGAAACGTTAGACTAAGTGTATTGAGCTAAAAGGAGATTATGTTGAAAAATATTTTTTTTTTTTTTTGCAAAAAAAACTGTGTTTCATTCAAAAAGTCACGGACTTATTGATCCGCCCTCGTATTATGTAGCACTACAATTTTTTTTTAATAAATTTTTAAGAATACGTTTGATCCGAGTTTGTAAATCCTAAAACAATTTCTAATACTTGTTTTGTACCCCAATAGCAAACAATACTAACTAGTAAAGAACCAGTTTTGTACTAGTTCATTTGATTCAGGCAACTAGTACGAGTTCTACCGGCTCTACATACAAACAACTGCAGACTTAAACATGGAGATGTCATTAGGGTGCAAACTAGTTCCAAATTCAGGCTTTGGAACTAGTTGAGAACTAGTTTGAAAACTACAATTTAAGGACGAAAAATAGAAAGCATAACTAGTACTAATGCGCGCGGAACCAGTTCTAAACTAACTCTTCGGCACCAGTACTGTAGCAGTTGGTTTAGAACTTAATTATATAAATAAATATCAAATGTTTTGCTTTGATGAAATAAAAGTTGGACCAATAGTTTCATCTTATTGCGATAAATAGGTTCATAGATCAAAGAATGTCAAAAATATTATGCGTTTAGGATTTCTATTCAAAATAAAAATGCCAATTCAGAATATATTATTAAAAACAAATGTTTTGGAATTTAGAACTTAAAAACTCGTATTTAAATGGAGTTTTTTTTGAACCAGTCTTAACATATTTCCTATGGAACTAGTACACAACTGGTTCAAGATTATTCTTTTCGAAAGCAAAATAAGAAACAAAACTGGTTCTAAAGATAAACTCCAAAACTAGTTCTGGAGTGACTATTTGGCACCAGTACTGTATCAGTTGATTTGCACCTTAGCTCAATTCACAATAAAAAATTAAGTGTTGATTTATAGTAGTATATTTTTAAAAACAAATGTACACGCAGAAAAATACTGGTGAATATTATCGAAGTGCTTAGTAATTATACAACTACATAAGTTTAAAATTAATTTTAAAAAGTTCTAGTAAAATATTTACATATTTTTGTAAAATATATAAATGGTGATTTTTTAAGAACTTTTGCATTTTATTTAAAAAAAACACATAAAATTAAGACAAATGTATGAAATCTTTATTTGAGTCGATAGAACGATCTATATAATTCAATGTTTAAATAGGATTACGTGCAAATGTTTACCGCGGCTACACCTCAAATGGTTCATACCCTGGGTCCAATTTTGGCATACCCTCCCAACATATCGGCCGGTATCTCACGAATAAATTCTTCAATATTGGCTTTCAGTGCGTCAACCGTTGGGGGGCTTGTCCCTATAGACATAAGAATTATGTCAAACAAAAAATAGTCTAAATGCGTTAAATCGCACGAACTAGGCGGCCAATTGACATTTAAACTATTCACCAAACTCGCCTCCCAGTTGGGCCATTGTTTCGCATGCTGTGTAGCATGTGGCACCGTCTTGTTGAAACCACATATCACCCGAGTCCAGCTCTTCCATTTTTGGGGAAAAAAAATGTTAATCATCTCACGGTAGCGATCGCCATTCACAGCAACGTTCCTGCCTTCGTCGTCTTTGATGCCACCGACCCATAATCCACACTAAACAGCGCATTTTTCGGGATGCATTGGCAGTTCTTGCAATGCTTCAGGCTGCTCTTCACACCAAATACGCAAATTTTGCTTGTTCACGTCTCCATTCAACAAGAAATGAGCTTCGTCGCTGAACACAATTTCCACAATTTGTTACTTTCTTAACTGAGCATGAATTTTGATAATAAAATTCAAGCGTTGTTTGTTTGTAAGTCGATTCATGGTTATATTATAGACCAAACTGAACATGTTTAACAGTAACATGTTTTACGGAAACAGCAGAGCTGCCAAAAACAGTGTTGCCAAAAAGAAAGTTCCTATAAAATCACCCTTTACAAGCCTAGTAAAAAATGTCTAAAAAAATCCATATATTTTACAAGAAATTGGAAAAACTGACTTGAAATTTATGTAGTTGTATAATTACTAAGCACTTCGATAATATTCCCCCAGTTTTTTTCTGTCTGTAGTTGGGAAAACATAAATTTCAAAAACTTGTAAGTTTATATAATCTTTTCAAACAGTTCCAACATAGTTTATTTTGCACTAGTACACAACTGGTACAAAACTATGTTTGAGAACTAGTTTGTTTTTACTAGTCTGAAATCTAGTACTTTTCGGAACTAGTTCAAATGTTTTCTACTGGGACGTTTACCGATTTGGTAATGTCATAGTTTTCGACTCATTTTTTGATTTTTCCAAAAACAGCCAATAAATTAATAGCGGTATTCATTCTCGGTAGTAAATAACCCTTGTAGGTCTGGTTTATGGTGTACGTTTGATAAATTTATCAGAATTTACCAGAACCAACAACAAAATGTATTGCACTAAAATTTACTACGCTGTGGCAAAATACCACACAAAAAACTGTAGTAAGCACGCGTAATAAATTTATCAGCAAAAAAAAAACATCTGACTGTTCTGCTGTCAAAAAATTTTATTTTGTGTTAACTATTGAAAGAATTTAAAAATGAATAAAAATAACGAAAAACCAAGTTTAAAACGAAAGCGTTTTGCATTTTGCACTAAAAATATTTGTGATTTTGCCTTTTTCTGTTAATTTTGGCTTTTTTACTTGAGGGTTAAACGATCAAATTTTGCCTATCAAGTTTTAATACACTTTTTTACCAATACACTCACACTTTCTAAAATTGAAACGAACTTGCTTCAGATTTCTCTTTCAAGTGGAGTGTATCAATATACGTTCAAGAAAACAGCTGATTACAATTCTTTTGAAGTTGTTTTTGTTTTTCCTTTGACGACGACATCTTGAAAAATAAAATTGCTTTCAACTTGCGTGCAGCCTACGTCACAGTGGTCAAATTTTACATATTTTGACAAAAAGTATATGTAAAAGACTTTCAAGAAAATCTTGATCGTGTGGCTGCAGTGTTAATTAAAATAGTTTTTGATACATATGTGGCGAACAACAAAAATCAGCTGATTATAAATTTACCAGACCTTAAATAAAAAAAAAAACACTCAAGTTTTGTTGTGAAAAAATCATAGTAAATATAACACGAAGTAAATATAACACGAAGTAAATATAACACCTAGAATGAAACTCGCTAATGTTTTGCGCCTTGTTTTACCCGAGTACACAAAATATTTTATCCTAATAGTCACTAATTCCACTCCATATTTGAGTGAGATATAAATGTGTCCGATTTCGTTTTTTAGCATTTGTTTTCAAAGTCCGATTAAAAATTTCATAGAAATTTTTTCAAATGATTTAATGCCTTTTTGATTAGGAGCCAATAAAAGGCAACATAAACTTTCGATAAGGTTTATTTTTGGTATACGGTTTTTGACATATTTTTCAAAGCTAACTTGATTATAAAAATTTAAAATTTTTACATAAGAGAAAACTTACTAATGAAAAAACATGTTATCGTTGTTTCGATATCAGTCTTTATGTTGGTCTTAATCGACTTATCGTTGTCTTATATTTAAACGGAGCTATCTACTTCTATACAAGTGTTCAGGAAATTGAAAACCCTGTTTAGCCCTCTAAACTGTAAGCCCGCCTTAAGGCGGGATATATTAAATTGACCACAAATGCGGGAAATGCGTGCTTTATTATAAGAAATTTAAACATTTTTGTAAAAAAAATTTCTGAAGAAATTTTTTGTGTGCATTGCATGGTTTGAGACCGAGAAAGTGTTAAAACTGAAATTTCAAAAATTAAATACTTTGATACGAACACAGTTTTCGAAAATTTCAAAAACATATTGGAGTCGGAAGCTTAAGCTTTAAAAAAATTTCCTCATTTTGGTTCAAGGACATACAGGACTATAATAGGATACCTCTGAATCATATCGGACGAACAGACTGTTTTTACTGAAAATTGGCAGAAATAATATATTTGGTATTAGTAGCAATGCGATGAAGTTTAAGCGTTATATGTGGAAGTCAATGTGTGTTTTCGATCAATTTCGCGTTTTTCGAAAAACAAAAATCACCATATCTTCTTAAGTAAACAAAATTTACTCAAAAAAAATTATTGATCAATGGTGATAATCTTTAACTTCGAGCTCATATATTAGTTCTCATTTAGTGAGAAAACTAGTTTATATGAATGTTTGATGTTTTGCATGGGATTGTCACTTCTTTCAAAACATGTGCTGATGATGGGAACCTAGAAAATTCCCGAAATAGATCTATCAAATCAAATTCCTGATAGTGGATTATATAGAGTATGGACTCAAACTTGAATAATTTCAATTTTCATTGCACAATTAAAGGTCGAAAAAACATAATTTTTATTTTTAATAAAATTATATCAAACTTGTACAAAAAATTTAAGTTTTAGATTGTGGTTATATCTTGGTTAGAGGAATATTTTATGGTTTAGCTTACTTATCTCTATGCATTAGTGTTCAATATGCTTCTTAAGAATCTGGTCCCCCTGCTAGCGATTCTGAGATATTCGGGATGTGAGATCGAAAATAATAATTATTTGGACATAATTTACATAAAACATAATTATCAGTGCTAGTCAAAAATGTTGACGGCCGGTCACACACAACTAGAATACTAAATTGGGTACACTTAATTTATTTTCCATAGCCACTTTTTAAAGTTAGCAATCGTTTTCGCGATATTTGCGATTTTAAATTTTATGCAGAAACAATTAACCCTAAAACGGTACATAGGTGCGAGTTGGCACCCAAGGAAATAGCGAAACGCTGTAACTTTTCTACAAGGACTTTTAAATATATCTAAATATGTCCCCTTCAGATTAAATATATCTATACTCTAATAAATTTACCACGCATAAACAAATATTCATTCGCCTAACCATAGCTTAGGAATTGACATAAGAAAGTTCGATAGGATTAGATAGGATTAGCATCTGTGTACCTTTAATGAGTGTAAAATGAAAAAAAAAAATAGTGGTTTTTTGTAATTTGGTAAGCTGAAATGAAGAAATCCGAAAATATCAAAACATACTAAGTAATGATGATTTTTTTGATTTGTTATGATGTTTTTTGATAAAGGTAGTCGTAATGAATCCAAAAATTTAAGTTTTCAACATCTTTAATACAGCAATTAACATTTTAAAAAAATGTTTAACAAAAAATTATGTTAACTTTACCGCAACATTTAACTTCTCAAGTTATGTTACTTATTCGACCTTAAATTAATAAATTCAAAGCCACACTAGATTGCTCCTGAAAATTTTGCTTATATAAAAATTTGTCGAAAACACTTTCAATTACCAAATAGTATGATTACCAAAAAGTATGATTTAATATGAAAAATTTGTTAAGGGGGGACATTACATTCGCGGCAGAGAAAACAGACCTTTTTTTTAAAATTCATAACTCAGTCAAAAACAAACATTTTTCCAAAATTTTTATTATTGTAGAGAATTGAACAAATTGCAAAAAAAAAAATTCAAAAAAATATATTTTTCACTCCAACATGGTTTTATAGAGCTCCAAACTGGCGGCAGAGAAAAAAACGGGGGCCTAGTGGTTGCAGCGCTGGGAGTCGCAAAAATTGTCCGATCTGGAAAAAATTACTTTTTTAAATCTTAACAAAATTGGTTATCGTATGACACGAGCTTTTTTTAAATTTTTTTTTCAATTTTTGGTGATGTTCCAAATTTAAAAGTGTGTTTTTTTCGAAAAAAATATTGACTTTAAAAATTCATAAAAAATCGAAAAAAAAATTTAAAAAAAAGCTCGTGTCATACGATAGCGAAACAAGTTTAACAAAATACAAAAAAAAACTTCGTCAAAAAATTACGAAAAAAATTGGTTTCGAGATAAACGCGTTCAAAGTTTGTAAACAAAGAAAAAAGGTTACCTTCAATCTGCCATGCCTGCTTCGTACTGTATGCCTTCGTTATCTTGTGTTTTCAAGAAATTCAAAAACACAAAAACAACCCACCCTTCAAGTAGGTACGAAATAACAACCACCAAAAGTCAGGTAGCAAGTAAAACAAGTATATACCAGCTGCCGTACGTAGGTAGCGCGAAAATTAAAAATGCGCTCTCACTAATCCGGCTGAAACTTTTGAACCCGTAGGAATTTTTCCATGAAATTTTTTTTCTTAGAATCTTAAGAATATTTACTAAAATACAAAATTATAAAATTTCAAAAAACGGCCAATGTCATGTCCCTCCTTAATTTATTTTTCGAGCGGGATCCCGGGAACTTCGAAAAATTTACAGCTTTCCCGGGAAATTTTTCTCCCCTATTTACAATTTACTAAATATGAATACACCCACTTTAAAAAAATATTAGTTATATATTTATGTTATTAATATTACTTTTTCTTGAAAGAATGTTCCTTTACACAAAAAGCTGCGTTTACTTTGCATCGATATTTTTATTAGAAAAATAAATATAATTTTGTTTTTCTAAAATCGTACACTCACAATATATTTTCTGTTACCGATTAAAGTTTATGTAAAAAATGATAAGTAAAGTTTGTTTTCAAATGAAAAATCAATTAAATCAATCTGGTACCATTGTGAAATAGAGACGGAGGAGATTATAAAAACAAACAAAAATCTAAAAATAGAATATTTGTGTTGTTAGTGTTGTCACTTCTGAGAATACAATAACAGAAAGAAAACTGCAATTTAGCTGCATTAGATTCGAGGCCATACTTGGGTGTGACCGCTAAACAGTCATGACATGGTATTGTTACGTTTGTAATGTAAGATGAGCGCAGGTTTGATTCTTACAGCCTCAGGTTGTTGAAAAATGTATCATATAGAGACAACCTGACAATTATCAGCCCAATTATGAATATTCCCTCGGATTTTTTCCTCTGCGGATTTTATTTTCTCGAGAAAAAAATTCTCCTATTCTAAACAGGCGAGGAAAAGAATAATAAGGGAGAGAGAATTGAATAATATTAATTGAATAATTGAATAATTCATACAAATGCTATCACAATTCTACCTATTATTGACATTCATAATACCTCCTTTTTTCCGGCGGAAGTTTCCCATTTCCAAAATTCCTTTAGAATAAGGGAAAAGGGAAAAGTGAAAAAATCCCCGGGAAGATTTTATTAAGAATAGGGGAACACGGAATAGGGAAAAAATTCTTACGGAATTGATATTAAGAATTAGGCTGTATAAGACACAAATAATAATACAATTTAAAATGGAAAATCACTAATGAGCCTGTCCATAAAAAGGCAGAAACTAGTCTAGTCTGATTTAAAAACTAAATAGTGTTTATAATTTTTAGAGAAAAACGTAAATTCTTCTTCTTAACCTCAACATTTCTACATAGAAATATATTTTTCAACTTTTTCTATCGGTAGTTTAAAAAACCATCTATAGAAATATACGTACTATCGTTAGTAGTTAAATATTGGCAGTTTTTTTTTTTGTTTTCACTTTCAAGAAAAATGTCCAATAATTCCAAAAACATTTTTTACAAAAATATTTTGTTTAAATACAAAATCATTTCAACTGAATTTACATGAAATTCAAACACACAAACATTGACTTGTGTATGGGTTCTATTTTGTAATCACAAAAAAATAAAATTTTTACATATCAAAATCAAAATAAAAAATCGTTTTTTTTTTTTTTACTTTTTGTCCGTTAAATATTGAAGATTGCTTTAAAAGACTTTCTGTTGTTTTTACTACTTTTATCGGTTATTGTTACATTGTTTAAATGTATAAAAATAAATATCAAAATGGGTTGAATATACAGAAAACTCAGTAGTTTTATTTTTAATTGTGTTTTCAATTATGTTGATATGTAATTTTTGTAGTTTTTAACGTAATAATATTGACAGTGTACTTTAAAAAAAAAAAATGCACTATATAAATCGGCAGTTTGACTGATTTAAAGCAAATTTTACATAATTAAGGTAAAGTTTTTGGATTTGAAACGAAATTACGAAATCATGTATCATAACCCTGCTTATCTTTTTATTCTTTAAATCCTAAGATGAAAATGAAAAATCCCAATTCAAACCTGTGTAGCATAGAAGTATGCCTAATGATATTGTACCAGTTGAGGGTTAATATTCAACACAATTTTTATAGCTTATGTCACAGCATTTATATCAATTCGTTGACAAAAAAGCACTTAGAAAAAAGTTTTTCGCGTTAATAGATCCTAACACGGTTTTCCGTAAATTGTTTCAAAAGTTTCCTTTCGCGATTTCGTTTTTTTAAATACTGTTTCTTATCATGTTCCACGCATTGAATCTATATTTAAAAAAAAAAATGCGCAAAAACATTTATTTTTGCGAGAACAAAATTTGCTTTAAAGTAATGTTGTGAATATTCGATAGAGTTAAGTTAATTTAAATTCAACAAATTACACATATTGCAAAAAATATCGTTTTTATTACAGTTTAAATCGAACTTTATATCGCAAATATATGGAAAACAAGCACTAACTTTTGAAATAAATTTTTTATCACACTTTTGCACAAAATTTATTTATTTTACTATTTTTTTATACATATGTGATAATAAACAGTTTTAAGTGGAATCCATTACAGTTATGTAGACATTTGGTAAACAAAATTTTTACATAATATATATATTGGGCATTCCACGAAAAAAACGGATTTTTGACCACGGGTATTCCGATTTGAATTATAAATTGCACGCAGTAACTCTATGGAGTTACTTAAGGATTGGAGTTATTATTTTCTCTACATTCGAAAAAAAAACACGGATTCACTCGCGATTTTATTGTTTTGAAAAATGAAAAATGTGCAAATGTAAGTTTCACATTCGTAGTTTCTTTAAGGGGGGACATGACATTGGCCGTTTTTTTAAATCGACTTTTTTATAATTTTGTATTTTAGTAAATATTCTTAAGATTCTAAGAAAAAAAATTTCATGGAAAAATTCCTACGGGTTCAAAAGTTACAGCCGGATTAGTGAGAGCGCATTTTTAATTTTCGCGCTACTTACGTACGGCAGCTGGTATATACTTGTTTTATTTGCTACCATGCAAATCGTTTGAAATGCGCCAGAGTGAAGGCATATGAAGCTTCAAAAGAAGCTCGAATTGCTAAACGATTCCAAAAAACTGTAAGAAACAACACAACACAAGATAAGGAAGGCATACAGTACGAAGCAGGCATGGCAGATTGAAGGTAACCTTTTTTTTTCTTTGTTCACAAACTTTGAACGCGTTTATCTCGAAACCATGTTTTTTGTACTGGTTGCGGCACTAGCGGGTTCATTTTTTGACGAAAATTTTTTTTTTTGTATTTTTTTAAACTTGATTCGCTATCGTATGACACGTCCTTTTTTAAATTTTTTTTCGATTTTTTATGAATTTTTAAAGTCAATATTTTTTTCGAAAAAAAACACACTTTTAAATTTGGAACATCACTAAAAATTAAAAAAAAAAAAATTTAAAAAAGCTCGTGTCATACGATAACCAATTTTGTTAAGATTTAAAAAAGTCATTTTTTTTCAGATCGGACAATTTTTGCGACTCCCAGCGCTGCAACCACGAGGCCCCGTTTTTTCTCTACCGCCAGTTTGGAGCTCTATAAAACCATGTTAGAGTGAAAAATATATTTTTTTGAAGTTTTTTGGAAAAATGTTTGTTTTTGACTGAGTTATGAATTTTTAAAAAAAGGTCTGTTTTCTCTGCCGCGAATGTAATGTCCCCCCTTAATATTGACCGGCACATTAACATTTAAGTTTTATTTTAATGGTACACACCTCTACTTTTTTTAATTGTTATGCAACTTAGTTTTTAAATGCATTTTCCTAAAATTTTGCCGCTTTCGATTTAAGAAAATAAGAATTATTTGCAAAATATGTAATTTTTACCAAAAGTTACACATTCACTGTTTTGGGTCTCGGGGTTAAAATATTTTGAATGATTTTTTGAAAAAAGCATATAGCATGTTTACATAAAAAAACGAAAATTTGTTATTTTTTAGATTTCTTATGATATAATTTTAAATGTAGTAAATCGCGCCCTTTATTGGATGCCTCTGTTTCAAAAGCTATATATTTAATTTTCATGATTTTTTCTGTACGTGAAAAATAAACGTATCTACCAAAACGTTATATTTTTCAAATTTAATATTTAATGTTTTCAAACCTACGTTTGTTCTTGAATGTCAAATTTATTTTAGAAAAAAAAATTGATGAAAAGATTAATGTCAAGATTTTTAGCAGCATAATATTTCCAGAAATATAAGTATAAAAATACACTTAACATCGTAAGTGTACCTATTTTTATAGTGTTCTTCAATTTAGTAATAAAAGAATAAAATTAAATGAAAAATATTTATAATATGTGTTTATTAAAAAAATAATTGTTTAAAGTGATAGTTACAAAAATTTTACTAAAATTTAGTAGCGTTTACTAATTTTTTGTACTAATTTCATTGTACACTTAGAATACTAGGTAGGTAAACCCCACTGCAAATGTAGTTAAAAACAACTGAAATTTCAATTAAAGAAAGCACGACTTACATTTCAGAAAAATATTGTCATTTGTTTTTTACTGTTCAAAAAACAATTGTAGTAAAAATGAACCACATATGCAGTAAAAAATAAACAAACTTTTCTAAAAATTCGGGTTCTGATGAGATCTTTAGCCAGATCGAAATACTAGTATCAACCTAGCTAAAATGTTTGATTTGCTTTATTTTTGTAAATATACGGAGGTTGGAAGCTCGTTATAAATTAAAAACAACATAAAAATAATCTCGATGTACATAAAAACAAAAAACTAACAAAACTGTAAAGCATTTATTTGTTTAACTACAATTGTAGTCAAAACAGAAATTTCTTCTACAAATGACTGTTTTTTCACTTAAAAATAAAGATACTGTATTACAAATCAAACCACTACAAATATTTACAGCAGAAGTTCCCTGAATGTACTAATAGTATTAATATTTGTTAATTTTTTTTTTACTGATTTTAGCAAAATGGTTCTAAATTGCATTTTACAATATTTGTACTCAAATTAAGTAGTGGCCACTAACTTTTTCTACTAATTTAATTGTACTAATTTTTAGTGTCCGACCGAACGTTCGGCTTCGGCTTCGGAGTTCGGCCAAAAAGTGATGTTCGGCCAAGTTCGGTGTTCGGCCAAATTTTGGCCGAACTTGGCCGAATACCGTATATTTGAAGAAGAACAGTTCATTTTTGATTTATTTCACGTAAAAAACAAAAGTTTCAAATTTATTTCACGCAAAAAAACAAAATTTTCAATTAAATTCGTCATATACTTTAGTTAAAATAATAAAGTTCAGGTATTTCCATATTTTTGTTGAAAACTTCAATAAAACAATTGAACTGACTTTATAATATTTTTGAAAAAAATATTCTAAATTTGCTTTTTTTACAAATTTATTGATGTTTGAATATTTTTTAATATACTTTAATGATGCTTTTTGTAGTCAAAATCAACGAAAATTTAAATTTTATTCAAACTAAAAAAAAATTAAAAAGTTCGGCTTCGGCTACGGCTTCGGCCGAATATTAAAAATTTTGCCGAAGTTCGGCTACGGCTTCGGCTTCGGCCAAAAAAAGTGACTTCGGTCGGACACTACTAATTTTATTAAAATTTAGTAATTTAATTTTGCGGGTTTTAGCAATTTGGTTTTGAATAGCACTTTACAATATGTTTACTAAAATTTAAAAGTTGCTACTAATTATTTCTACTAATTTCATTCTACTACAGTTCAGCAGACAAAAGATCAATAATTTGCAAATCTCTTATATTTCAATAAAAGAAAGCACACTACACACTATGTGTGTTGTTGTGATGTTAAAAGATTATTAGCATTATTTACACGAATAATCAATAATAACGAAAGAGTAATACATTAATAAAGAGTAATGTTCTTGGACTCTTCCATCATTGAATAAATTTTTTTTTATTTTTAACAAAACAAAATGTTTTCTTTAATAATTTGTTTACAATAAAAACATATTCATAAATAAACCAATAAAATTAAAAAAAAAATTATATATGTATGGGAGCTTTCTTTCAACTTAAAATATTCAAAAATAGTTAAACTAAATATTAATCTACTATTCAAGAGAAAAATTTTAATATGTATAGATATTGAATACGATCAAAAAAAATGGCCATGCCATAGCAAACAAACATGTTAAAATAGTACTAAAGTAATATTGGTACTTTTTTGTAAAGGAGCTTAATTCAAATAACTTATTGCACTTATGGACGTACATTGATTGATTGAGGAATTAAATATCCGTATCCTTTTATATGCAGATGATATAGTCATCCTTGCAGATAAAAAACATGTTTTGCAAGAGATGATAAATAATCTGGAAAAGTATTGCGACAAGTGGAATATGGAGGTGAATATTGATAAATCTGATATTATGGTATTTAGAAAGGGAGGACGATTGGCAAACGACGAAAAATGGTATTACAAACAAGAACAAGTAAGAATTGTGTCTGAATTTTGCTATCTTGGAGTAATACTTACACCTAAAATGTCTTTCACAAAACATGTAGAATGCAGAAACAATGCGGCCAAAAATAGCATTAACTCAACATGGCATAGCTATCTAAACAAACCAAATGTATCGCTTCGATCTAAATGGAAAATCTTTCAGGCTGTTTGCAGAGCTATACAAGCTTATGGAGCCCAAATTTGGGGATTTTCCTCATTCGAAATCGTTAACAAACTGCAAAGGTACTTTTTAAAGCGAGTTCTTAAACTTCCCGACAACATTCCCAATTATGCACTGGCTTTAGAAACCGGAGCTGAAGAGAGCCATTTTTACACCTTGAGCTTACATCTTAACTATATTGGAAATGTTCTATATAACTATAATGCAGAAAGACTGCCACACAAACTCTCTAAATTAATTCTACAGAAAAAATTGTTCTGGGCTAAAGAGATAAATAAAATTGGTGAAGAGGTGAACGTTTGCTTTAGTACAGGGTTGTATAAATCTGAGTGGATTGCGAAAAGCGGTGAATTTGTATCTAAACTTAAGGAAAAAAACCATAATAAATTTGTGGAAAGTGCAACAAGGAGCGAAACACGTATTTATAAATATTTAAATCCTGTTATGGGTTTTGGTTACATAATAGAAGAAAATCTTAAAGCAGCCGAAATATCAGCATTACTCAAAGCCCGTGCTGATGCATTGCCACTTAAGAAAAGCCTTTTTAATAACAACACAGGCAACGTTTGCAACTTGTGTAATACTGGAGAAGAAGAGGATATAACACATTTTATGGGAAAATGTCCAGTACTTAGAGAGTTTAGGGTAAGGTTTACCGGTAAAACACACTTTGAAAGAGAATATTTGATTAATTTATTAAATGGTGCCACATGTAGTTGGAAAAATCTAGCAAACTTTATAGAAGTTGCATTAAAATATAGAAAAAATTTGCTTATGGAATATAATAATTAACTATTAAAATTATATCAATAGTTTAAATTCAAAAGAATTAAAAGAAAATCATATATTTATTGTTAAAACACGTTTTGAAATTGAAATGTAGTATTATAGGCTGACGACTTTATGTCAGAGCCTTTTAAAACCTTTATTTTTAAATTTTTTATTAATAAAGTTTTCTAATCTAATCTGGACGTACAATGTATATATGTATATCATTCTAATTTCTGAAAAGTTCTAATTTCTGGACATTTTTTTTACAGAAAATTATAATAAAACTATTTATGTAAGCTTTATTTAAACACAAAACAATTTTTATTTAATAATATTTAATTAATTGAACATATTAAATTAATAGAAAAACTTTAAAATTTTAATTTTGTACAAGCATATCAAATCTCACATGCATATGACCGAATTGTACCCACCACGAATAACTCGGGGATTCCCGTTTTATTTTTACTTCTATGAGCAAAAAAATAATTTGTAGTGAAAATACAAAACAAAATAAAAAAAAATTCCAGAAATAAGAACCACAGGTTCTAATTTCAGAGCGTACAATACATTAGAGCGTTCAATACATTGCAAAATAATAATTTGTAGTGAAAATACAAAACATAATAAAAAAACTTCCAGAAATTAGAACCACAGGTTCTAATTTCAGAGCGTACAATACATTGGAATTGCCGGTTCTAATATCTGGACGTTTCTAATTTGTGAGATTCTACTGTACTATGCAAAAAAATTATTTTTTTTAACTTTCTGTATGGGAGCACATTTGAAATTTAAGAAATTCTAAAAAAAAAATGTCACAGCTTTTATGCATTGTCAAAAATATGAAGTTTGATATGCATATTGCCTATGTTTAACACAGAAACTCTTTAAAACAGTACAAAAAAAAGGTGTTTCTTGGAAAATCTCGTAAAACCTAAAATGGCAGGAATATTGCAAAAATATGTGTCCCCCTAAAATTTAAAAGCGGTATGGTCTCCATATAAAATACCAAAAAAATTATACATTTTTTAAGACAAAAAATTTAAAAAAGAAAAAATTAAAAAGCTACCATAAAAAGCCCTCAAAAATCCTTATCCAACGATACCACATTTGCATATGGTTCCTTTACTTTAAATACATTAAAAAGCAAAAAAAAAAAAAGTTCCGTTTTTTAACCTGGTTTTGACCCATTAAAATTCCGAGATGGCCGATAAGCCTAGACAGGTCGATCTTAATTTTTTTTTATTTTTCTTTATTACATATCCAAATTTTATCGAAATCGAAGTGTTTAGGTTCGAGTACTTTCCTTGTTAGTAATTTAAACATCAAAAAAGTACTGTAGATAGCTCCTTCAAAAATAAACATTGTTGTAGATAGTTCAATCTAATTTTGCAAAAAAAAAAAAAAAACAATGAGAATGATCTTTTAAATTTGAAATTAGTACCATAGATTACAACTACGTCAGTGAATATTTTGGCATCAAAACCTTATGCTTGTAAAGCATAATTAAAATCGGAGACCTAATGTCATATTTTGGCAGATCTATCGTGGAATGGCCGATATATTTTCCTTTTCTATTTCGGAATATAGTTATATCATTATTGTTTCACTATATGACCTATCAAGTAAATTGTAAAGAAAAAAGTATTTATCAATATTTGCAACTGTCAACATTTAAATGTATAAAATTTAATTTAAAAGAGTGCAAGTATACCCTGGGCGCTGTTACTCATGGCATACCTAAAACATTAGGCTTGAACTTATTTTTCTATTTTCAGCGACTACAACACTTACAAGGGAGGAGGTATCCTTTTCATTGTGCACAGGTACAAATATATCATTACTATGCATTATTTTTAGCTTAATACAACAGCAATTCCTAAATAAAACGCCAAATTTAATGTTACTCAAAACACATATTTTTTAATAACAAAGTTACTTGGAAGTCTTTACACATAATATATGCAGCGGTGCTTGTGTCTTCGAAAAAGCTTCCCTGCCAGCCAGTGGCGTACCCAGGCCAACCCCCAAAATATTTTCGATTTTTTATTTTATTTTTGTTTTGGTTAGTGTAATAAATGAATTTATAATATTTTTTTGAGACTATAATTTTTCAAACTAATGTTATATTAACTAAAATTGATCTATGGAAACACTACTGGAAAAATAAAACATAAAGACCATCAAATCCGCTAGATGCTATTCAAGATTGCAACAAGAAGCTTTTTCCAAACGTTTATATGTTTTTACATTTACTGATAGTAATTCCTGTTACAACTGCAGCCGCGGAGAGAAGTTTTTCCACCCTAAAAAGAGTGAAAACATATTTAAGGAATTCTATGGGTGAAGCTAGACTTGGTGCTCTAGCTCTTGCATCAGTGTATCGAGAAAAGGTTGAACCTGACAAAATCATTGACACTTTTATGAAAAAAATAGTCGAATTAAATTTTAAGAGTTTTGTTAATAGTATATAAGGATCTCAATTAATATGATAGCTCACTTATATAATAATTATAAACGAAACGAAAAAATAAACAAAAACAAAACAAAAACAAACGAAACGAAAAAACAACCCTTATTTTGCAATAAGAAAAAGGAACCATACTAAGATGTGTCTTTGTCTTTCGCTTTACTCTGTCTACATGTCTGTATATATTTGTTTGCAATTTGACCACACTAGATTATTAATCTATTAACATTTATTATAGAAACACATATTAAATTTAAATATTTTATTTTGTCTTTTATTTAATTAAAAGACAATTATTTTCACAAGCCGGTGACAACGCAAAATTTAAGTTGTTTTAATCCTCAATTTTGTTTTATGTATGAAAAACACATACAAAAGTCTTCCATGGTTGATTTTTTTATATGTCATATTAGAGTTGTACTTTTTAGTATCATTTTCCTCTTTTCTACTATATCTTGACATGCCGCGACATCTGCTTATCAGCACAATTTTTTTAGCAAAATTAATTAGTAAAACATTAGTATATTAGTAAAGCATTAGTATAAAACAGTTAAGTGCTGAATAAGTATAACAATAATTTTAGCTGAAAACACGATTTTAGCAAAAAAAATTTGCTAAAAAATTGTATATCTGATTTACAAGACGTTTTACTAACTTTTCTACTAACTTATTTTTTTGAGTGTAGGCTCTCGTATGTAAAAAATTATATGCTTTTCAAACAAAAAAAAAAATTAATAAAAAACAAAAATTGGACCGCCGCTGCTGCCAGCAAACAAATTTCAAAATGAGACAGAAATGGGCTCATAAATATTATTAAAATTTCATTTTTTTTTTATGAAAGTGGTTCTTCATTCAAACGAGCCTTGCTTTTTAATTCAAAAATGACTCAGAAACTATAAATTCCAAAAGTCAATCTTTTTAGAGCATTTATTGAATTGTTCACAAAATATTTAAATAATTTGTGAACCTTTTTTTTATAATTTTCTTCATATTTTTGTGTCTTTTATGATTATTTTCTTGATTCTGGACAATCAAATTTCAAAAATATGTGTTCTATTTGATTAGTTTTTGACTCCTAGAATATGAACTAGGGGTCGTAAACAGGACTGATTTTTATAAATCCCGGGATTCGGGATTTTGAAAACTCTGATTTCGAGAAGCCGGGATTTTTTGGAATTACGGAATTTTTTGGTATTTCAGGACTAATTTTATTTTATAGTTTTTAGAAACATTTTAAAAATATTCAAATAAAATAATTCATTAGAAAATTTTACTATTCACATATTACAGTATGAAAAACAATCAAAAACTATTAACTCATTATTGACCAAGTGTTCCGTTTTTAACCCAGCATTTTTAAACGGTAATATTTTTTAATTGATAAGTATAGTTAAAAACCGTTCCATAAAAAAAAAATTTACCCTTGATTTTCGAATTCAGCGGGAGAATATACATAAAGAAATTTATCTCTTATCAAATGTACATGAAAAATATGTCATTTTGTAAACTAGTGTAATTAAGCGGGTTAAAAACATTAAACTAATTAAACATCTTCAATACAAGCGTGAATAAAAACTAGTGGAAAGTTGTTGTTCCAAATAATTAATTTTTAAAATTATTTTATGGGATCTTTTTCAAAAACTATTTAAATATATATATATATATATTATTTATTGTTATGTTGATGAGACAATATGAAAATGTGTTCGCCGTTAAAAATTAGTTCATCAATCGTGCATAGTATTTGATAATCTGACCGATCGGACCATGATTTTTTTTAATTTAGAAAGTCTAAATAATTCCGTATTGCCTAAAAAAAATGGCTGGTTTTATTAAATTACTAAATTACTAAAATACTTTTAAAAATTATAATGTCAGGGTTAGCATAGAACAGTTTTAAAAATGATCAAAATACACGATATTTTTCAAAAAATAAAAAATTAAGGGTTAATTTACAATATTAAAATTTCATATACATATATATAAATTTTGGTTCACAAATTTATACAAAATTAAAATTTTTGAAATACCTTCAACCGTCTATTATTTATATTCTGTAAAAGTTTCAGCTTTGTTTGCAAATATTTCCAATAGAAGGCAAAAAAAAATACACCAACGCGATTACACAAGTTACTTAATGAAACATTTTTCTATATATCGAAGAAGTTTGGTTGAAAAATGTCCAGGAGATCTAATATTACAATTACAATTTGTGCTTGGTTGAATTAAAGCTCCATTAATTAATAGATCTCATAGTATTTATCACATTTAAAATATATTACATCAAAAAAAAAATAGCCATATATTAGAATTTCAAAGGGAACCGCGATTATTTTGAAAAACACGAATTTTTGCCTGTTTAATGATATTTAGTTGGGTTAAGGGTTACCTATTGCCAGGAAATCATATTAAATATTTTATAAATTCGCAAAATTAAAAATTATATATAAGGCTACTTTATGAGAATATAAGAATTTTGTTTGCTCCATAATGTGTTTTGAAACGCTTTAATAAAAATACGAAGAATAATTATTAAATTTCGTAAAATTTTAAAAAAAGTTCATAAAATGTTAGCTTTTAAAATTTTTAAAATGCCTTTTTGACTCGGAGGAGCTATTTACAAAGAAACTCAGTTGACGTAATATGCTAGCCAATTTTAAATATACTTGTAGATATCAGACGCAAAGAACATACATTTTCTAAAAATTTACCCCAATTCCTCATAAGTTTGTGATATATTCCGTTATTGGGGCGCTGACATTAACTTGGTATTTATGAAACTCTTAAAAATTACTCCGTTTTTCAAATACTGTTCCCAAAATTCAATTCAATTCAATTAAACGGTTCAAAATCCCTATGGAAAAAACTTCGAAAGTTTAAAAATCGGGAAATTTTGCTTTCAATAGTAAACCACCATACAACTTTTTACCAAAAAAAAAAAAAAAAATTTGGAATACCACTCCTTCAACCAATTGGAAAAAGTAAGGATACCCTAATGTATGTCCAAGTCTTTTCTCGGTTTTGGTTTGGATCTGAAAGTTAAAAACTATGAGAAAATGAAATAAAATTAATGAAAAAACTTGTAAGTTTCAAGTAATATTTTTAATTTTTTTATGTACTTTTAAAATATCATCAATACTTTCGGTGAAGACCTTTCAATGTGAAACTTTGCATGTCCTAGTTTTTAAGTACACTTAGAACACTATGTAGGTAAAGACTACTGCAAATGTAGTTAAAAACCAATGAAATTTCACTTAAAGAAAGGACGACTTACATTTCATTCAACTAACATTGTCATTTGTTTTTTAATGTTCAAAAAATGACTAGCAATTGTAGTACAAATGAACCACATGGTAGTAAAAAATAAACAAACATTTACTTTTTTTTTTTTTTAAAAAAAACAACTGCAAAAAATTAATGTAAAAATCATAAAACAGTCATTTGATGTGGTTTGTTTTTTTTTTAAATGAACTACAAGGTTAGTAAAAAACTTAATTTGTTCTACAAATGACTGACATTTACATTAAAAATAAAGAAATTGTATTACAACCCAAACACCTACATATTTTTAAAGCAGAAGTTCCCTGAGTGTATGTTCTACCTAACCCTGTACATCGTTTCTCTCAGCTTAAAGAACCTTGAGAAATAAGAGGCATCTAAAGTCAGTTTCAACAGGTGTCGAAAAGTGTCAATTGTCGAAAATAGCTCAAAAACACTAATAAAAAAAAGATAGTACAAATAGTTAAAAATTCAGCAACGACAACTGAAAATAGTACCTGAATTTGAGCCAGCAGAATTTATAATGAAATGGATAATCACAATCTGCTAAAGAAACTAATTTTTGGTTGACAGTTGTAGTTCAATTAACTAAGAATTCAGCTAAATCAATAGAATTTTTAAGCGAATCATCAGAAAATTTCTGATAAAAAGGTCTTTCCGAGATATAGATAAAATAAAAAAATATGAGAATATAACGCCATCATCTACAAGTGAGACTGAAAGCAAAGACACAAAAAATAATGGTTTGGAAACAATTGTGGTTTAAATTAACTGGCAATATTTGTACAGTTCAGAAACCCGAATTACTAAATTTTAGGTAGAAAAATTAGTTCAAATACGAATGAAATTTGTTTGTTTGTTAAAACGAGATAATTAATAACTTTAGTCAAATAACTAAATTAAACGATAACAATAGAAAACATTAGCTCAACCGAATTGGAGCACGTTTAAAAAACTTTTGAACTAACCTTTTTCTATGAGTGTACTCTACGCAATGGTTTTGTACCCGAAGTTATAATTGTGGGTATCAAATGCAAATTCGGTATCAAATGCAAAATTTTAAAAGAAAAAAATGGAAATTCGGCCTAATCGCGTTTCTACACAAAAAAAAATCTTTTGAGAACCAACTTTATTGTCAGCTGCATTAACCGCGGTTGCAGACACTGATAGTTTGTTTGTGCTAACTGAAATCCGGTTAATATCACAGAGTGTTGGCTGGAAAAATATTTTACGAATGGGTCATAAATAAATTTGATTGTAACAATCAAATAATTATATTGCTGCAATCGAATCATGCATTTGACAAAAGCTGGTTGCCACAATAAATCTGTTTTTTGTGGGTGTACATTTAAAGCCAAATTAAAGACATTTGGACAGTCTTAGCAATAAAATCGAACAATTCGTAATTTAAGCGACACCTTTATATAAATATGTACAGAATATAAATAACTTAGGTTGATTGCCTGGCTCTAGTCCTTTCCTTTCCTGTTTAAGTGTCTAGGATACAGTAATCATTTTTAACCACAGCACATTAGAACGACGATGACTTCATCATATATTCACTAGTAAATATATGATGATATGTGAATTGAAGATGAATTATAATAACAAAATAAAAATAATGGCGTTGCTAAAATAACATATCATATATGTAGTCCTGTAGTCCTTTTTAAATTGAATGGTAAATTAGATGTGTTTTATAAAAATCGATGTTAATAAACTGACACTTCGCAATTGGGATTTTTTTTATTTTTTATTTGAGATAAAAATTAACAAAATGCGCTGCCTAAGAGCTAAGAGTTATCAATTTGTGGTCATTAATATGTATATTTAGGTTAATAGTTCAAACTTATACTTACATTTTATATTAAATTATTTTATTTATAAAAATATACAGCTTATATAACAATCATTGTGTACCATTTCAATTAGGCGGTAAATACTCTGAAAAAAATAAAAACATAACAATTATTAAATTACATGTAAATTCATTCAAAATTGTATTGACTTATTTATTAAAGTCTTTTTCGGGCAAGTTCTGAAAAACTAATTTATATAAAATTTTACGTTTTTAACATAAACAACAACAAAACTCGACCTGACGATAGCTCAGAGGGCTAAAGCGCTCTGTGTAACGTGTAGTGCGAGTGCATGTGGCATTAGAAATTAGTTTATCTATACCACGGTCAGTGATTGCACAGAAAAATTTCATATAGACGCAATCGAACAAATAAAAACATAGCAAATATTACATTATTCAAAAAATTCAAAAAAAAACAGGGTCACTGACGAAGGTTCAATACCAGAAACTGCGCAGTCTAAATCAGAAAAAAATTTAAAATTTGCATTGTAGTTATGATTTTTTAGAAAATACACTCATTCTTCTCTACCACGCCTTTCACAATTAAATTAAATAAAATTGCATATTAATTATAGTATTAATTGCAATTGTCTGAAAAAGACGTTAAAATTCAAACTCAAACACGTAATTTTATCTGAAAACGAAAATTGTATCAAAAATAAACGATCTCAGTAATTCACCGTAATGTAATTCAATACTTTCGTTTGAAAAGTCTCAGTCCAATCGTCGGCTGAAGGTGCGTGAGCTAACTGAAATTATGGGCATTTCAAAAAGTGTTATACATCGCATATCGACCAAAAAATTGGATATGAGAAAGCTGTACGAAAGATGGGTGCCGCATTTTCTCACAATAGATTAACACACAGCGTTGTGAAGATGTTTTAATAGTGTGTTTGGCGATGTTGCGCCGCAATAGAGCAGAGTTTGTGCATCGATTCGTAATCATGGATGAGACCTGAGTTCACCACCTCACACCTGACCCAAAGGAACAGTCAAAGCAGTGGACTGTAATGGGAGCATAGTGTCCAAAGAAGGCGAAGAAAGTACCATTTGCAGGCAAGGTAATTCGTCTATTTTTTGGAATACGCGTGGGACAATTTTTATTGATTATCTTAAAAAGAAAAAAACAATCAATGGCGATTTAAATTTATTTTCATCGGGATAAACATTAATTGCATTTATAGTAATTAAATGTGCTAAAGTCCCAAAACTTATTTAACAAATTGTGAAAAGCAATCTGATGTAGGCGTTGTCCCTATCCGGATTTCATTCCTGCCTAAGGAAATCTTCAGGGGACTTTGTTATTAGAATTTCTAGAGATATTTGTTATGTTAAATCACAAACTCAATGAGAATTTCTTGTCCTCGTCTAGGAGCGAGATTCAAAATTTAAAATATCAAAGAAAAAACAAAAACAACAACAAAAAATTGTCACAATTGGCTTTGTCATCTTCCAAATACGAGTTTAGTGCTAATTTATTGCAGCGTTTAGTGAAATTAAGGGGAAAAAAAGTTTTGCTTCATCAAGACAATGCACCAGTTAACACATCCACTATTGCGATGGCCAAAATCAATGAATTAAAGTTTAAATTGCTTCATCGCGCACCTTATTCGCCATATTAAGATCCCTCGGATTATTTTGTATTTCCAAACTTGAAAAAATAAAGAACATTTTCCCCAAATTTGTTTTGTTTTCTGATATACAAAAATATATTACAAAACGAAATAACTTCAAAATAACAGGGTTTTTAATTTTAAATCATTGTTAAATTAAATGCAAAAACCATTAAAATGTTTTTGGTTGCCCTAGTCTTTTTGGCAAAATTTAAAATTAAATTGCCAAAGTATTATCGTAGTTTATTAGTTTGAACTTTATAGTTTAAAATTTTCATTGGGTTAAAACAAGTCTTCTTTTTTACAAACTTTTAAAAAATATATATTTCTTTTACATTTTCCTGAAAATGATGCACAAAATGGCGTGTTATGGCAAGAATACGAAAAATTTGGAATTCTTCAAGTATAATTATAAATGTGGAAATATTTAAAAAAAAAAAAAAAACTTTCCCTACTTATAACACAAAAGATTTTTAAAATTTTTTAGCAGATTATTTGAAAGGAGTTACGGGATCGATGAAAGGGAATTTTTATGAATCATAAAATTTTTTATAATTTTTCATCTTGTGCTTTGATTTCACTAAACTATATAAATCACTTTCCAAGAGTTCCAGCCTATTAAGAAATTATCCAGCGAAAAAGTTTTTAGTTGAGGTCGAAATGAAAATAAATTCGCGAAAATCTCAAAAAACGCATAATTAATTTATTTTGCAACTAACTTAAAGTAACATTTACAACATATAAAAATTTCAAGTGTGTATCAGAGGTGTTCCAAAATAAACGGAATTTTTACGAAAGTACACACAGAGAAATAATGTGACAACCGAATTGAAAAGTGTATTTTAATGGTAACAACTTATAACTAGTGTCCGACCGAGTATTCGTCTTCGGAATTCGGCCAAAAAGTGATGTTCGGAAAAGTTAGGCCTTAGGCAAAATTTTGGCCGAACTTGGCCGTGTATTTGAAGAAATTGAGTACATTTTCAGAATAAATTCTTTAAGTTCTACTGCAATTCGTTACATTTCCAATAAGTGTTTGCTAAAATTTTACTAAATTTTAGTAACTTTTACTAATGTTTTACTAGCAAATTACAGTCACGTTCTGCTAAATTAACAAAACGATCTGCTGGGCTAATATTAGCAGAAATTTTTGTAACATTTACAGATTTTTCTGTGACTTTTACAGATTTTTTTTATTTTTTTAAAAGAGCAATACTCAGTCAATTCTTCCTATTAATTAATGTGTTGCTTTCTTTGGAAAGGGGATAGTGGAGAGATGAAGGGTAGTGAAAGATGAAGGGCTTCAAACAGGGCAACACTGTAATTGCGCGAGTAGATAAGTCTTAGAAACAGTTGTTGCTCGCCACCTGATGTAGAGTTAGCGAATTTATTGAAGCTTTTTGTTGCATAGCCCTGATTAATTATTTTACTTCGGTGGGTTTAAGTGCTATGGGAACACCAAAGGTGGGTGCAGCGATACATATAAGTGATAGAAAACTCATACATATTATTTTTCTAAATTAATGTTGTCGTCACCGGGAATCGAACCCGGGAATCTGTGTAACAGTCCAACACGCTAACCATTACACCACAACGCCCACTGAACTTTTTGTCGTATTTATGAAAACTTAGTGTCTAGATCAAATAATTTTCAGCTTTAAAATAATTTGTTATTAATATTTTTTTTTTCAATTCGGGTTTCAAAAGTCAGTCAAATTAAATTAGTTAAATTAGCAACCAAAATTAGTAAAAATTTAGTAATTTGTAAAATGAGAATAACAAAAAATGTTACTAAAATAACTTTATACTAAAAATTAGTATAATAATAGTAAAGTGAGATTAAAAACTGTTTTACTAATTTCTATACTAACTTTTTTTGTGTGTACAACGTAGACAAAGTTCGAGAAAATCACGCAAGTAGTAGTAATAGTGCACGGAAATAGTTTAACAAGCTTTAACTTTTTTATTTCTACGAACTATGTTTGTGCAATTTCTCTGAAACAATTCGAAATAATCCGAAAAATTGTGTAATTTTTGACCCCATTTCTTAACCCCTAAACAAGAGATTGGGCCGCAAAAAAAATACGTGAGCCTTATTTTTTTTTTCTTCTCTCTTCTTCTATCACATATCCAAATTGCATTAAGATCGGAAGACTCCCCTTGTCACAAAAAAATGTGTAAATTAAAAATGTTTTGCTGATTTAAGCCCTGCAAACAAATTTGTGGATTTAGCGGAAAGTTCTAAATGTATTATATTGTATTTTCTATTGTATTTTCTTTGGCCGTTAACGGATTAAACATCATAAGTTTGCCACAATTTATAGTTTAAATTTACTATAAAAACACTAAAATATTTTATCATTTGAATATAAAATCCACTTTTTTTTTTTTTTTGCTTTTTTTTTAACAAATACCTTTATATTGACTGAGAAATTTACTTTTTGGCTTTTAGCCAAAATAACTAAAAAACGAAAGAAAATAAAACTAAAAACTTTGTATAACCCTAAAAAACAGTGTTATACAGTTGAAACAACAATAAAGCAAGGGTATCATGGGTTTTTTTTTCTGTTTTGAATGTATTCATATCAACTATAAAAACTTTTTATATTATACCCTACACTAATATAAATTTGGTAAACTAAACTTGGACTTAAACATGGAGTATTTTTTAAATCGTTTAAATAATGTCTTTTCGGAAACCTCCCAGCAAGTGCTTTCATTTCCAAATGAGTGATTAGCATGCATCTAAATTTTGATCTAAATTTTTTTACAACTTATACTTTTGGCGTCAGAACCAGTTATTTTTGTTAACCCATTTTTCACTGCCGTTGCTTTAAAGCACCACCTACTTTTAAGGTCCGGTCATATCGGATAGGAGGGAGAAAGAATAACGCAATAAAAAGCATGTGATAATTTTAGATCACTATTGAAATAATTTTAAAAAAATTTCAAAATTATTGTTCCAGGGTTGCCAAATAATTAGTTGAAAAATAAAATTTTGCAAATTTTTTTTATTGCACATTTTTGAAAAATATTAATTTATAGACAGAACAGCCGTGTTATAAAGGTTATATGCTGATTTGGTCAGGGACGTATGGGAAAATTTTTGTAATGAGAAAATTTTATTGTGCAGTATGTACTGTTCATGTAAAATTAAAAGATCGGATCAATAACATTGTAAGAAATTTAATTTGCAGAAAATTACTTCGTTTTCTTTTTTAATGTGAAAAAATTGCTTTTTTCTTTCACCAAATAGACAAATTTTAAAAATTAATTCGCCATATTAAAATTTTAAAAATTGTCGAAGAACACCAATATTTTTAAAAAATTCTCAAATTGTGTATTACAGTTTGATTGATATTTGCTTTAGCAATAAATAAAATTTGCTATTTCCAAAAAATCTTAACCCGTTAAGTGCACACAAAGCGCCAACGTTTGAATTTAAATAGCGAATACTACCAAGACAATACTGCTTAATTATATATTTTTGAAACACTAAATTTGTTCTTGATAATTTTTAAATTGGGTCTTTAAAATTGTTTATTTCTATAAATTTTTATTTTCAACTTAAATACTTTTATGCATATCTTCAAGTTACAAAAAGTATATATGCTATGGGCTAAAATTTTATAAAATTAGATATATTTATAGCTAATTAAATATAATTTAATGTTGCGGAAATGGACAAATCTCGGATAAAATTGTATTAAATTATATCTAATTTGATATAATTAGATATATGTAGATGGCCCATTTTTCGGACCAGTTTGTATGTGTTTATATATGGGAACTTATTAAATGATATATGAGACTCCATAATAAAATTTTTACAAGGGTTACTATAAATAATGTCATACTTAAATTTATTAAAATGTACAAAACTGGATCACATTGTACAAGATTATAAAAAATTTTTTTTACTCGGGCAGTTAAGCTTACGGGCGATTAACAATGTAGTTACAATAATGATGTGATGTGTTAATGTTTTTTATGATTACTGGTAACCCTAAATTACCGATTCAATGCCGTTTTAAGGAAATATTTTTAACCAAAAATACCCTAACGAAAAACCCCATAGCGAAATATTTCTAAAATATCGATAACCTTAACCTTCTAACGGGTAACGCTGCCTCAGGGCAGCCGTTTTATTTTAGAAATTAATATATTCCGATAGAGAACTAAATATTTTGCGAAGAATATTTTCGTACGCAGTCCACGGTTTGGAAGCGAGAAAGCTTCAAAATCAAAATTTCGTAAAATTTCAAAAATTAATTATTTTTGAAAAAAAAAAAATAGTTTTCAAAAATTAAGTTTGTTATAATTTTTATTAAAAATAAAAATTATGTTTTTTTTTTTTTTTTTTTAAATTTAAGTTGACAAAAAACACTTTATAATAAAATATAAGTAAGATAAATGCTTTATAAGTCCTTACATTAGTCCAAGGACTCACAGGATTTTATAAGGATTCCTCTAAAGGACATCCTCTTAACTTATAAACTAATAGACGGATTTTTATGAAATTTTGCAGAAAAGAAGACATTAAGTATTAAGAGCAAAGCGTTGAAGTTTGAACAATATAAATTAAAGTTTTAGATACTTTTTCGCCTAATTTCGCTTTTTCCAAAAAGCGAAAATCGCGATATCTTCTTAAATAGGAGCAGAAAAAAATATAGTTTTTTGAGCGTGGTTATACCTTGGTAAGAGAAATATTTTTTATCGAAAACTTCTCTTTATAATCTTTAGTTTACAAAATGCACCCTAAAATATTTTTTTTTTCTCAAAAACATAAAACAAGTTTATAAGTTTCAAGTTTATTAATCATAAATACATACAAGCAACATATCGTTCATTCCATAATTTGCATTTTTTGACCTGAAGTCATCGGTCTTTCTTCATATAGTAGACAGGAAAACTCTATGGAGCAATATATACACTCCCGTTTTTAGATTTTTCAAATTCAACTCTCGATTTTATTCGCGTTTTTAATTTTTCAAAAATTTAAAAAAAAATTTTGAACCTAGTGAACTTTGATGACCTACAATACTTTAAACTGGCTACTTCGAAAATTAAAAAAAAAAAATTCGGAAAGCTGCGATTGTCTACATTTACGATCTGTTATCTAAAAATAACATATTTTTCCTAAACATGCAGTTTAATGCTGTTGCATTTTTAAATGCATTTTGCAGTTTTTAATTTTGGTGTACTACATATTGCTGTTATCTGTAAAATATGTATACCAAGGATGAGTTTTTGGATGCCAGTTAAACTCGGTTTAGTTAAACCGACAATGAATTTTTTCTGCCATTTCCAAGCTTATTAACAAACAATTGTCGGAACCATTTAATTTTGTTTAGAATTTTGAGCTTTATTACAACACAATAAAATAAACTACATTTCAGGAGCGGTATTCCATTTCAAAACTTCTAAGTTTAAAGTTAATCTACATCCCAAAATATTACATAAAATAACATTAACCCTGAAATAACCTAACGAAATTACTTAAATTAACGTTAACCTTAAAATAACATAACAATATAAATTAAAACATCAATAACCTTAAAATACCCCCCAACGAAAGATTCACAAAATACCGTTATCTAATACCGATAACCGAATGAAACGGCTGCCAACCCTGCTGGTAAGTATAAAAGTAAGCCTTATTGTTTAGAAACTTGTAACCACTTGTTTAATAATTGCTTAGAAGCATACTAATAAATACTTTATGCTAACCAATTATTTTTCTTAGTGTACTGCTTATTATTTAGATATTTGTGATGTGGGTCTATTACATTTAAATAAAGCTTTCGTTACTTTCAAGAATGTAATCCATTTCTAGAAATTGCAACTGAGTAATTTTATGGTATCTTTCAGTCGGTCTTGACTGCCATACAGATTTTTTATTTGTTTTAGTACATTTTTCCTTTATCATCATGAATAAAATGAGTATATAAGGTGTGCGCTCGAAAAAATTTTAACATGCGTTTTCCTTTATAACTATAAGATTTCGTTAAAAATTTGTTTGAGCATAGTACCTTCTAAAAATATGTCATAAAATAAATTAATGGCAATCTAGAATTTGTCTTTTCAATTTTTCACAAACTGAGTGATGAAACAAAAGTTCGATTGAAAATAATCCTTCTTGGACACATACAAAAAAAAATTAGCCAAGGAATCAAAAGCTAGTCGTCAGACTGTTTCAAAAGTAATTCAACGGTTTAAGGTAGACTTGACCCTTGAATAAAAATAATAAAAATATTCCCTAAAAAGTTCCTGGTATGGCAAGCAATATACAGTTGTGGAAAAAGGAGGAAGTCGTTTGTAAAAAAAGGAACAATAAAAAACGAAATTTATATAATAGAATGTTGGCAAAAAAAAAAGACTACACTCAAAAAAATAAGTTAGTAGAAAAGTTAGTAAAACGTCTTGTAAATCAGTGAACACTATTTTTTAGCAAATTTTTTGCTAAAATCGTGTTTTCAGCTAAAATTTTTGTTATACTTATTCAGCACTTAACTGCTTTATAATAATGCTTTACTAATATTATACTAATGTTTTACTAATTAATTTTGCTAAAAAAAAATTGTACTGATAAGCACATTAAAAGTGTGGACGACAACCAGATTGAAAGATATGCGCAGAATGAAGCAGATGTCGCGGCATGTCAAGATGTAGTAGAGAAGAGGAAAATTATACTAAAAAGTACAACTCTAATAAGGCATTTAAAAAAATCAACCAAGGAAGATTTTTGTATCTGTTTTTCATACATAAAACAAAATTGAGGATTAAAACAACTTAAAAATAATTGTAAAAATAATTGTCTATTAATTAAATAAAAGACAAAATAAAATATTTAAATTTAATATGTATTTTTAAACTAAATGTTTATAGATTAATAATCTAGTGTGGTCAAATTGCAAACAAACATATACAGACATGTAGACAGAGTAAAGCGAAAGACAAAGACACACATCTTAGGTAGATTTTTATGGTTCTTTTTTCGTATTGCAAAAAAAGGGTTGTTTTTTCGTTTCGTTTGTTTTTGTTTATTTTTTCGTTTCGTTTCTATAATTATCTTCGGCATTTGCGTCCTTTAAAAGATAGCATCATTTAGACAACCATTGATGTAAGTAGTTGAAAGAAAATTTTTGTTATGTTATATATATTTATTTCTATATATTTTCAGATATTAAATTAATTCATGTCGTCAATGTGGGAAAATTAAAATTTTTATATTTCGTAATTATTGTAAATTATATTTAAAAGAATCACAAAAATATGTTATGTTATGATTTTCAGCAAATAAATTAACTAAATTACAATTTTTCTACAAATTTTTTGCGTTTTTTTTTCAGTCTACTAAAATTCATCAAAAATTTTTTTAATTTTTAGCAAGACTTTTGTATTTCTAATCCACTAAGTGTTAGCAAAACTTTTGTTGAATCTACTAATTTTGTAGCTAAAAATCAGCTCGCTGATTTTCAGCAAAAGACTTTGCTGACATTAGCAATTTTTTTGCAAGCACCCTCCTGACTAAAATTTTGCTGACTCAGCAAAATTTTTTGCTGACTTTACAAACTTTTTTTTTTTTAGTGTACTTACATTTATACGCCAACACAGTATGTGCATATAGTCACCTAAAACGCAAAATAACGTATCACCAAAATCGGTTTTTATTGATTACGATTCACTATATCATATTACATATCTGTACAAAATTTTAAACCACTATTATCAGAAATAAGCAAGTTATAACCAAAATTCAAAATAACGTATCATCAAGTACAAAATTTTCTCAAACAAAATAACGTATCATGTTAAAAAAAAAAAAAAAAATATTAAAAATTCAAATTTGGATTTTTTTTTGAACACAGCTACCATTGATTTTTGTATTGTTCAACTCGGCATTGTTCTCTTTTTTCCGAAAATTTTCGAAAGGAAATATTTGAACGTTTTTGGCAAATGTCATGGGACCAAAATAAACTTTATGTAACCAGCAGTATAGAAGTTTCCATGAAAAAGCGGATTTATAAATATATTATATTTAAATGTTAATGTTAATCCAGATTTGAAAATTTTGTTTCAATATCTCAAGAATTTTCAATTTAATATAGTTTTTTGCTCTTCATGTAAACAAATGAAAGGAGATGCGGCATTATTTTGAAAAAAAAAAAAATATAACAAAAAATAAAAACTAAATAAATCAACCATTGGTCGTCAAGGGGTTTAAACAGCTTTAATAAATTTTCCCTTTTTTTGTTCAAACTAATAGTTATTTGAAATTAAAACAATGAACATTTTACTAATTATCAAACTTATTTCACATTCTAAACGTTTGTTTTACGTTATATTAAAATAAAACATTATCATTGATGATACGTTATTTTGTTTCAGAAAACAACAAATCAAAATAACGTAAGACTTGAACTTGAAAAATTCTTTCAAAAAGCATTTTTTTCCATTTAAAATGGAAATGTTTTCGTATTTTAAGGCAAAGTAAGAAAACCAGATATTTTGAATTTTATAACGTTTTTGCTTCTCCTGTAAACTTGTAAAAAGTGATGTTACGTTATTTTGAATTTTAGGTGACGATATACTTCTGGCCTGACTTGGCATCTTGCCATTATACGCAAAGAAAAAGCTCATCATATTTATAGAATGTTTCATCGATTTTCGTCCAATGTAATGTTTCATAGTATTTATGAAACATTTTATAAAAACCAAAATCAATTTTATCATATTTATAAAATGCTTCAATATACATTAGGGCATTCAATCGGTTAACCTTATACTCGATTAATCGATGAGTTTTAATCAAACAATTGTTCAAGTAAATTGAAATGGCCAATTTCGAGTGAAAAGTCAAACATTGAGGTGTATACTATTTAAGAAATTCTTTTTATTTTGAAATTTTTGATATTAACAAACGTTTATTTTAAGTTTTGATAAGAAAAAAAAAACATTTCAGAACTCCTGATTTTGTATTTTATATATTCTTAACGTAAAATGAATGATATGACCAATTGAAATTGTTCGAGTTACTTGAGTAATTTTAAAATCGTAGTCGATTAATCGAGTAAGTTAAAAGCGTCAAAATAGAGTTACTCGTTTGCTCGAACAAAACCAAACCCGAGTAATTTTAATACTCTAATATATATAAAGGATATATTCTATGAGTAAAGATTGCATTACTGTTGTGTAGAAAAAATTCATAGAGACCATGATATGATGATACTTGTTGTTTATGAAATGTTTCATAAATATTGATAAAATTGTTACATTGGACGAAAAATTGATAAAACTTATTCCTGTTTTTCTCTGGGTGTATAGCAAGAGAGCCCTTGAGTGGTATGAAGCAAAAAACATTGTTTTTGTATCTATGCAGGTAAATCCTACAAACTGCCCGGAAATAAGACAGTTGAAAGATATTGGCCACAAAAAAGGTGTCCCATGGCATGGACGATTTTAAGCAGAGATGTTAAACCAGCACCGAGATGGTTACAGAAAGTACTTTAAAGTCCTTAACCCTCTAACGGGTAAGGCTGCATCAGGGAAGTTTTCATAAAATTTATCACAAATGCGTCAAATGAGCGTTTTATACTTAGAAATTAATATATTCCGATAGAAAACTAAATTTTCTAAATATTTTCCAAAGAAATTTTTCATGTGCACGGTTTGGAAGCGAGAAAGTTTCAAAATCAAAATTTCGTAAAACTTAAAAAATTAATTATTTTTGAAAAAAACATAGTTTTCAATAATCTAAAAACCCTATTTAAGTTTACTAAAAACTCTATAATAAAATATAAGTAAGATTAAAGCTTTATCTTTAATAATAAGTCCTTAATTTGGTCCAAGGACTCACAGGATTTTATCAGGACTCCTCTAAAGGGCATCATCTTAACTTATAAACTAATAGACGAATTTTTATGAAATTTGGCAGAAGGAAGACATTAAGTATTAATAGCAAAGCGGTGAAGTTTGAACAATATAAATTGAAGTTTCGATACTTTTTTCGCCTAATTTCGCTTTTTCCAAAAAGCGAAAATCGTGATATCTTCTTAAATAGGAGAAATGGTAAGAGAAATAATTTTTGTTCAAAACTTCTCTTTTATATGCTTTAGTTTTCAAAATGCACTCTAAAATATTTTGGCTCATATCGCCTAAATTAGGCAACGATAAACAATTTTGTTGAAGAACTTATTATTTGTTTTTCGAGTGGAGCACATAGTATGAACAAAACATCGTTTGCCAGTTAGAGCGTTAATGAAAGGGTTTCCCGAAAATGTGAATAAATTTATAAAGGGAGAATAAAACTGATTTTTTTTCTTGCTTGTAAAACCTTTTTTTATTAATAAAAAAGGTTTTAAAAGCCATACATTTTGTGTTTGATTTTTTATAAAAATTTTTCTGTGTTAACATTTTCGAGCGCACACCTTAGAGAATATTTAACCTTGATATTGATATAAAAAATAAAAAATACAATAAAACACAATAAATATCTCCTTTAATATGGCATCATGAAAAGCTTTGGATTGATTTGATCTACAAGTAAAAAAAAATTTCGAACTTTTTTAAATATTTTTTTTTTAATATTTGTTCAATGTTTAAATTTGTTTGAGCTAAATCAAATCAATAACTTACAATTCGTCTTTTTTTTAATCTTAATTAATCGAAGATAATTCATTTAACTAATTAATTTATCTTAATAGATCGAAGATAATTCAAACAAAGCGCATTTTTTTTGGAATTTAACTCTTCTGTTCCGTTTGGGTCAAAATTACCCAATTTTAGAAAAACTTTACTTAAAATTGCTTGTTTCCAGTAACATTCAGTTTTATTATGTCTAATTCATCAAAAATCGTGTATTAATATGGAAAAATTATTATTCTCTATGAGCGAATTTATTTTTTGCACCCCAGTGTAGAAACGTTTATGACCAGGGACAGGAACTTCATGCACTTAAAAAGTGTGTTTTAGGCGCCGAATTTTAATTTTAAAATCTCGTTTTTTTATGTGTTCGTTATAAGCGTAATTTAATGGAATTAATGGATGCCGTCACTCGAGCTGATCTTTTAAAATTGTTCACTGTACAACACAAATTTTTTTTTTTTTTCATTTCTCTTTTTTTGGAATCTAGTTTACAAAAATAATAAGCAAATCTTATAATATTTTAAAAATAACTTAAAATATCGAGTTCCAATGAACTCAATAAAAATATATATTACATTAATGTATTATTTACATATGCATATTTACATAATTATATTTATCACTACTCCCTAAAAGGTAGATCAAGTACGTGAAATCTTTTGAGTCTATGTATTTCGTCACTGTCATCTAATAAATTGATAGCTAAAACGTTTGAGTGATTACTTAGTCTATTGAGATATCTTTCGCTGATCTTATTGATTTCGTCTTTAACCGTTGAAATTCCGAGATCATTATGTATATTACAGTTTTTTACAAACCATGGTGCATTAGATAATAATCGTAATGTTTTTGATTGACATCTTTGCAGAATTTCAATATTTGAGTTGCTGGACTATAAGTCCAAACTGGTTTGAGGATTGCTTTGTATAAAATAACTTTGTTTTCTAAGCTTAATTCCGATTTTGGCCCTAACAGCCAAAACATCTTTTTTGTTTTAATTTTTATATGTTCATTCTTCATATCGATATGTTTTCTCCATGTGAGCCTTCTGTCTAAGTATAACCCCAAATATTTTACATTATTACTTGTAGGGATAGATTTTCCATTCAAAGTTAACCCTGGACAATCAAAAATGAGATTGAAAACCTTCAACATTTCATTGGAAGATGTCACATCTTAAATAGCTACAGACAGCAGTGGTTTAATAAGTTAACAATATCAGAAGATGATATAATTTCAATATTTAATTGTGAAAATAATGGAAATTACCTAGTACAATATATTATCAATGCTTTGGCTTAAATTAATCGTAGAATACAATAATTAATTAAATTATTATAAAAAAAATTCCGGCTAACGACTATTGTCACAGCCGTGTATATTACTTAAGAATTAGTAAAAAAAAATTTTAAATAAAGAATTTCTACTACTGCTTATAAGCGTAAAATTTTGTATAAAAACTCGTAAAAGGGTCCAAAAAATTTGTTCGTTATATAAAAAGTTTGTTATAAACGATGTTCGTTATAACCGTATCACTTTGTATGAAATATGTTAGTAAATGCGTTTGGACCAGAAAAATCGTTAGTTATAAAAAAATAGAGACGGAGGAGATTAGAAAAATAAACAAAAATCTAAAAATAGAATATTTGTGTTGTTAGTGTTGTCACTTCTGAGTATAATATACAATAACAGAAAAGCTAATAGGAAAGAAAGCTGCAATTTATGACTTGGTATTGTTACGTTTGTAATGTAAGAAGATCGCAGGTTTGATTCTTACAGACGCAGGTTGTTGAAAAATGTATCATATAGAGACAATCTGACAATTATAAGATACAAATAATAATACAATTTAAATGGAAAATCACTGATGATGCCTGTCCATAAAAAGGCAGAAACTAGTCTTGTCTGATTTAAAAACTAAATAGTGTTTATAATTTTTAGAAAAAAACGTTTATTCTTCTTCTTAACCTCAACATTTCTAAAATAAAAAAATTTCGTTACAAAAAATTCGTTACCACCGGTGTTCGTTACAACCGTACTCCACTGTATATACAGATTAAGTAAACTTAAATAATAATATTGTTTATATAAATAAATAAGATTTTATATATTTTCAAACGTAAAATTTTATTTTAAATAATTATATTGAAAAATACGCATTTAATGATCCACTTAAAACTGTACGACTTAATCCCAATTTGCATATAATATAAAATAAAATTTAAGAAAAATGCGATAACAATATGCATTTAAAGCAAAATTTATAAAAAAAAAATATGCATTTAAGGCAAAATAAGTAAAAATATACAATAAAAATATGCATTTAAAGCGAATTATGCAAAAATATGCATTTATAGCAAAATATGCTAAAATATGCAATAACGAATCGATGCCATTTTAAAGCCAATTCTTTGATTCGAAAATATATTTCATGTATACAGTTCTCAGACTTAAAGGAAAAAACATGCATTGTTTATGAATGCCTGGTAATGACATAAAGAGTTTGGTGTTTGGCTTTAACCGAAATCGAAACCGCGGTTTTTCAAGCCCCAAAACTGGCAAAAATACTTCGGTTTTCAATAAATACTTCAACAAATTAAATAAAAATAAACTGTTCAATAATTTTGAAGAATAATTTTGGTCCGATCCCTTTATAATTTTTGTCCAATTTATAAGGTTTTTTGTATTACAGTCAAAGCCCACTTTAACAAATATTCGGTATAACGAAAATGCGATATAACGAACGAGCAAATTTTTTGCATTGACTACCTTAATAACGTTTTCTTTCTTATGATTTATACTGTATATAACGAACATTTGGTAGCAAATATGTAAAAATTATAAAGAATTTGCAAAAATCGTAATATGAAAAGAATTTTTTGATGGAGAGCCTTTTAATGCAGGAGTGTACCCAATTACCTCTGTCCTATGTTTCACTTTCCCATGAAAGTGAAATCAATACGGCTTTTTGGTGCTTTGACTTTCACATACCCATTTTTATTTTTGATTTACTTTCCTATAGAACGTAAAAAGAAAGCACCTTTTCCTTACAACATTTTTTAAAAATCATAAGACTGTTTACTGAGTTTAAATTTTGCATTTTGACAGAAAACATATGTTTTCAATAATTTTTCGACATTTTATGGAAATTAGAAAGCACCAAATTTCAATTTCATGTGTTTTTCAAATTCATTCGCATTCAAAAAGTAAGGAAATGGACAAATATTGCAGTTTTATTTTTAATTTTTAATAAACTCAGCAATTTGAGAAAGGGTAAATAAGCAGTCGATTTAGTACAAAAGGTTGTTGCGATATAACGAATATTGCGGCATAACGAATAATTCGATATAACGAATATTTCGATATAACGAATGGGCCAGACAATATATCATTCGTTATACCGGGCTTTATCTGTATATTCAAATGGAAACCCCAAAAATACACATGAAATTGCATTTTATTGAATCGTGAGTTTTAATATTTTTAAAGCATTTTTGTGAATAACCATTTCCTGTAAAATTGGTGTGACCTGATTCGATCAATACATGTAGGTACTGCTTTTTGGTCACGTGCTCTGTTCAAATAATAGGGTACTGATTATTAACATTTAAAAAAATATATATTCTTTTTCACGGAAAAACTCAAGTTTTGATTCATATAATAAAATAAAGTTCTGAGAACTTTCGAGTTTTTATATAACGAATAAAATGTGTAAGCTGATGGAAACTGTAAAAATATTTCTTCAAATCTGAAAAGATTAGTTCGAATAGAAGTGCTTAAAATCTGACAGCTTGGGTATTTTAGAAGAACAAATATTTATTACAAAAAAGAAAAAATTCGTCAGTCTGCATGTTTTCCAAGAGATCAACTATTTTAAATCTAAAGTTTTTTTGTTTATGAAAAACATCCCAGCAAAACCACACATTACCAAATCATGGGTAAAGTAATGTATCGCCATAGGGCTTCATGCATTACTTTACACGTGACGTCACTAAAGAATTTTACAGGCGATGAGCCTCAAAGTAACTCATTACCTAGTAGGGGGTAAAGTAACTGGTTACTTATATGGTTACATGGTGGGAAAAAGTAATGTGTTTATAAATAGATTTTCATAAAAAAAAGCATACAAATTTTTTTTTACAGATATTTTTTTTTAATTAAATAAATAACTTGGTCATGCTGGGATTCGAACCTGGGGTCTCTGGTATTTAACAATTAGTTAGGCGAGAACTCTAACAACTGAGCTATCGATACATATAATATTTTATTGCTTAAAATGTAGATGAGTTGTTGTGCTTCGTGTTTTCGTTCGTGATATTAAAAATATACACCTTACCATTATGCTTACAAAAAATCTCAAAGTAATGTGTCTATAAATAGATTTTCAAAAATATATATTAATAATTACTTTACGTTTATAATTCATGCATTATGTAATTCATGATCGGTAAGTCATTATTTTATATTTTGAAGTAATGTAAAAGGTAATGAGGTCTCATTACAAGGTAATCCATGAGCGTTCAACTATCGGTAACTCATTACTTCTTGTTGGAAAATAATGATACAGGTAAGGAGTACACATTACAAGGTAATGCATTACTTTATATCACCCATTACCAAAGTTTTGCTGGTTATCTTAAGATATGAGCATTCTTTGAAAAGAAATAGTTAGTTTTTCATTCATAAAAATTTGTTGATTCGAAATATTTTTATATAAATTTTGGTATAAGATATGTCATAATATCTGGATATTTTTGTACGAAAAATTCACCTCCATTTCGCTTTGTTTTTTACAATTTGTCACAAAATTTAAAATTTGTACTGATTTCATGTCCGAAAAAAGGGTCATCCCATGTATAATATATTCTTTTTGGTCGGCTAATTTATTTAAAAGCAAGCTTAATTTAACACTATCTAAAGTTATTTTATTAGTTTATAAACGGAGTTAATGCCATCAAGAGAATTTAAATAAATGTCTTTTAAAAATTAGTAAGTTCATATTCATATTTAATTATTTTGTTTTTTTCTTTTGTTGTTAGCTAAAATTTTAGTTAAACGCTTTTACCAAAAAACTAATTTTGAACTAATGTTTAACAAATTTACGTTGCTACCAAAAGTGTACTGATAAACACATTAATAGTATGGAGAACAAGTAAAAAGAGTAGTTGTAGATGTCGCAGCTTGTATGGCAGAAGTAGAGAAAAAAGAAGACATACAAACAAGCAGAGCCATTATAAGATTAAATTTTTTTCTTTTGCATAATCCTACACATCAAACAAAAATTGCACGCATGTGCACATAAAAATTGTGAGTATTAAAAAATATAAATAAAACAATAAATAAATGAAATAAACTAATTAAAAAAAAATTACTAAATGAATGATATTTTGATAAATTTGAAAATTGAAGATGGAAGCAAAAATAAAATACGCTTTGGTGCTACTGTACAAAACAATATTTTGATAAATGAAGGATACAGGCAAAAATAAAATATAAAATACGCTTTGGTGTGACTGTAGAAAAATGACAGTCTCAGGTAAATGGTTTTTATGCTGTTTAGCGATATTTTGAATATTTCTTTTATATATTTTAGAATTATCTTCATTTTAAAAACGTAAAATTAAGCCATACATACATACATATAAATACATACATGCGTGTAAGTATTTTGTTATTAACGTTACACTTAGGACATTATGTTGGTAAAGACGACAGCAATTGTAGTCAAAAACAAATGAAATTTCATTTAAAGAAAGGACGACTTACATTTCATTAAATTCAACTAACATTGTCATTTGTTTTTTAATGTTCAAAAAATGACTAACAATTGTAGTAAAAATGAACCAAATGGTAGTAAAAAATAAACAAACATGTATTTTTTTTTTTATTTTTTTAAATAACAAAAAACAACTGTAAAAAATGAATGTAAAATCATAAAACAGTCATTTGATGTGAGTTGTTTTTTTTTTAAATGAACTACAAGGTTAGTCAAAAATTTCATTTGTTCTACAAATGACTTACATTTACATTAAAATAATGAAACTGTATTACAGCCCAAACAACTACATATTTTTAAAGCAGAAGTTCCCTGAGTGTATTAATAAAATATTTTGTTTATTTCCAGATTTTTTATTTAATTGCATTATGCTATTGATATGGAAAGGTCATATTTAAAATAACCACAAAAAAGTATATTTAAATTTCAGCAAAATAAATTAACTAAAGTAAAAATTTTATGCTTAGTTTTTTTTTTAATCAGCAAAACATTTTGCTGAATTTAAAAATACTTTTTTGTGGTTATGATCTTTTGCACATAAAATGTTTATAGAATATGTTCAGTAGACTCTACACTACATTATTTCCAAATATAGTCTTAATTAACCGTAGGCCAAAAACTGAGGACACCTTTTTTGAGTGGCGCATTGATTTTCAAAATCTTTTGAGGTCCATAAAAAAAAATTGGTAGTCAAACTGGCCAAACCGAGTACAGGGTTTTACTAACCTTTGGTAGTACAATCGAACCTATACTGTCGAGTCTGTGCATTTTTCCAAAAGTCTTCATTTGTTGCACTGTGTAATTTTTATTCAGAGAATTTTTTACTTGATATTATTATGTCTAAAATTATTCCATAGAAAACTACATAAGCCATATAATAATCCAAATAAATGTAGTGATCGATATGATTATATGTATATGGTCCGATGCTCAGTTTTATTAAAGCATATATGACGTCATACTGCAAATGTTTTCCTTATAATTTTGTATTGCTTGTTTATATAATTCCATACATATTTTCGTAAGTTCAATATCAAATTAAGTTATCTGCAAGTTAAGACTTTATAACATATCACAGAAATAAATTACAAAATTCTGTTTGTAATACTAAACATGTCTCATAGACCATTTTTGCCAATACAAAAACAGTTTTTTGAATTGAAACCATCCATGATGATTTGTTGATTTTTTTTTTGTAATTTTGAATTTTTGTTTCTAAAGAATTTTTGTATGAAAAACTACAATTTACAAGCATTTCAAATAAAAAATTTGTCAAAAATAAATTTGAATTTAAAATATCATTGTTGGTGCCTATTGTTTTTTCTGTGTATGGCTTCACATATAATCCTATTAATTTTATAAAGAAATCATTTTCAAGTGATTTCTTTTATATAATTTCAAATAAAAATACTAAATTTTTTCTTGATAATTGTTAGACATTTCGTTGTTTCATTTCAACAAAAATGGGCCTTTAAAAATGTTGGTTTCTGGAAATCTCAATTTTCAACTTAAATACTTTTACGCATAACTTCATGACATAAAAAGCATACATACAGTGGTGGCCACGAATTTAAGACACGACATTTCACTTATATATTTCTGATAATTTTTACATCTTATCGAAAAATTTTAGATCCATGGTTTTTTTCAAAGATACGAGTAATGTTATGAAAAAAAATTAACAATAGTTTGTTACCTATATTTTATTAGGAATTTTTATTTACATATTATACAGATTAATACAATTTTTAGCCTGGTCATGAATTTAGGACATAGGCAAAATAATCGTTAATTCTTTAAAGTAAAGCTCAGCTTTATAAATCAATCTTAGTATTTGGTAGGGAAGCCTTTATTTTGGATCACAGCAGCGCATCTCCTTTGTAAACTTTCAACTAGTGTCATACAACGTTCCTTTGGAATGGCATACCAAGCTTTTTGAATTAACATAACATAAATCGCTCAAATTTTTCTGCTTTACTGCTCGTACATGCTCCTCAACATAATTTCACAAGTTCTCAATTGATTTAATATTTTTTAAAGCAATTGATTTAATATTTTTTTTTACCCAAGTGGTTTACGTTGTGCAATACACTCACGTAAGTTTTTCTCATTCAGACGTCTTCTTGTTGTTCTGGACGATATATTAATACCAAAATCTGATGAAATCTCATTTTTAATTTTACTTGAGCTCGTGAAAGAATCTTAGATTAGATTAGATCAGAAGGCACTATGCACCGCGACCAATGTAGGTCTTTTGTGCTGCCTAAGGTTACCTACAGATTCAAGCTACCTATAAAGCCAATTATCCTATTAGGCAAAATCTTCGCGATGTCGGAAGGCGAAATGAAGCGATCACCTAGAAACCTAAGTCTCCTATCACAAAGCCTGGGACATTCGCAGAGAACATGCTCCGAGGTCTCAGACACCATCTCGCAAAACCTACACAAATCCGTGTCCGATTGACCCTTCTTGTGCAGATGGTATCTGAGATTACAGTGTCCAGTTAAGTACGACGCCAGGGTCCTCAACCCCCCCTTTCAAGCGACAAGAGTCGCCTCGACCCCCTACTGGAAAAAGAGATCAATCTTTTAGCCTGGCGCTGGCCAGGAGAGTTTTCCCAGTAACCAGAGAATTCAGACTCTCTCCATGCCCTGAGCCTTTCCCTAACATACCCCGCAGGTATTCCACAGAATGGTTCAGGACCAATAAAGGGCTTTCGGGCCCCGTGGTTGGCAAGACAATCTGCCCTCTCGTTGCCCTCATGCCCCTCATGACCAGGAATCCACCCCAAGGTTAGAGAGTTGCCTCTACCGAGCCTATTGAGAGTCTGAATGCATTCCATGACCAACCCGGACGACACCTTATAGGCCATTAAGGCCCTCAGTGCAGCCTGACTGTCAGAAAGAATGTAGATGCGAGATCTGCGAGTTCCCCTTCGCAGGCATTCCAATGCACAGACACAAATGGCCCAAATCTCCGCCTGAAAAATGGACGGATATTTACAGATAGGTAAGGCACGCTAGAAGCCTGGTCCGAAGACGCCCGCACCCGTGTTCCCATTCGACTGCTTAGAGCCATCAGTGAACCACACCTGAGAACCATCTTCCGGTTCCCAGGATTGATTGGTCCACATGTCTCTGTCAAACAATAACACATCAAAATATCTATCAAAGATCCACTCCGGTGACACTTTGTCCGCAACCTTAGAAATTGGGTCATCTATTAGGATTCGCGCGATCCTCATGTGACCCCTTAGGTCGCCTCCCCTCATGCCACCGAATTCACTAAGTCTAGAGGAACCCATACTGGCAACCTCCATTACAGAAATATGCAATGGCGGGATCCCCAGCATAACCCCCAAGGCATCCGTCGGGCAAGTTCCGCCGGCCCCTGTAATGCCAACACACGCAAGACGGTAGATTCTCTTAAGAGCATCCCTTGCCTTACTCTGTTCAACTTTTGGCCACCATGCAAGGGCAGCATAGGAGATCATCGGTTTAACAATAGTATTGAACGACCAGTAGACCATTTGTGGCCTTAGGCCCCATGTTCTCCCGAAAAGCCTCTGGCAGGCATAATATGCCCTGGTGGCCTTCTAAAAGGATCTTTAACAACTGCTTTATAAGTTAAGCTATCCTCCCTGGGTGTAGTTTTTCGGGCTCTAGGTTGCTGTTTGACATTTTTGGTGGTTCCATGTTGTGTTCCAGGGCATTGTAAATCTTGGATCTGGAACAGTTAAGTAGCTTGGAAATCTCCATTACTGTTTTTCCATCAGTATTCATTTGTTGGATCAGTTTTCGCTCGGCATCCGAACTCCAAATACCTTTGGCCATTTCTAACTAAATATTTTGATGTATCACAACATAAAATGGAATAAAACATTCATTATTTACCCTTTAGCTTCAAAAAACACCAAACAATCACTTTATATTTCTAATATGTTTTAAATTCGTTGCCAGCTTCAAACGCAAGTTATTACATTAATAAAATAAAATTAGCAACAAAATGTAAAAACAAACAAAACAAAATAACGGTACTTTTTCTTAACATTACAGGGTACACTAAAAAATAAACAAGATCTAATTTGATATTGCAGGGTTGTAAAAATTAACACAACTAAACTCGTTACATGCCATGTCTTAAATACGTGGCCACCACTGTACATCGCCTAAAATTATATGAGATCAGACATATTTATACCCAATTAGATAAAATGTCCCGGATATGGACAAATCTTGGAAAAATTGTATTAAATTATATATAATTTGATACATGTATGATAGATTAGCCATTTTACGGATCAATTTGTATGTGTTTATATATGGGAACTTATCAAAAGAGATATAATTATATTAAACTCCATATTAAAATTTTTATTCGGGTAAAGATAATTCTTTTACGCGAAATACACAACGAAGACATTTTAAAATTTAGTTGTATGGCCTTAAAAAAAACTAAGTTCCTTTCCACTTAAGTTTTAATTTCATAAATAACTAAGAAAACCGTTAATGTTTTAAAATAACAGGGTTGTTGTTGTAGTTGTTTGAAAACGCAATGTCTTAAAGGTCATATGCACGATAATGTATATTAGGGTGTCCCGACAAAGGATGTTTTTACGAATTCGCTTTAGTAATAGCACTCAAAAGATGCGTATTGAAGAGCTAAGTACGAAAAATATAACGAATTTTTTTTTTGAGGGTGCTTTTAGGTGCCGTCACGCGTTTTAAGATATCAAAAATAGTATGTTGTTTTTGTTCTCCAAAAAAAAGTTGTCTTACTTTTTATCGAAATAAGTCTTAAAAGTTTAGTTATGTAGATAGAGCATATTATGAGATATATATTTATACATTATTTTTAGAACAGTTTTGGTCCACCGCAGCATTTTTAAGATGTTCCCAGCAAAACTTTGGTAATGGGTAGGACTTGTTTCAGACCTTCCAAAGTAATGACTATCCATTCCAGTTTTTGTTATTTTGAAGGCTCGAAATAATACCTTACTAATATGAATATATGTAACTGCTTATTTGTAAGATAAAAAACAACGCCTTACTAATATTGTGTTAAATATCTGCTTATTTGGAATAGCAAAAATAATAAGTTACTTATTATCACTTATTTCAGACCTTTCGTAGTAATGACTATCCATTACATTTGTTGTTATTTTGAAGGTCTGAAATAATACCTTACTGATATGAACATACATCACTACTTATTTTGGAAGCTAAACAATTATGTCTTACTAATATTGTGTTATATACCTGCTTATTAGGAAGGGCCAAAGAAATAAGGTACTTGTAAGGTAATAAGTAACTACTTTTTTGTAAGGTATATTTATAAAGATTCATAATATATCATAATTAATAATTTAAATGCAATTTATTTAAGCAAACAAATATATAGTTATACATAAACGACTCTCACAAAACAAAAGCTATTAATAACTAGTTATAATTGTCCTTATTAATAACTAGTTATTTTATTGCCTATTAATACCTTCTTATTTAGGTACATGTTAATACGTACTTATTTTTGCACCTATAAATAACTACTTATTAACATCCTTACAAGTAATACGTCATATAATGGCTTTAAGCATTACTTTTGATGCTACAAATAAGAAATGAAATAAGTACTTATGTGTAACTGGTGATTTCACTACATATTTTGTAACGTCTTATTTTTGTCCCTATATGTAAGCACAAGGCAAGGCCTTGCCTCCTATGACACCCCCATGTTAAAATCAGGTGTTCTTGGCCTCAACTATAAGTACTTCTGATTCTTGTTTTCTTCTTCCATTTCCCATTCTATGGTAATAGTAAGTTTTCCTGGGTTATTTAGTACATTATAACTAAATATTTTTTTAAATTTCGTCTTAATACCAGAGACCCTTACAGTTATGAATTTAATTTTAAAAAATTACAAAGTAGATTTATTTTTGTTTTTGAAACAAACAACTTATTAATAAATTGCATTTTTGATTTTTTTGAATTACAGTTCATTAACAGTTATTTTGATTTTTTTAAATTCATGTATGAAAAATCGACTTGTTAATGCTTTTAAATTGTAAATTTGTGGTGACATTCTTTACTTATGACCAGTGTGTATATTTCATTCATTAATAAAGGATTTTTAACGTAGTTATTAAAGTGGATTTATAAAATAGCAGTTATTTTATAGTTACACTTAAAAAATTACAGTTATTTTTGGTTTTAAATTTAAAAAACAAACTAAATCTTTATATGTGTATTTAACATCGTCATAAGACAGCATTAGTTAAGTGATTTTTTTAAACTAAAAATAACATTTAACAGTTATTAAGGGTCTCTGATAAAAAACACTCAAATAACAATTTACTACCTTTTTTTAAATGTTAACCTTACCCAGTAAAATAAATCGTAAAATACGAACAACAGGTTGCAGAACAACTTATACTGTATCATAAGCAGGTTCAAATTTATGTTCTACAACCGATTATTTTTATAAGTGGTTTTTCCTATTTGCAATAGGTTCATTACCTCCAAACAAGAACTGCTTGCTTTAGAACCGGTTCTAGAACCAGTTATTGAACTGTTTCTGGGACAGTGAAACCTTGCATTTTGACTTCCAGGAACCTGTTCTAGAACCGGTTCCACGCAACCGGTGTTAAAAGAAGATGTTCTGGAAAATATTCAGAGGTAACCATTTCTAAAAATTTTACTGGGTAGTTAAGTGCCATTTAAGAATTTTTGTGAAAAAATCAAAGTAAATACAATTAATATGCTGAAAACTTAAAAATGCTACTGTTTTGGAAATATTTTTTAAATTTTTTTCACATAATAAGTTCTACATAACGAGAATTTTGAACCATACTTCGATAAAAAAAAAGTAAGAAATTTTTTTTAACAAAACATACCATTTTTGATATTTAAAATCGCGTGTCGGAACCTACTTGTTATATGTTCCGTATTCAGCTCTTTATAAAAAACAAAAATTAACGGGATACCCTAATGCACATATTATTTTGTTTTTCTACAAACTTTTGATGGTTGTTTGCAGTCAGGGTCAAAATGTCATAGGCTTTATTACAAGGAATAAGAAAAACTAAACAACACAAATTCGTCAGTCCTTGCAACAGCATCGTAGTCAGAAATTTGTTTTTAGGGGCCCAATACGTTTTTTTTTTTTTGAGAATTCTAACTACACCTAGAAAACGCTATCTACTTTTTCCAATAATTCAGTTTTTACAAATCAACTTTAACGTCCTTAGAATAGAAAAGCATTACCATGTAAGCGGTTATAGAAGTTCATATCTGGTAATAAAAAGTACTTACAGTTGTTATTACAAATTGGAATACTTTTATGTGAGGATGATGTAAATGACATATCATTACTAAACAATAATGACATATTTATAGTGTCCGACCGAACGTTCGGCTTCGGAGTTCGGCCAAAAAGTGATGTTCGGCCAAGGTCGGTGTTCGGCCAAATTTTGGCCGAACTTGGCCGAATACCGTATATTTGAAGAAGAACAGTTCATTTTTGATTTATTTCACGTAAAAAACAAAGTTTTCAATTAAATTCGTCATATACTTTAGTTAAAATAATAAAGTTCAGGTATTTCCATATTTTTGTTGAAAACTTCAATAAAATAATTGAACTGACTTTATAATATTTTTGAAAAAATATTCTAAATTTGCTTTTTTACAAATTTATTGATGTTTGAATATTTTTTAATATACTTTAATGATGCTTTTTGTAGTCAAAATCAACGAAAATTTAAATTTTATTCAAACTAAAAAAAAATTAAAAAGTTCGGCTTCGGCTACGGCTTCGACCGAATATTAAAAATTTGGCCGAAGTTCGGCTACGGCTTCGTCTTCGGCCAAAAAAAGTGACTTCGGTAGGACACTACATATTTATACTATATGCTTACTAGAAGGGACAAGAATAATGTGTAAATTTTAGTGTCCGACCGAGTATACGGCTTCGGAGTTCGGCCAAAAAGTGAAGTTCGGCCAAGATCGGTGTTCGGCCAAATTTTTGTGCTTTTTAATAAAAAGCACAAATAAATAACAACTATGGTTATATTTACTTTTCAGAATTTACAAAAAAACTACATAAAAAATACAACGTTGAATATTCCAGAAATATACCTTCAAGACTTATAAGCAAATAATCAAATTTAATGCGATATAATTTAAATAAACGTATACTTTTATATTTTGCAATTAACTTCGAGTGGTAAGTAATCGTAAAAAGTGAATAAGTTTGGGATAGACATGATGCAGAACCAGACTTATGGCCGTAATTTCAAGCAATATATACCTACTGGTGCTTAGATACCTACCGTGTACACGAACAAAATCGGGTAGGTATCTATTGCTTAAAATTACGGGCATTAGAAGTAGCAGAACCAAATGAAAATTTTATTGAAAAAGAAATTAAAATGTTTATTACGGAGCCTTTTAGTCCCAGAAATATAAATATATTTGTGTATTGGAATTCAAATCCATTTACAAATTTAAAAGCTGTAGCAATAAAATATTTATCAGCCCCATCAACTAGTGTAACTAGCGAACAGCTTTTTAGCGCTGCCGGACAGCTGTATTCTGATAGACGAAGCAATTCACATGGTGTGAATGCGGAAAAATTGCTTTTCTGTCATTACAATATCAAACTTTTTAATTTTAAACATTAAAGTTTAAGTTTTTTTTTCTATATCAACTTAAAAATCGATCAACTATTTTTCTTTGACTATAAAATATAGTACAAATATTTTATTCTTTATTTTTTACTTAAAATAGTACAACTATTTTCCAAATATGATTTTTAAAAAAAAATATACCTATAAATTTGTTTTTTTTTTTTTTTTTTTTGTTTATTTTTAATAACTTTTTGGTTTCAATTTATTGATCTAAAAAAACAATTTATATTTTTTTTTTTATTAAAATTTTTTTTTTATTAATTTAACAAAAAAATATTTTTTTTAATTGACACTTCTTTTTTTAGTAATATATGCCCCAATGGGATTCGAGCCTGGGACTCTAGGTTGTCAGTCAAGCTCTTGATATATTAAAAACACAAATGACTTGCTTGCACAAAATGGTATTACTTTCCAGCTTAAAAAAATTCAAAACTAAGCAGTTATATAAGTACTTACTGCAGTTGAACAAATAATGAGTCTAAAAATGATTTTCAAACCATTTTGAGGTCTTACTTTCTATTTAAAATAATGATAAAAATATATACTTATTGATAACGCATTATTGTTTGTATTAATATAACGAGAAAATTAAATAGTTTTTAGTACGTCCTTATTATTTGTGTTAAAGTAATGCCTACAGTAAACTGGTGGCATTACTGGTAGTGAGAAAAGTAGTGACATCCCAGCCAGAAAAATACAAACGGCAAAGCATTGGCCCAGTGCTTTCAACGGTGGTATGAGCGTTGACAGAGCGTTGGATTTCTGAAGATTTAAGTGCTTTGCCAACCCCAAAATGATAACACCGGGCAGTTCCCTTTTTTAAACGTTGTCAAAGCACTGGCAATGAGCGCTTTTCCAGTACCAAAACCAAACTTTTAAAACGTTAGCAAAGCATTGGTATAACAACCAATAAAGTGCTTTTTAATGATAAAATAAGTGCTTTGCTAACCCTAAAATGATAACACCGGGCAGGACTTGGCAGTTAATTTTTTAAAACATTTGCAAAGCACTGCCAATGAGCGCTTTACCAGTAAAAAAACCATAATTTAAAAACATTGACAAAGCATTGGTAAAGCAACTAAGAAATTAAATTTTTATTTTTTTTAAAGAGAAGCAACACTCAGGAAATTCTTCCTATTAATTAATTTGTTGCTTTCTTTGGAAAGGAGATAGTGCAGAGATGAAAGGTGGTGAAAGATGAAGGGCTTCAAACATGGCAACACTGTAATTGTGCGAGATGATAAGTCATAGAACAGTTGTTGCTCGCCACCTGATGTAGAGCTAGCGAATTTATTGAAGCTTTTTGATTCATAGCCCTGATTCATTATTTTACTTCGGTGGGGTTAAGTGCTATGGGAACACCGAAGGTGGGCGCAGGGATGCATATAAGTGATAGAAAACTCATACATATTATTTTTCTAAATTTATGTTGTAGTCACCGGGAATCGAACCCGGGACCATCTGTGTAACAGTCCAACGCGCTAACCATTACACCACAACGCCCACAAATAATAAGTTAATAAAAAAAAACAGTGCACTTATTATAATTTTTTTATAAAATTTTGTTTTTTTTTTATTAAAAAATAATAAAATTATGTAAAAACATACAAAATCAATTTCTGCAATATAAATTAAAATAAAATTCAATTAAAAAAATCATTTGTATTCTGACTGTGTAATTTTTCATAGAAAAAATTGAATTTTTTTAAAAAAAGATTTTCTTTTATAATTGGGTAAATTTAAATTTTTAAATTAAAAATTGGGAAATTTTCGAAAATTTTCAAGAAACCTTGGAATCGAGAGTAGTTTTTTCCTATGTTAGTCCCGGTTTACACACGGCAATTTTACTTGCGCAAGTTTTCTTCAATTCTCCTTTGAACTTGCTTTTGTGTTCACACAGGGAAAGTTTGTTTCAGCAATTTTCGTATATCAACCTGCAGACAACTTCGTGTTGAAAATTGCGGGTGACAAAACAAAACGGAATTGGAGTACGGGCAAGTCTGTACCCCCTTCCATTCTCGTTTCCTCGCTCTTCTATAAACTCAAGACTTGCGCAAGTAAAATTGCCGTGTGTGAACCGGGACTTAAAATTTCTGGTTTCCAGATTACATTTATTCATTCTGACAATGTTTTTTTACTGGCAACATGGCAACATTATTAGTAAACGAAATTTTTAGCACAAAACGTTCCAAATACAAAGTTTATGATATTCATGTAAAAGGCAATATTTTTAATGAAGTTAGCGATTCGTTTAACTATCCAGTATCATCAAAAGAAATTGGAATATTCACAGTTAAGAATATGATTGAAAATAATATTTAAATAAATATAAAAATGGTAGAAATTAAGTGTATTCTTACTACTTTGCCAGCACTTTTTTGTTGGACCATTGGAAAAAAGTGCTCTGCCAGACTTTATCTACTGACAGGTCCTGTTTCATTTCGCGTCACCGACAATCCTCATGAAACCAATGTAAAAGGGGTAGAAGATTTGCCCAAATTATAAATTTTGAAAAAAAAGATCAATGTTTTATTTACTTAACGAGAGGAATATTTAAAAAATGGATTAGCTTTAATCAAGTAAATTATTTTCGCTGTCTAAACTGTCTATTTTATAAAGTTTTATAATAAACAATTACTAATTGTATTCTTAAAAAAATAGTTTCTTGGGTAATTCCTCATGTGGTTACGGCAATGGCAAATGTATGCAAATGCACTAAAAATAATTATATGTACGGAGTCTAACAAAACCAACCAACGTCATACTTTATTAAAGTGCAATCAAAGTTGGGAATCATTAATTGTACCACAATACCCTGAATTAAGAAATTATTAAAATTTATCTACAGAAATTGGTTTGAACATAGATCTGTTCGCAAATAAGATTTTTCTGTTTTTTTTTTTTATTACCATATGAGACTTTCCAAGCCAACTGACCCACAACAGGAGAAAAAATGTCGGATTAATGTCAAACTTACAGTATTTATTAACATATAATACGAATAAATCGTGGAACAACTTTGTAATTGTTTTTAAAAAGTCGAATTTGTATTGGTGGTAGAATATTTCACTATTTAGAAATATTTTTAAATACGTCATTTATTACAATTTAATGGAATTAGGGAAGTTCTTCTGACGACAGAAGTCGTTTATCTCGATTCTGTCTACATGCGTTGCACTGTGGGATAGCATTGCCATATTTTAGCCAAAATAATCTTTCAGATAGAAAGTAATTATATTTTTTGAATATAGAAATGTTGAATATTATATGAGCAAAATATTTAATCATTCTGACTAAAAGTACTTTGTTTATATAACTTCAAAGTCAACATTTCACATTTTAAATTAAATATAAACAATTTAAATAATTCTTTTTTTTTAGCTATCACAAACCAGACACCCAAAATAACTGTTATTTTCTATTTTTATGTTGTGGTCTTACACACAGAAAACAGTTTCGTAGTTGCAACCGAATTTTTTGGCAACCGAGTTATTGTGGTTCCACGTACTATCACTATTACTAAATTTTAATTCTATTGCAACAAACAACATTTATTTACAAATTTCGAATTTTTATTGTAACAATTGAATATTTTATGTTTATGGACTATAATATTCTATAAATAGATTCACATACATTCAACAAAATTTATTTTATTAATAAAAAAATTTTATATCTCGAACTGGGCTCGAACCGGCGATCTTCCGTTTGTCAGGCAAGTACTTTTACCTCTAGCCTAAACGCAATTTAAATGTTTTTTTTTTTTTTTTAATTTCAACCTTGAATATTTTCTAGTTTCAAATTTAAATATTTCCCTAAAAATAGATTTGTAGGTACAACAGAAATTTGGTTGCTAATCTCAATATTTCATTAGAGTCACCAAAACTAAAAAAAAAAATTATATTATTTTAAAATTATTTTATTAATAAAAAATTCTTATGCAATTACTTTACCTCTAGCCCAATTACTTTACCTCTAGCCTACACCCAATTTGAATTTGTTCCTACCTTGAATATTTTTTTTTTCTTTCAAGTTTAAATATGAATGTCTAAAAATAGATTTGTATGTACAACAGAAATTGGGTTGCTAATCATAATAATTTATTAGTTACCAAAACTATTTAAAAACTTTTTTTTTTATTTTAAAATTCAACAATTATTTTGCGACCAAAACAAAAAATTACTAAATAACTAAAAAGACAATTCAAAATAAAAAAGTTATTGTTTTGAAAGTTTTTTGTTTGAGTTTTAAATAAAAATTAAACAAGGCCAGTAGACAAATATTTTAAAGTTTCAAATACAAAAATATAAAACATAAAGTAAAGTTTTTTTATAAAAGTTATAACTGTTACGTCCCTGTCACAAACTAATAATGAAGACCAGGTTCACAGAACAAAAATTAAAAACTGATGAATATTTTTTATTTAGGACTTAAAATTCAGCATTTTTGAATAACTCTTTTTTTTTCAAAAAAAAGTTCCAAAAAGCTCCAGAAGATATATGAACCGGTAAGTTTGAAAGTGGCAAAAATCACGTTTTCAAAAAAAAAATTCCGATGACAGACAAGGTCCAAGGGACCTTTTAGGTTTTTAAAGATGCAGAATTTCGAAACGGTTTGGCCGAACAGATTGAAACTCAATGTCATTTATGTAAGCGTGGGGTATTTGAACAAAATAAATAAATATAGAACTTCTAAACTACTGATCCGATCGATTTTCTCACACTGTTTTAGTACAGGGTGTACTTACAGGTTGCCAAAGTTGACTACCTCGTCTAAAAAAAATCTTTTGAAGAGTGTAAGTTTTGTAAATGTGTACCGATATCTACAATTTTTAGCCTTGTACGTTGTAAGATAAAGAAAAACATGCTTATATTTATATGTTATCTACTCTACTGACCTCAGAATAGCCTTATTACCTCATAATAGCCCATCAGATTTTTTAAAAATCCAAAATGGATTTTGTAGGGGAGAATTTTGTCGGCCTGTATTATTTATGTTTTCAGTGAGAACGGAATAAATGAACTTCGGATATGTTGTAAAGGAGCAAAATAAAAATACACGTATATTTTTTTTAATTCATTTGTTTTTGTAAGAAAACGTGTCTTTAATTTACGAAAACTAAATTCTGTTTAACTTTATTTTCCGCGGCAAAACTGGATAGAGCATTAGATAAAGAACGGTTTCGATTTTGATAACAACCATCAGATACGTAAGAAAATATTAAAGTCTTATGCTATAAACACATAGACCACAGCAGGCTACAGAGCTACACGACTACAAATGCCGTTCACTGCAATCGTCGCCGTGTGATCAACTACTTATTATTTTGGAAACGACAGCAGCATAGTAAACAGCTGTTTTTTATACAAATGAATTTTTATTTCAGAAGTGCCAGTTACATTTTTTTTTGCTTTATTAAAATAGAACAACATGCATGGTTGTAGACACGTATATAAAGTTGACTTAAAAATACAATTGCTTATTTAAAGTAAATTATTATAACGTAAAAATAAATTTATCTAACCCCTTTCGAATATTAATGCAATTATAGCATTTTTTGTTGCGACGTTTTTTGTGTTTAACAATATAAAATATTTTTAAGCACTAATTTGTTACATATTCTGTTTTATTGTCAACACTATTTTTGTTTTGTAGCCAATAAAAATAGAAATTATCTTAATTTGACTACAGCGGCAAAAGTAGTCGGTAGCCGTGTAGCTGTGTTGGTGCCAAAATAATCGTTTTCATACAAACGTGTGTATTTTATTTTTGACAGGCTGTAGTCGTGTAGCTGCAGTCGTCTATGTGTTTATAGCATTAATACCAAAACTAAAATGGGAGATTTTCCGATTTTCCAAGAACATCCTTCAATTTAATTGAAGATACAATACTCAAATCAAATATAATCTTATGTTCTTTTTATATTTATAAACACAGAAAGTTATTTCCATCCGGATTTTTGGATATTAGGTCAGTAATAAAAAAAAACATTTTTCATTAAAAACCATAATTCGCGGTATTTTAAAAACGACCTACACGATTTAAAAAATTTGACCAGATTCGTGATCTAAATGCACAATTTAGAAGGAAAACATATATTGCAGTAGGAGTTCAGTCGACAAAAAAAAAAATTGTATTATTACACTCACAATATATTTTCCTTAAAGACTACTGAATATACACATTAAATTAACTGAAAATCAGTTAAAAACAGGACTACTTACTTTTCGTTTAAAACAATTGAATTTTTTTAGTTCATTTTCAACTGTTGAAAAATTAATTGACAAAATCCATAAAAACAATAGATTGTTTTCATTTATTTCAATACTCAATAAATATAACAACAACCTTTTGTTTTAAATAGAATATTTTAACTGAATATTTCAACTATTACCGAAATTCCGTTTATTTGTTTATTTTGTTTATTGAATAACAGACAGAAAGTTAAAAAATATATTTTTTTGGTAATTTAACTGTATATTCCATTGAAGCAACTTTACCGATTAAATTATTAAATAACTGTTGTTTTTTATGGAAAAGTTCTTGTGAGTGTATTTAAGGAAATAGAGGATTTTTCATTCACAAAAATTAATTGTTTAGATAGAGAAATGACAAAATGCAAATAAAATTGCAAAAAATTATAATGTTTCTTCTTTGAACTTGATACCATAGATAAGGTATATTTTACTGAATGTTTTGCCATCAAAAACGCATTTCGTGAAAATTTAAGATAGAGAATATTGAATATAGGCCCTAGATATATCATTTGTAATTCGGTTTCTTAGGAAACTCAAAAACCTTCAGAAACAATTCAGAAAACATGTCATTATATTTACATGCAAAATATGCATATATATTTTAAAGAGAGATAAAGGAAAATATTAGTTTGACAAGAACGGACTCTCACAGACTCTGTATTTTAAAAACAACAGATGGTTGCGCTTGAATATATGTGTGTGGATTTCTACAATAAATGTAAATGATGGATAATTGAATCTGTTGAATCTGTTTTTTACATAAAAATGACAACAAGCGCATGGAATTTGCTATAAAAAAAAACATGTCGAACAAGACGAAGCAGATCTAAAGACATGCAAACATTTTGCAGTTATAAATGAATACAAAAACAAGGTAAGTTTTATAATAAAATATATAATTATGTTAATATAATTAAATATTGTTTTTTATCTTTCACATCCCTTTAATATTTTGCAAATTTCTGTTGATTTTAGCAAAATAAACTGTTATTTGAATTCTACTACATTTGAGGTAAATAAAGCAAAAACTTTGTTAATATTACAGTATTTTTTTGCTATTTTAAGTCTTCAAATATTTAGTTAAAGTTTTTGCTAATTTTACAGAGTAAAATGCTATTTTCAATTAACTAAAATTCACGTCGAGGAATATAAGGAATATTAACACTAAACAATAATGTAGACAGACAACAATGTTCCAGAAAAATTAAGCAAAAATAAAAACGTTTAGTGTTTTTATAATTTTAAATGAAAAGTTTTTTTAACTTGTGTTAATTAAATGAATAATTATTAAAAGTTATAGTTACAAAATTTTTACTAAAATTTAGTAGCTCTTACTAATTTCATTGTACTAATATTATTAAAATTTAGTAGTTTTTTTTTGCTGATTTTATAATTAATATAATTAAATATTGTTTTTTATCTTTCACATCCCTTTAATATTTTGTACATGGCATCAATAAGGAATATTAACACTAAACAATAATATAGACAGACAACAATGTTCCAGAAAAATTAAGCAAAAATAAAAACGTTTAGTGTTTTTATAATTTTAAATGAAAAGTTTTTTTAGCTTGTGTTAATTAAATGAATAATTATTAAAAGTTATAGTTACAAAATTTTTACTAAAATTTAGAGCTCTTACTAATTTCATTGTACTAATATTATTAAAATTTAGTAGTTTTTTTTTTGCTGATTTTAACAAAGTGGTTTGCAGTTTACAACAATTTTATTAAAAATGAGTAGCGCTTACTAATTTCTCCTACTAATTTCATTGCACTAATTCTATTAAAATTTTGTATTTTTTTTAGCTGATTTTAGCAAAACAGTTTCAAATTGCATTTTACAACTATTTTACTAAAATTTAGTAGCGGCTACTACACTTCAGCAGACATGTGTTGCTAAATTTATCAAAAAAAATACCGCAAAGCTTAAAATAGTTAAATTTCCCATAATAACAGCAAAATTACCCGTAGCCATTACAGACTTTTTTTCTTAGTGTGTATTTACGGCCTTTTGGATTTTATTTGACGATATTTAGATATAATAAAATGTTGCTAAAAGTATTTATAAAATAAATAAGTATTCTAGGAATAGACAGAATTTGCTACTGGGTTTTTCAATTTGATTAAACTTTAATTAAATTTCATTCTTTATGCAAAACTTATTCAGTCAGCCATCTTTTTTATATTGTCATTTCCCACAACGATAATAGAAATGTTAAAAATAGTCATTTAGTGTAGACGTGACTTGATACTATACACTCATAGAAGTAAACCTGTAAAAAAGCAACTAAAAATTAGTTAAAAATTATCTTGCTGAAAAAACTGCTAAAATAAGCAGATTTTTTTACTAAATATTAGTAATATAAGAATACCCAAAAAAAAATCAATTGAATTTACAAATATTTAGTTATATGTGAGCTAAATTTTAGTTAATTGAAGGAAACAAAATAATCTGCGAAAATCTGCAAAAACATTTACTAAATATTAGTAGACAAAAAATCATTAAAAAATGTGAAATTTGTTTTTGTTTTTAATGCGAATAAAAATTAAATCTGTAATCTTCAATTTTTTAACACAAATTTCTGTTGATTTTAGCAAAATAAACTGTTATTTGAATTCTACTACATTTGAGGTAAATAAAGCAAAAACTTTGTTAATATTACAGTATTTGTTTGCTATTTTAAGTCTTCAAATATTTAGTTAAAGTTTTTGCTAATTTTACAGAGTAAAATGCTATTTTCAATTAACTAAAATTTACGTCGAGTATAACTAAAATTTTGTAAAACAGATTTATGTTTGCTGTTCTTATGCTATTAATATTTAGCAAAAAATCTACTAAATTTAGCAGTTTTTTCTGTAAAGTAACTTTTAACAGATGTTTAGTAGCTTTTTCTGCTATTTGTACAGGTTTATTTCTATGAGTGTAGGTATAATACATAGGATATTTCATTTGTTTTTCAATTTTCAATTTGTGCTCTCTTCGCTTTTAATCAATAATTGAAGCGGGGACGCGAATAAGGGTATACAGACCAAATAGTAAATTGTTCAGGAGACGTGAAAACTTAGAAATTGGTCAAAACTTAATATTTTTAAATATTTTTTCAGCATATCCACAGATCTAGAATACATTTATCAATATGCAAAATTTTGTATAAAAAAGTAAGTATAAGTTACAAAAATTTAAACTTGAAAATTAGCTAAATATGGAAAAAGGGTATACAGACCAATTTATTTTTGAAAGCATGTTGGGAAAACTATGATTTGGTACGGTATTTATCGTCCGATTTTAACGAAAGCTGGAGTGTATTACCAGAACAACATTATTTATAAGTTAGAAGAGTTTCAAGGACACCAAGGACATTTTTTATGAAATGGAAGGATAAATATAACTGTATCAGTATTTAGTCGATTTTATTATACAGTAAAGTAATTTTAACAAATAAATTGAAATTGAAATTGAAATAACGCTTTACTTTTAATTTTCTTTAAACCCTTTGAAGATTACAGTCAAGTATAGTACTCAGAAGGTTTTTATAATATATTTATAAAGTTGTTTCTATTTTGGATATATACCCTTTTTGATGTTTCTACTTTTAATACAAATAGCAATTACAATAACAATATTTTTGAAAATTTTAAAATTTCAAAAGTAAAAATACAACTTTAGAATGTTATCTTTGAACTTTGTCAATAAAATCGTTGTGTTACTATTGTATATTCAAAATTGTGTTAAAAAACAAAAAGTTCTATGGAATTAATTTTAAAAAATATTGAAAAAAATAATAACACTACCGAAAATTTAACTTTTAAAGTATTTTTTTAGACAAAAACGCTGAAAAATAGCAAAATTTGTACCCAAGTATGTGATAATATACTAGTTCTATTATATTATGAAAAGAACGCGATTCCCAAAATATGGTATGTATACCCTTATTCGCACACACTCTTCAATTGATGTTTTTTTTTTCAATGTTGCTTTTCAATTTTAAGTAATCGATAAAAAAAGTCCATTAAAAATGTATAAAGTTCAATCAACTAGTGTTTTTTGTTGTATTTTATTATCCTTTATACCTATATCCTTTATATATTACCAGCAATAGGTGATGGGTTAAATACATGGTTGACAAGCAACATGATGTGGCTATTCGTTTAGCTTAAGGGAAAATTTTAAAACAAGTTAGTTACCGTTTACCAAATTTTAGTAGAATTTTTTAAAATGCAAATATATATAAAACAATATATATAGAACAAATTTTCACTATTCTGTCCTGTGTGGGTAAAAATTACCCAACTTTGAAAAATAATGTGAAAAAAACTATACTTAAAACTGCTGGTTAAGTAAGATTCAGTTGTATTATATCTACACTTAGGGAAAATTTCATATTTGTGGTGACCATGTTCAATCTTCTGGTATTCCCTGAGAGCCAAAAATTTGAATATAAACTAATATTTTGACCCATCTTTAGAATCCTTAAAAATAAGATTTGGACTATAAAGAATTGCGCTTGTTCGTTAGTTGAGTACCCTCTACGACGTATCCAAATATAAGAAAAATCTAAAAAATTTTATTTTGTAAATTTCCTATTGGTGGGGGGGGGGGGGGGGGGGGGGGGGTGGTTATGGTAAAAAGTGAAAACATTAGCCCTATATGGATCAAGTTATAGAAAATAATACATTTTAACAAGTGGAAAAACTTTTTTGATCCATTCAAATGCCATATATTTGTTTCTTATGGTCATAATTTAAATTAAGTTCCATGGGTCATTTTGTCCCCCGTCACGGGTAAGATTTTTTAAGATAATAATAGTTTAAAAAAATTTAAGTAAAAATTATGAATGGTGTTATTCTGTAAATTTTCAAGTGGGTATTTTTTGGCCGATCTGTTTTCAATCCCGCAATCCCGGGAATTTAGTGCGGGATTACCCGGGATTTTTTTTTTTTATTTATTCATAGTATTTGTAGCAATTATTGAAAATTTTGGATATTTAATTTGAGAGTAAAAAATTATTTGAGTTTTTTAAATAATTTTTTAAATTATATAATAACGATATTTAAATTTAAAGAAAAACTGGTCAAAATTCGTTAAAAATTTTTGTTAATATTGTAAAAAATTATTTCAAATTCAAAAACTATTTTAATTGGTATCTTTAAATTTTTTTAATTCAATTAGACTAAAATTTAAAAATTTCAATTCAAGAAATACTAATTTAAATAACAAATCCAATTTATACATTTTTGGGCTTGTTTTTATAAACAATTAGTTTTTTTATACATATAGCCCAAACACCAGGTGTAGTTTTTCATATTTGCGAACATTCCCTTATTGATTTTTTTATATTTTATATTATACAAATACTAACAAAACATCTAACCAGTGTTGTCAACTTTGAGAGCAAGCAGCGCAACAAAAACAATTTTATTTTTCCTTAGAAAGACGTAAAAAAGCACCAGACACATGTTTCCCTAGTTTCGGTGTTTAGTTCAGTATTTTGTTTTCGTATCAAATTAACATACAAGACTATTTAAAATGCAGAGAAACAGTGACAATTGACTTTAATTTCCTTAAGACTATCAAAAATTGGAGTAGTTTTAACATTTCTTTACTGGCTATATGGAAAAATAACTTTTCCGTATCAATTGAACAGACAAGACATTAGATTGTACTGGTATCTAAAACTTAATTGGTTAAAAAGCACCAAAAAAGCACTCTAACGATAAATTCCAAAAGCACCAATTTAGTGCTTTTTTATGTTTTGACACCATGAGTAAAATTTTGGTGTTTTGTGACATTGAAAAGCACAATAAATAGTGCCAAAAGCACCAAGTTGGCATCACTGCATCTAACATTTGTTATGTTTATTAAAACATATTTAATTTGCGAATTTCTTCCTTGATGTTTTAATTGCTAGAAGATTTTAGTAGTCGACATGAACAATAATTGTTATTATTAATAGTACACTACTACTGAATACGAATGTAATCATCAGGGCAGCGACTTTCAAGCAAATGCATGCTTACCCAGTAAAAAAAATTGTATTTTTAGAAGCAGAATAAACCAAATGCGCTGATGTAAGTACTTACTATTTTATCTTATACTGAGAAGCAGCAAAAGAAACGAATAATTTTCGTATAAAAATAAACAAACAAAAATTTGAGCTTTCTGGTTCCCTTACAAGAATGCAGGTTGTAAGCAGCTTACCTTAATCCCTTACAAGGATGCAGGTTGTAATGCAGAAAATTTCATATCGTGGGTTATAAATGATCTGTACCTGTTTTCCCGAGTGATTTACGATTGTGTTTGGTGTTTTTGAGTATGTTGTACAAAATAAATAGTCATTTAATTGTTTCTCAAGAGCTAACACGTGGTGTGGAAAATATTAAATTATTATATTAATATGTCTAAAATTTTAACAACAAAAAATTAATACCTGTAGAAGAATTTTATATAAAATAAATTATGTAGTATTCATATTATTACTTTTAATCGTAATAATGTAGACATGAAATATGATTTTATTGAAAGCCATGAAATCACAGCTTTTTATAAGCGCTAAAATCCGGGCTTATTTTGCCAAAAAATAATGCTTCCAAGTGGGAATTCCCCATATAAAAATCATGGCATATGTAAGCAGGTTTGTAGGGGATTCTTTTCGGCTTACTCCCTTGCAAACCTGCTTGCATGTAAGCAGCTTTTTTTACTGGGTACTAGTCAGTCAGTATCTTAAGAACAATGTTGCCAAATACTTTTCCGAAGCAAAGAATTTCCAAGAAAATGGCATCAATTTGATGTTGCATTTTTTATCCATGTTTTTTAATATATTGCATATGTGTTGGTTGGGTTTCGGTATCGGTTAGGATGATCGATTATTCGAAATTTTCCAAAAACGGGTTTTTGGGGTTTCCGAATAGTTAAAATTTAAGAAAAATCGGTTTCGGTTTTTGGAGTTTGAAAAAACCGGGTTTTAAATGTTTTACAAGTATATATATAAATTCCTGGGATTCCTAGTTGGAACATAGGGCCAGTACAAAAGCTTTCCATTGACTTCTATCTTCGGCTAGTCTTTTTGCTTCTCTCCATGAAGTTCTGGCTGAAAGCAGTTCATTTTCTATTTGGCGCCTACATGTATTTGCGGGTCTTCCTCTACGTCGGCTGCCCTGGGGATGGTAATCAAGAGCTTTTCTTGTGACGTCGTCATGGCTTTTTCTAAAGGTATGACCCAGCCAGTTAAACTTTTTCAAGCGGATATCTAACATGATTTGATTTTGTTGGGTTTTTCGCCATAGATCATTGTTTGAAATTGTTGTAGGCCAAAAAACACGTAAAATTCTTCGCAAACAACGGTTAACAAAAACCTGGAGTGCATTTGAGTCTTCACTTGTTATGTTCCATGTTTCACATCCATATAGTAAAACTGATTTTACATTTGAATTAAAAAGTTTTATTTTCGTGCGAAGAGTTATACGATTGGACTTCCACACTTTAATTAGTGAGCCAAATGATTGATTTGCTTTGACAATGCGGTAAGCTATATCTTCTTTGCTACCACCGGATGTAGTTATTATACTACCGAGATAGCAAAACTTGTCTACATCTAGTAGTGGGTGATCTAAAATTTTTAGTGGCTCGGTGTTGCTGGTGTTAATACGCAATGTTTTTGTCTTAGATATGTTTACCTTAAGGCCAGCTCTGGATGCATTTTCAACAAGTATATTTAGTTTGGTTTGCATGTTATTGAAGTTATGTGACAGAAGACATATGTCGTCAGGCATAATCTAAATCATCTAATCTGCCCTGCAGCCCAAAAGCTATACCACGATCACCTTTCATCGATTGTTCCATTACAATATCAAGAACGATGTTTTATTTTTTTATAAATTTGAATAATTTAAATTTTTACAAGTTTGATATAATTTTTATTTTTTGACCTTTAATTGTGCAATGAAAATTATTCACGTTCGATGCCATACTCTATGTTTCTTTATTAGGATATTGTCCTAACAAATAATCTATAGAGTTTTTTTTTTGTTTTCAAATTTATTATTTGACCCTTTCAGAAATGTGTTGATAGATCTATTTCGGGAATTTTCTAGGTTCCCATCATCAGAACACTGTTTTGAACAAGGCAACAATCCCATTATTTTATTTTCAAAAAACCTATTAATAATCAATTTTGCTGCATTCTTGTCTTCTTAGTAATCAAGCACGTGGTTAGGTCTTTTCCTAACAAGCATCATGACGTTACTAAACTTTGAAGACCAAAAATGTTCTATTTATTTAAAAAAATTTTAGTTTGTACTCTGGCTCAAGTAATATTTTTTACAGTTATATTAGTTTTTTGTTTTTATATACATCGAGATTATTTTTATGTTAAACTAGTTTACTTACTACATGTTAACTAATATATACATGAGCTGGAAGTTAAAGATTATCACCATTGATCAAAAAATAAATTGAAAAACTGTTTAAAAATGTCAACAAAAAAGAAAAGTTGTTCTTTTTATTTACAAAAAATGCATTAAAAGACAGAAAAAAGCTATACTTCCAGTACCTGAAGCCTATGCACAATGCGATATATGCTGCCTTAATGTAGACATGGCGACTCGGTTTTTTTAGAGAAGCAACACTCAGGAAATTCTTTCTATTTATTAATGTGTTGCTTTCATTGGAAAGGGATAGTGGAGAGATGAAAGGTGAGGAAAGATGGAGGGCTTCAAACATGGCAACACTGTAATTACGCGAGATGATAAGTCTTAGAAGAGTTGTTTGCTCGTCACCGGATAGAGAGTTGGCGAACTTATTGAAGCTTTTTTGGTTCATAACCCTGATTCATTATTTTACTTCGGTGGGGTTAAGTGCTATGGGAAAACCGAAGGTAGGCGCTGCGTTACGTATGAGGAATAGAAATTGTATACATATTATTTTTTAAATAGATGTCGTCACTGGGAATCGAACCTGGGACCATCTGTGTAACAGATAAATATTTAACGAGTACAAGCTTTTCAAGAGAAATTATGTACGAAATTATATCCAAAACAGGACCTAAGCATTTCAGTTTATCAACAAAACCATTAAATAAAATACCCATATCAATAGTGTTAATTCCAAACCACATGAACTTTGTCTTGGCTGGATTAACACAGAAATCAATACCTGACAACCATGACACAACTTCCCACTGTATAAAATTAACACCTTTCTCCAACACATCCACAAACTAAGAGTTAGAATAGCAAACAAATTACACATCAACAGCATATACATAAGAAGACATGAAACATCATTAAAATATGTCAAGTAAACATAAACAAAAGTGGGCCAATAACAGATCCCTGTGGAACACCAATAGTTATCCGCCGAGATTGGGAGAGAGAGACACCAATAGATATATATTGAAATCTATCAAGTAAGTAGGACTGCATGACCAGAAAACTGGAACTCATTAAACATTTTAAGTAATAATTTTTAGTGTCATTACTCTATCAAAGGCCTTTGACAAATCTATCGAAAGTAACACAACATTTCGACGGCTATCCAAAAACTGTCTTATAGAAACGATTAACAAATACTAGTAAATAGGTTGTGATGGATGAATAAGAGAGTTGCAGTTAAGGTGGTCGATCATTTGGCCTTTCAAAATATGTTCTACAACCTTGGAAAGAACCGGAAGCACTGAATTAGGGCATAAATTATCAAAATTACAGGATTGCCCTTCCTACTTTATAGGAACAATCCTAGATATTTTCCAATTACTAGGAAAACGCGACGAATCAATTATATTGTTCACAAGGTGAAGCAAATGTGAGGAAATATATGGGAAAAGAATTCTCAAAAATATCAATAGTAAAGAATCCTGACCAGACTTGGGCGACGTCAATTACATTTCAAAATAATTCACTTGTGAAATTTTTCGATATCATTTAAAATTTCAGACCTACGCTGACACTTGTGGGCTTAAACGCTTGCTTGGAAAATTCTCAATTTTGTCAATACCAGACATGGGACACAATACCGATATCTGTGCATTTAATTACAGGCCAATTACTTGTTTATGTTCAATAACATGTAATTTGGTGTAATTGGGTAATTGGTCTGTAATTAAATACTCAGACCAATTGTAACTAATTCTCATGTTCGGTATTAAAAATTTTACAAATTCTCCAAGGAAGCGATTAAGCTCACAAGTGTGAGCGTATTTCTGATATTATTAACGATATGGAAAAATTTCAGAAGTGAACGATTGTGAAATGTAATTGACGTCGCCCAAGTCTGATCCTGACCAACAGCATAAGACTTTATTCTGAGCAATGCTTGATACAACGTGTTACGAAAGTCTCATAAAATCTCGTGTCTGCGTCGTGAGTTATTCAAGGTCAAAGGTCACAAAAATCAGTTTTGCCGATTATCTCTGTTTCTATAGCTCCAATGATGTCAACATCTATTATAAAAATTGTAGGTCATGCAATTTTTAACAAATTTTGTTACAAACATTTTTTCATGCGCTCAACCGTTTTCAAGATAGAGGATAAGCGAAGTTCTCTATAAGCATGGTAAATATATTAAAAAAATAATAAATTCTCAGTATATTTTCTTAAATTCTCTTAATTTGGAAATGTTTGATTGTAATATGAAAACAATTTATATTATTTATTAGATATACATGTTATTATTTTTTTAAATATGTTTATCATGCTTAAGCGAACTTCGCTTATAACGAACTTAATTGTCCAGTCCCTACGAGTTCGTTATAACGGTACTCCACTGTATTATCTAATAAATAATATAAATTATTCATTGTTAGTTATATTTTAGTAATTTAATCACTTTATATAAGATATTATTAACTGAGATTCACGGTTGACCTTGAATAATTGCAGGTAGGGGTGAGCGCTCCGGAGTCTCTTGCCCTATATCTCGAAAACGGTTGAGCGCATGAAAAAAATGTTTGTAACAAAATTTGTTACAAATTGCATGACCTACAATTTTTATAATAAATGTTGACATTATTGGAGCAATAGAAACCGAGATAATCGAAAAAAAATGATATTTGTGACCTTTGTGACCTTGAATAACTCACGACGCAGACACGAGATTTTATGAGACTTTTGAGACAGTATTTAAAACACTAAAATAAAGCCATATACAAGTTTCCAGCCTATTACCTGGAATTCGGAGGTGAAACCCTAATTTGACTGGACTAAGAGCGGTGTGTGGTTTTAAAGAAAAACTACACATAACACCTTTTGAAGGAGTTTTTTTTTTTAAATATGTTCATACCAGTTTGTTCACATAACACTTTATGTTTTGTTATATGAGTTTTTGCTATCTTCTAAACCCATTAAGATATCTTGACTTAATTTTAAAGCTTTTTTTTTAAATATTCATTGCGTTTTTTAAAATGTTTAATTCTTTTTGGTAAATTGTTAAGTAACAATCAAAATTTGTTTCAGATTAGTGGCACATTTTTCATTGGTTCGTTATTAAAAAGTCCGTTATAACCGGTGTTCGTTATAAGCTAACTCCTCTATAATATAAAACGTTGAATAATAAAGGGTGATTTTTTAAGAGCTTTCGGATTTGATTTAAAAAAAAATACAAAATTTAGAGAAATGTATGAAATCTTTATTTGAGTCGATAGAACGATCTATATAATTCAATGTTAAAAGATGATTTCATGTAAATGTTGACCGCTTCTACGCCTCAAATTGTTCATACTCTAGGTCGAATTTTGGCATATTCTCTCCAACATATCGGCCGGTATCGCACGAATAAATTCTTCACTATTGGCTTCCAGTGCGGTCCCAAACGTGAAATAAACTGTTCACCGAACTCGCCTATCAATTGGGCCATTGTTTCGCTTGCTGTGCGGCATGTGGCACCGTATTGTTGAAACCACATGTCAACCAAGTCCAGCTCTTCCATTTTAGGCAAAAAAAAAAAATTGTAATCATCGCACGGTTGCGCTCGTCGTTCACAGTAACGTTCTCGCCATCGTCGTCTTTGAAAAAGTGCGGTCCAATGATACCACCGGCCCATAATCCACACCAAACAGTGTATTTTTCGGGATGCATTGGCAGTTCTTACAATGCTTCTGGCTGCTCTTCACACCAAATACGGCAATTTTGATTGTTCACGTATCCATTCAACCAGAAATGAGCTTCGTCGCCAGCGCCCATTCACCAAAAGTTAGCCGTTGTAATAGGTCGTGTGGCCTCAATTCTTGCACCAGCTGTATTTTAAAAGGTTTTACACCCAAATCCTTCCCCAAAATGTTCCACGTAGTGGAGTAACAGAGGCCCAATTGCTGCGAACGGCGCCGAATTGATAATTCAAGGTCATTAACAACATTGGCGGCTACAGTTGCGATATTTTCCTCTGTCCGCACTAACGTATGCAAAATTCCGAATAGCCGCCTCAGAAGGTCGCCCAAACTGACCATAAATTGGAAGAAATGCCAGATGCCCTTTCTTAACGAGCATGAATTTTGATAAAAAATTTGATGTTTAACAGTAACATGTTACACGAAAACAGCTGAGCTGCCAAAAACAGAGTTGCCAAAAAGAAATTTGCTAAAAAATCACCCTTTATTTATGACGCATTTCTAAAAGTTCATGGTACTTTCGTAAAATTTTTTTAAATATTTAATAACTTTTATGAAACATTTCATTAAAAACTCTTCATCATATTTATGAAACATTTCATAAATATCAACAAGCCTGCCATCAATTTGCTCTTTTATTAAACAGCTTCATCATGTGTAAGAAGTGTTACACTGGGCGAAAATCGATGAAGTTTTTCATCATATTTATGAAGTTTTTCCTAAATATGATAAAGCCCTTTAGCTGAGAGTATTTACCGATTTTTTTTAGTTTTATTTGTTGTTCTCATTTATTTAAAATTTCATGCAAAATTAACCAAAAAAAATAATACTGTAGTTAATTTGTTTCCGTTAATTTTAAATTTTAATTTTAATTGTGCTTGCTTCCAAAACAAATATTCAAAAATTCAAGTCTGTTTTTTATTAAAATGGTTTGTTATTTTTATTAAAATTACAAGAAATTGAAAAAGTTTCACAAACGCTACAGCCATTCAAACACACTACATGTGTATGTGTGTCTACATTTTGTAGAAGAAAAAAACAAACGAAAAAAACTGAAATAATTTAAAATAAATGACTAGAAGATTTATTGGTACTGATTTGTAGTTAAAATTTGAACATTTATTTTTAACTTAATATTCATTTATTCTGACGGATTTGTTATTCATTAAAACGATATTTAAAAATAAATAACAAAAACATTTGATTTAAATGAAAAGTAAGTAGACCGGCGTTTAAGTTATTTATCATAGATGTTAAATAACATTTTCAGTTAATTTAACTATTAACTATTAACTATTTTGAGTGTAAAATAATATAAAAATATTCCTTGGTACATTCAGGGAAAAAAGTTTCATCATATTGATGAAACTGTATCATAAATCATTTGTCATATAATTTTCATCATATTTATGAAGTTGTCTTAGATATGATGAAGAGTTTCGTCATACTCAACAAACTAAGTCACGTTACGTTTTTAACTTAACTAGTTGAGTTAAATAGATAATGTTTACTATTTAACACTTTAAGGCACGAAGCATGTTGATGAAGGCCGTTGCGGGCTAGAAAGTTAACTCCATTCATGCAAGTGTCAAATTACTTTTTTTCTAAGTGTTTTTTCTGTTAATTAAAGTAAATTATCACAAATAAAATTATAATTTTTCTGTTAATATGGAAAAAATATTCATGATCTTTAACCGAACTAACCAACATCTCACACACAATATATAGATCAACAATGAAAATTCACTATAGTTTCATAAAAATTTATGAAAATTGTTTCACAAATCTTCATTATTTCATAATTTTTTACAGTAGTTTTTGTGGTTCATTTTTAGTACAATTGTTTTGAACATTAAAAAATAAATGACAATGTTAGTAAGTAGTGCTTTCTGTAAGTGAAATTTCATTTGTTTTTAACTACATTTGCAGTGGTCTTTACCTACATAGTATGTATGTAGTGTATGAGAAACATATTTATGAAACATTTCAAAAATATGAAGAAACTTGTCATCAATTTGTATTTTTATGAAACAGCTTCATCATATTTATGAAGTGTTACATTTTACGTAAATCAATGAAGTGTTTCATCATATTTTTCAGCTTTTCCTCTGAGTGTATAGTATTTAGCGATATACAGGATTTTAAAAATAGTATTCATTTCCTATTTAACTTGCGGGAAATTATATTAAATACTTTCAAACTCGCAAAATAAAATATTTTATATCAGCATGCTTTTTGAGGTCATGAACCTTTTGTTTGCTCCATAAAATTTGGAGTCCTTAGAATTTGTTGATGCCTTTTAGATTAAAATCTTTTATTTGATGTACGTTTTGGCGGAATTGATGCTGCGCATTAGTTGTCACATAGCGAAATGTGTTTGGAAAAAACTGCCGCTGTAGCCGATATGAATGAAAAAAATTAGTTTTTTGCACTTTATCAATTAAGTCCGTGGTAAGGATTCTATCTACACTGATAGTATTTTCTGTGTTGTATTACTAAATCCATCATTAATACAATGAATTTTTTCATTAAAAAGTAACCAAAGAAAGTTTCATTTGATTAATGAAATATTTTTCTTTCAATGAATTATAATGGAAAAAAAATATTTTTTCCAGTTTTATTACAATAGTTGAAGCGCCTCCTGTGGAAATCTGATGGAACTAAAAGTTTGGTGCACAAAAAAAATTCGTTTAAAAATTATTGCATATTTTAAATTTTAATCAAAAAGTATTTATGAAAATATTATTTAATAAATTTTTCATTAATTTGATGAAAATTATTCATTAAACCAATGAATCCAACTTAATGAAAGACATTCATTAAATATGTTCTTAAGCGATATTTTTTTTTTATAAAAATATGCAAAACAAAATAATTAAATTTAAATTTCGCTAAATTTATAAAAAGTTCATAAATTTTTTGCGTTTAAAATGTTTCAAAAGCCTTTTTGACTAGGAGGTGACGATTACAAAGTAACTAAGTTCACGCAATACGCTAGCTAATTTCAAATATAATTCTGAGTGCCAGAATCAAAAAACATACATTTTTATTGGTGCACTGACATCAACTTGGTATACCTCAAGCCAAATCCATTGGCGAGAGCCCTTACTCGAACCCAAACGCACACCAGACTGCAACGTGCAGACTTACCGCCCATTTAATTTAGAGGCCCGTTCTTCAAAATGGCTCCTAGGCAGTAACTAGTCTTTAAGTTAGTTTTGTAAGATTTATACACTTATTGTTAGGCCAAGAATGCGCAGATTCAATAATCCAGATAATAAAGCATTTTAAAAAATATATATATATAAAATTACAACTTATTTCAAACACTGTTCTCAAAACTCAATTCGATTAAAAGGCGCAAAAACTCATTGGGAAAAGCTACGAAAGTTTAAAAATCAAAAATTGAAGAAACTTGCTTAACGGCGACTCAATCTCTAACCTACACTTGGTATCCAACTATTGTATGTGAATAAAGCGCATCATAAAACGTGGTAATTACTTGTGAAAAAGAGATAGGATAAAGAAGAAAAAGCATTCTAGTTGAGAAATGAATTGTGCATTGGTATTAGTTAATTCTGTCTCTTCTGATCGAAACAATACTTGTGTGTACGTAGTGTGACCAAACTCCACTTTAGCTACAATCATCGCTGTGTCGACCGTGGCTCAACTGGTTAAGAGGTGAGATTACGATGCATAGCTTGATGCTAAGGTAGTGAGTTCAAATCACAGTACGACACCAAAAAAATAAAAAGTTTTTCATATAGAGCAAATTAACAATATAAAATACTTTGTTCAATTGACACATAAATTAACCACTGACGAGTCCCAGGAGGGGGACGAAACTGCGGCAGTCTGGTGTATCCTTTGTGTCCGTAAAATTTTTCAATAAAAATGTTTTCTTCTTCTTCTTCCTGTAAAGAGACTAACTAAAACAAAAATTTTGGTTTTACTTGTAAACCACCAAGCAGCGTCGATATGGAAATTACTTTTTCAGTGAATGTATCTCCCAAATCTTGAGATTCCAGTTTGTATAGCTTTGTATCTGAAAGCTAAAACCAAGAGCAAAAAAATAATATGAATAAAAAACTCTTTCAAGTAATTTTTTTTTTATTTTTCGACTTTTAAATGACCATAAATTATTTTGGTGAAGACGTTTCAACGTAAAACTTTGCTTCTCATAACTTTTAAGTATAGTCAACCTAGCCATGTCCATCGTTCCTCGCAATTCATAAAACCTTGAGAAATAAGAAGCATCTACTGTATGTTTCATCAGGTGCCGAAAATTTCTGAAGTAGGCCATTAAATCATCATTTGACTCTGATATTTCATATAGAAATGTTTTTGCCATAAAAATTTTTGTTTTCCTTTATAATCCTCTATTTTAAGGCATCATAAAATTATAAAAATTCTTTTATTTAAGGACCTCAATGTATTTTTCACAGAATTACAATTTTTGAAGATCATTCATTGAAGATTCAGCAAACAATTTCATAATTTAAGCTAAAAATTGGATTCATGCAAAAAAAAATTAATATTCGTTATATCAGTTCAGTATGTTTTATCGCGTCCGTATCTGAGATAACGACATTCCTTATTTTCTCAAATACTTAAAACTGACGGTATTTGAATAAACTAAAGCATGTTACTTACTTCAATACGTCAAGGGATATTAAAACGAATACGGATGAATAATCTGTACACACATACAATCATTTCCAAATGCCAACCTCACCCACACCACCTTGAACATGGTGTTCCCTGTTACGCTGACGACCGAGTATGGGCGGTATAACCTGGTTCACACGGCAATCGAACTATGTGCCAGGATGAGGATTTAGGATTTATCCAAACAAGGATTGCCACTCCGACTTTAAGGAAAATTATTTACTATCATTTTTAATATTAAATTCATTAAAGTTTTTACAACAACTAGTCTTTGTTTTGAAAACATACACAGAGGGATTTTACTGGCAAAAAGTCCTTTTTTTTCGAGTGTAAAATATCAAAAATGTAATGATGCAGTTTTGTAGAGAATTGTTAAATTAAGAGAAGTGCTTCATTATTTAAAAAAAAAATAACGCGGCAAAGTCACCTAAACGAAACTCTGCAGTAACCGCCTGAGATTTTCATGCATTTCAATGGTCCAGGTACATAATTTTTTTTTGTCATATCTATTTGATGTAAGTATATTTAAAAAAAGGCGCTACGAAATAACCCCCAATGAAATAACACCCAAACGACAAAATGAAATAACCCCCAATGAAATAAATCCCAAAAAAAATTAAATAAGTCCCAACAAAAAAAAAATTAAATAATATCCAAAAGAAATGAAATATTCCCCAAAGGTGAAAATGAAATAACACCCAAAATTTGGGGGTTGTTTCGTAATGAAATAACTCCCAAAGGAAGAAATGAAATAACCCCCAATGAAATAAGCTCCAAAGAAATGAAATATGTCCCAAATTTTTTATTCATTAATACGAATATAAAGGGAAATACCTATAAAATTAAATAATTTTATAAAGCAGTTTTTTTTAATTAAGAATTCCTCGAACAGACTAGAAAACTCGAAATTTATTCTTCTGTAAGAAACTAAATGAAAAAAGCGCCTCAGGCGAAAATTTGAAACCGAATTAAAAATTTTAAATTCATAATTTTGGTAAGTAACATGTTGAAAAAAGCGTCGCAGGCGAAAATTTGGTTTGGTTTAAAAACAAATTTTAAATTCCTTTTTTCATAATTTAATCACCTTTTCCAGGTATTCGATATTGATGATCAGCAGTTGTTTAAAACATCCAATTGGTACAACAGCAAACGTGCCCCAAAAAATATGAAATAACCCCCAAAATAATTGCATATGAAATAATCTCCAAAGAATTTAAATTTTGGGCTTTATTTCATTGGGGGTTGCTTCATAATGAAATAATCTCCAAACCGTAAGATGAAATAATCCCCAAAAAAAATGAAAAAACCCCCAAACAGTTTTACACAATTTTTTTGGGGGTTATTTCATTTTTGGCCGTTGGGGGTTATTTCATTGGGGGTTATTTTGTATCGCCTTAAAAAAACATTAGCTTTAAAAAAAAAATAATGAATAACAATAATAGTTTAAAAAATATTCAGGTTTTTATGATGGCACTCAAAAATTCAGTGTTTTTAGTATTGCTTGGACAAAAAAAAAAGTATTTGAAATAAAGTATTTTATTATGAAAATTTGGTTGTTTTAAACAAGTTTTTTGTAAATTTTTATTTCATTTTAATTCATTCGAAATATACACTGAAAAGAATTAAATTAAAAAGTTAAACAAAGTTAAATAACGCAATATAGGGTATTATTAAGTAATATAAGGTAATAAAGTAAAATAAATAGTAGTAATATATATCAAATATTAAGCAAATTTAAAACTCCTTGACTTAAACTACTTCTTTTCTTTGTTGGTAAGTTTCGGGCTCCAAAAATAAATGGATCTAAACTTAAAAAGAGGCGATTTAAAAGATCTGTATTTGTAGCTATGCGCGATATTTTTCGTGTATGCTGCAATCTAAACTGTTTTATATCCTTATTTTTCGCTTCAGCTGCTTCACTGATAGAATTTTCCTTCGTAGTATTAATGAAACGATTTCATTAAAATCGATTCATTGGTTTAATGAAAAATTTCATTAACTGAGTGAAAAATTCATTAATATTGGTATTTTTTCATTAAAATTTTTTATGATTTTTTCATAATTTCATAAAAAAAAGTCATTAAATCAATGAAAATTTTTCAAATTTTTTTCAATAAAAATTTTGACTTGTAATAAGAAAAAAACATTTTTTTTTGTACTATCATTTTGAAATGAAAAAAACTGAAAAATTTCTTTTAAACAGAATTAACCAAAAGTTTGATATAAATAAATTTTTTTTATTAAGTTTGCCTAGAGCTAACAGTTTTTGACGAATTTGAATAGTTGGTCACTAAATTCCAGGGAACAGATTCTCTAAGAAAAACGATATAGTTTTGTTCAAAACATCGTTTTGACGATGTTACACAAAAACGTTATGCTAAACTTTTTTACATGTCATCCTATTGCAAGTAACGAAAATTTGCTGAATCAGACTGAGTTTAATAAAAATCTGCCATCGCTTTTGCAGACAGCCTGTGATGTTTTCTTTCGAACTTTTCGAACTTTTTTTATAAAAGTATTTTATAGATCCTATAAAGACCAGACCTTATAAATAATATCAACAACGAGTGATAATTTCTCAATAACCACCAAATTAATGCTATGCTAAAATAATCATAAAAAGTGCAAATTATTAAATATCAACGAAAATATTTCATACAAACTATGAATTTTATTCATTAAACACATGAAACTTTCATAACGAGTAGGCTAGGATTAATGAAAAAAATTTCATATACTTTATGATATTTTCGTTGGGTCAATGAAACCATTCATTAAAATTGAGTTAATGAAACACCTTTCATTGACTCAATGAACCGTTTCTTTGGGGACTTTTTTATGAAAAAATTCATTGGATTAATGAAGGAATTCATTAATACTACGCACAAATTTCTATCAGTGTTCCTCCGATAATTCACCTATTGACACTAATGCATGCTTGATTACCTCAGCTCCATGGATAAGAATTTTATGTACCGATGGAGGGAGGTAGTACCAGGGATACTCCTTCACAAGTTTTCTTGCTGTCTCTACAGCATATTCCTCAAACTTTTCGGCATCAATTTGAAATCCAGAATTTATAGCTTGGAGAATTGTGGCACATCTTTGCAAAATATCCTTATCGATTCCTGTTATTTTTGATGAAAGGTTTACATTTTAAAAAATCTCCGCGCTGTGTTGCCATCATTCGAATTTCCGCAACCACCAGCTTTTGGCCTATCTACCAAAAGTCCCATTTCGGCCCGAAATCGTTGTTGAATAAATTGTTTTCTCTTCAAAACACATGACTTTTCGTTCTTACTGATCTTCCATTTTTTTAGTTCTAATTTTACTCATTTTCTTTACTCATATTCTTAAAAAGAAATAGTACAAAACAAACTGCGATTCACTATTTTTCGTCGGATGACTTTGTAAATCACACCCATATGCGAAAATATGCAAAAACCCGCGGCCACAATATTTTTTAATTTAAAGAGGGATAAAAAACCTACAATTTGATGTATAAAAAGTTGTGGGCGGATGAGGGCCATATCACTAAAAGTCTACGTGAAAAAGAAGTTTTTGAAAAACGTGTGTTTTAAAAAGGTCAAAAAAGTATTCTTCAGCGATTTTTTTATGGGCTCATATTTTTGCAGCTTTTGTTATTTAATTTGGTAGAAAATAAGTTAAAATTTAATGTTTGTAGGGTTTTTGAAAACTTCTGCCACAATATCGCGAATAACTTTTTGGATAAACTTAAGTTTTCTTTTATGACTATGCAACCACATTATATGCAATATAAACATACCTCCACTTTCAACGGACACAAACAATAAATCTCGCCAAAAAAACAACAAAATTTGTTAGATTCATAAAATTTAGAGTGTTATCAATAAATTTTGTGCAATAAAGCTTAAAAAAAAAACAATAACTTTTTTGTTTTTTGGCCTATGGGGGAAACCACTGTGCACTTGTGCCAAGTTTCAAGATTTTTGGTTAAGTTTTTTGGTTAAGAAATCTTTTCAGGTTATATGGGCGAGGGGCGATAGGCGTGGTCGATTTCCATTAAACTTTGCAGATATCTCAACTTTATAACACTGAAAAAATCTCTTCGGGTTATATGGGCTAGGGGGCGATGGGAGTGGTCACTTTTGATGAAACTTAAAATTTTTCTTAATTGAGTTAATGAAAGGCTTTGGGCCAAATTTCAATGTTCTACGAATGCATTTTCTGGCCGTAGCTGGCCAATACAATAAATAATGCGATACCCATAAGTAATTATTTGTAGCATTGTTTTTAATATAAAATAATAGTCCAAACATTTTTTGAAAATCTATTTTAAGACTCATTTTTTTTAACTCTAATTGACTCACAACCTGGAGGCCCAGGTTCGTATCAAATGTTAAAAAAAAATCGTTAAAAATTTTTTTTTTTTAACAAATTCAGTTCTTTGAAAATGTATTTGTCTCATTATTTTTGTCCATACTAGTAAGCATATAGGTAACCACATAACTTTTCATTTTTAGTAAGGTATTTAGTAATGATATGTCATTAGTTTTCGAGGCATCGCCAAATAAAAGTAATGAGATTTGTAATGACAATAGTAAGTACCTGCCATTAGCAAATATGAACTTATATAACTGCTTATATGGTAATGCTTTTCTACACTGGAATACTTACACAAGAAGTAGACTGCTGTCATATGCTGCATAATTTCGAATTTATGTTGTATATTTTTTTGGTTTTACCACATATGTATTTGTTTTTAAGTACATAATGTTAGCATAGGTATATTTTCAGATTTTTATTGCATATTTTCGATTTCATCGGTCATGAAAGTCGCTGTCCTGGTAATCATTTAAACATTTGTAGTTGCTATACAATTTATCTTGTATAAAACAGCAGAACTAAATAGGACTAGTTAGAGTGTTAAATAATGGGGAAAAACAACTTGAGCAAATTAATAATGCCACAGCTAATAGATGGCAATCAAACATTGCAAGTGTGGGCTGTTTGATAAGTTACTTAAATAAAAATAACCGAATTCCACAGACTTTCAATTTAAATAAACAAGAGTTTATAAATTGTGTGCCAAGGATGAAAACATTAACGAAGGCTTTTATCGGTAACGTTGTCGTTATTTTTAATTATTTCGGTTGCTCCAGTTAAAGGTTAACGGTATTTAATTCATTATTAGTAAATGCATTCAGTTATAAACAAACTTTAGGTACATTTTAATAACTATCTTTGTTCGCTTTTTTTTAATAAAAAAAAGATTTCGTAATCCGCAACACATACTAAATTGGATCGTGAAATACATTTTACAAAATTCATAAAAAACTTTCTGTCAAAAAACTCTTAAAATAAAAAAATTAATATTCTTTTTTTAAGAAAACCTCTAAATATCATAAAATCTTTTAAAGTCCACAGAAAAATAATTTATTACTTACCTTTGGTCTTTAATTTGTTTATATTGATAAAATGGGCAAATTTAAAATGGCACCCAAAAAGTTAAAAATGGCATGCATAAAAAATACCAAAAATTATACGAAAAGAGGTTTAAAATTGCCATGCCAATTCCAAATATTTTATAATATATCAGCTTATTAAAAGTATTATAATATTTTTAGTAAAAAAATTAATAACGCAGCAATTTACAGTTAAACTGCTAAAGCCCCGTTTACATAATCACACAAGTGTGTTACATATTTCAGAAGTATAAATGCATTTTTTGTGTGTGTCGATAACGGCATAGGAAACTAATTTTTATTTAACATATAGTTTCTGAAATATCGCTTTTTGAACCGCGGTTTTTGAAAACAATGCATTTTGCTGTGGGGAAGTGAATAATATGTGTGCACTAGTAAAACCACAAAGTAAGTACCCAGGAAAAATTTGGTAAAGGGTACGATAAAGTAATGCATTACCTTGTAATATGTAATCCTTACATGTATCATTATTTTCCAACAAAAAGTAATGAGTTACCAATAGTTGATTACATAATTCATTACCTTCAAAATTATTTTGAAACATAAAGTAATGAGTTAATAATAAGTGAAAACTCATGGATTACCTTTTAATGATACATAATTTTCTTTTACATTATGCCAAAACATAAAATAATGACTTACCGATCATCAAGTACATAATGATTTCATACACGAAAAAAAATATGTCATATATTTTTTTGAAAATCTATATCTAAAACACATTAGTTTGTGATTTTTTGTAAGGGTAAGGTATATATTTTTAACATCACAAACGAAAACTCGAAGCACTACCCAGCAAAAACTAGTGCTCACCAGAAGCTATTCTGGAAGGCATTATTTATTACCGAGCGCTTCCGAAACAATTTCAGAAGGCATAATTTTTATTCGCGATGGTATGCCTCTTTTTAGCAGGTGAAAAGCGCTTCCTTCATGTGCTCTAAGAAGTAATAAATTAATGCCTTCGTAGGAATTGAGAAGTACTTTTTTGTGTATTAAGAACATTAATGCTTTATTGTATGCATTTTTTATTGATTCATTGTATGCATTATTTACTGCTTCAAAAGAATGCATTCAGGGAAGCACAGCAAAATGCCTTTCCAATTGCTTTATTGTATGTAAGACGGTTAAGTGCTTTCTTGGAAGCATGCAAATGTAGTTGCTGCTCACCAAATCGAGGTTATTTTTTGCTTGGTATATAACTCAGTTGGTTTAGTTCTCGCCTATCAACAGGAGACCCCAGGTTCAAATCTCAGCTAGACCACGTTATTTATTTAATTCAAAAAAATATATTAACAATTTTGTATGAAAATCTATTTATAGACACATTACTTTTTCAAAACCGGTAACCATATAAGTTACCATTTACTTTACCCCCTACTAGGTAATGAGTCCACCCATTACTTTTTGGCTCATCGCCTGTAAAATTCATTAGGAATGGCGTTCGCGCCGTCCCTACATTTATTTATAAATTTCAAACATATTACGTCTAGATAAAAAAAAAAAAGTAAGGTGTATTGTAATGATGTAGCTTTTATTTCATCTAAGCAAAAATTTAAATTTAAATATTTTTAATTCACTTAAAACTTAGAAACGGCATAATTGTTGCGACGTTAAAAATAAAGGATTAACGCGAATGGATTTAGCATGCTGAAACATCGGATAATATACACGCAAAAGGTTTTTTATGTCATACAAAAAAAAATTTTTTGAAAATATTTAACCTCAAAGTGTCCTAGATAATGGAATAAGAAATAGTTTATATACTTTATATTAAAAAAAAAACAATCCATTGAATTAGGAACACAAAAAAATTTTATTTCAAAATTTTAATATTTTAATAATTTACATATTTATCAATTTACTTACTTATGTACATTGCATCAACGTGTATATTAGAGGGTGTTTTTTTTTTTAAAAAATTAGTTAGTGGTAGTTGTCATAGTTGTAGACACAATTTGTGGACATACTTTTTTTTGCTTCATTAAATCGTTTTTTTTTTTTTTTTTTAATTAAAAGAAACAAACAGAACTTTTAATATTTACTCATATTATTATTACTGGTATATGGCATGTTACAAGAACATTATGCATTTTAATAAAAAAAAAACCAAGTGTGTAGTACACTGAAACACAGAGAGGATTTTCTGTACGCGTTTTAATGAAATTTTTCACTTAACTACTATAGTTTGTTTCATCAAGTGTATGAAAAATTTCATAAAGATTTTACTTTTGAAATTTTAAAAAATTAAAACAAAAAGTTAATTTTTCGATCTGTTATCATAAATTATGACGTGAGCAAGGCTACTCAAGTTGAAGTTCAAGATCATTTGTTTTTTGTTAACCCATTTTATTCTTGACGAAATTTAGTAGAAAGATGTAATCGTGTCTCAATAAGCGCTTTCTGAAGTTATTGTACACTTAGTGAGCCCTCTAGCTGTGGTATTCACCATTTATCGTAGATTCAAACTTTGCCTTAACGTATGTACTTGACGGGCTAAAACAAATATCTATCAAACTTTAATACACAATTTTATTTATCGGATTTTCACGATTTATTGAGAATTTTTCGAAAATATTGGTTTATAGAAAATTTTTAAAAATTGAAATATGTCAACACTGGCGAATCTATTTTTAATTTTTTTTTGTTTGGTTGAACGAAAATAGCTAATTTTTTACATTAAAAAAGAAAATAGATTAATTTTCTGCATATTAAAGTGTTTAAAGATCGAAAAGCTCTTGATCTGATCTTTTAATTTGGCATTAAAAGTACATATTGCACAACAAATTTTACTCGTTAACATATTTTTCCATACGTCCCTAACCAAACTACCAACTAACCTTTATAGCATCGATCTTCTATCTGTAAATAAATAATTTTTCAAAAAAGTGCTATAAAAATGTAAAAAATTATATATTTGTATTAATTATATGGAAGTCCTTTAACAATAATTTTTTTTTTTGTAATGTTTAGACCTCAAATTATCACATGCTTTTTACTTTTTTATTATATCTCCATCCTATCCAAAATTATCGGACCTTAAAAGTAGGTGTTGTTTTAAATCAACTTAGGTGGGTGCAAAATGGGTTAAACAAAAATATTACGAGTAGGGCTGTCCCAAAATTAGCCGACGTGACGTATAGATGGCGGCAGTGGTTTGGAAAAATTTACTTTGGTGAAAAATGGCAACCTTGTAAATCATACGCTTTTAGTTTCAAGGCGCCAAGTTGTTTAGTATTTCTTTCGAGCCATCAAAAACAAACAATCTCTGTGAGTTTGTAAACATGGAAAAAAAAACCGTTATGTGATTCAATACTTTCATTTGAAAGGTTTAAGTCGAACCAATATTAAAGCCGAGCTAGATTATTCTCTGGGGTAGTCTACTCCTTTGTTTACGACTATAAAATATTGGGTGGCAGAGTTTAAACGAGGACATACCGAGCTACCAAGACGAACACCGTAGTGGTCGACCTATTGAGGTGTCCACGCCAGAAACGCTTAAGAAAATGCAGAAAGTGGTATTGGAGGATCGTCGACTGAAGGTGCGTGACATGGCTGAAATGATAGGCAGTTACAAAAGTGCTATTCATCGCATATTGACCGAATATTTGGAGATTAGAAAGCTGTGCGCAAGATGTGTGCTGTGTTTGCTCACTATAGAACAAAAACAGCGTCGTGAAGATGTTTCAATAGAGTGTTAGACGATGTTTCGCCGCAATAAAGCCGAGTTTTTGCGTTGATTCGTAACCATGGATGAGGCATGGGTCCACCTGAGACAAAGGAACAGTCAAAGCAGTGGACTGGAATGGAAAAATCGTGCCCAAAGAAGGCGACTTTTTTTTTGGGATGCGCGTTTTATGCTAACTTACTGCAGCGTTTAAGTGATGAAATTGAGGAAAAAAGTCTGCATTTGACGACAAAGAAAATGTGGTTTAATCACAACAATGCACCAGTTCACAAATCCACTATTGCGATGGCCAAAATCAATGAATTAAAGTTCGAATTGCTTCAAAACGCACCTTATTCGCCAGATTTAGCTCCCTCGGATTATTTTCTATTTCCAAACTTGAAAAATGGCTTGGTGGTAAAATATTAGCTAACAATGAAGAGGTGGAGTCTGCGGTTAAGGGCTATTTTAAGAAGCTAGACAGCTCTTACTACAAACAGCGTATCGAGCTAAAAGAAGATAATGTTCCGAAATAAAGAAAATTTTAGAACTGCCCTCGTATTTATTAATTAAAAATATCTTTATCTGCTAATGCAAAGCAAATTTATCTACTGACAGGATCATTTGTTTTTTGTAAAACAAAAAACCGTGCAATGTTATTTATTAATTAAAAATGTCTTCATCTGCTAATGCCATGCAGATTTTATCTACTGACAGGACCTTACATGTTTCATTTCGAGTCACCGAAAATCTTCAGAGAAACAACGCACACTAAAAAAAATTAGTTAGTAGAAAAGTTAGTAAAACGTCTTGTAAATCAGGTATACTATTTTTCAGCAAAATTTTTGCTAAAATTATGTTTTCAGCTAAAATTTTACTTATACTTTTTCAGCAATTAACTGTTTTGAACTAGTGATTTACTAATATTTTACTAATTTATTTTGATAAAAAAAATTTTTGCTGATATGCACATTAATAGTGTGGACGACAACCAGAATGAAAGATATATGGAGAAGCATTAGATGTCGCGCGGTCAAGATGGAAATGATACTAAAAAGTGCAACTATAAGACATAAAAAAAAATCAACCATGGAAGATTTTTGAATCTGTTTTTCATACATAAAACAAAATTGCGTACTAAAACAACTTAAATTTTGTTTTGTCAACAACTTAAAATTTGTACTTGTGAAAGTAATTCTCTATTAATTCAATAAACGACAAAATAAAATATTTAATTTGTGCGCCCCGGTAGGCTAGTTGGTAACGTGGTGGCTTATCAATTAAAAAATGGTAAAAAAAAAATGGGCATTTTTTGCGATTTTTAAGGCAGCGGATGCACTTTTTCGGGTAGGATTGTTCCGCAACCTATTCAATATCTACAACATTGCTTCAGACACAAAAGAGATATTCCGTACGGTATACCGAGATATAACCGTTTAAAAATATAGAAAAAGTGCTAAAAGTCCGCCTTGAGCCAAAAAATTCGTATGGCCATCAAATTATTACTGTAGCCAACTTGACAAAACGAAAGATGCTGAAGTTCTTATTTTTGGCGCTACTTTCACGTGGAATTCCCAGAATTGAGTCCCAAAATCATGTGTTGAAAAATGTTGTACTGTGTTAGTTTTCACAATAAAGTTCGGTTAATTTAACTAAATTTTAGTTGCAACACCCAAAATATTCAGAAATCTAATGTAAATAACATTGTGCTAACTGAATTTATAAGTTGTTACTATTAATATACACTTTTAAATTCGGTTGGCACTTTATTTCTCTGTGTGTATGAAAATGTTTTTACATTTTTTAATAAAAATTTATTAGGTTTCATAAATTTTTGTTTTTTAGATTTTAAGTAGCAATTGTTTAATGAATTTTTAATTTGTATCAAACGATTTATTTGAAAACGAATTCGTTAATTTTTTATCAATCGCTAAATAAACATTCACAAAGAATTTATTCTTGAACAAAAAAATTAGACTTCTCATTCAACGATTTTTAATATTGGGAATTGAATTTACTTTTTATTCGACATGCATTTCGCTTTTAAGGTTGAATTTGAAAAGAAAATATTTTATTTATTTCTAATGCAATGAAACTCATAGCTTTTTCGGAATTATCTCTCCAGATTTTCACAAAATTTGGTGCGTGTATTTGAACATAACAAAGTTTTTAATTTCTACTTTTTCGCCAATTCGTTGTAGTTTGAGTTTTGTCGCAGTTTAAATTTCGGACTTTTTAGTAAAATACATGGTGTTTAAAATATCATATGCCTTGAACCCGTCTTCCAATTATAATGAAGCTTAAATAACATGCTCGAAATGCTTTTAAAGAAAATTAATCTTTTTTTAAAAAAGGTTAAAAAAAATTTAAATGTCCTTGATTTGCAAATATCTCAAAATGCGTATCTTGATTATTTTTTATTTTTTGTTCAGAGCTAATTTTATAAGTTGTTTACATCATATAAAAATTTCATAATGCGTTCGAAATGTGTTCGGTGGAAATATTAATTTTTGTTAAGATTCTTTTTATAAAATATTATATTTTTAAATATTTAATAGGTATTATATTAATACAAAGTTTGCATTGTAGTTTATAATTAAATATGTTTTAAGTTTTTGCAAGAAGGATTATAGAGTTTTAGAATGACCTTGAATTTTTCATCGATCTGATATTTAGTCAGCTATTTTTGAAATTAAATTTTTTTTAAATTCGTTTAAAACTGTGGTTGTAAGCCAATTTGCTCAAAAAAGTCTAATGTTTCCCAATGTGCCAGGGTTGCCACTTAATTTAAATATTTAAATTATGGGTTATAAAGCCTCCTCGGGCAAAGTCGATTAGGTTTTTATTTTTAATAAAAATTATATCAAACTTCTATAAAAGGCAAAGTACAGTCTAGTTTACACTCCTGTTTTTGTTTATAAACAAAACAAAAAAATAAAAATAAAAAGGAGGAAAAAAAACAAAAAAACGTGTATTGAATATCCACCAAATGTGGACCTTGCACATAACAAACATGCTTTCAATTTATTTTTTGATCAATGGTGATAATCTTTAACTTCGAGCTCATAAAAGTATATTAGTTCTCATGTAGTGAGTAAACTAGTTTATATGAATGTTTGATGTTTGGTATGGGATTGTTACCTCTTTCAAAATGTGTTCTGATGATGGGAACCTAGAAAATTCCCGCAATAGATCTATCAACACATTCCTGAATGGGTCAAATAATAGATTTGAAAACAAAAAAACTCTATAGATTATTTGTTAGGACAATATCCTAATAAAGAAATATAGAGTATGGCCTCGAACTTGAATAGTTTTCATTTTCATTAAATAAGGATTATTATATGTTCATTTGACCTCAAACCAACAACAACTTCATATACAAATGTGGTATTCGAAATTTTGTTTAATAAAAAAAATGTTAGAAAACGCATGGACATGTTTTATATACCAGTGGATGCATATTTAGAATGACTTTCATTTGATATCCAATTTGCCTATAGTTTATTAGATATTTCTGAAAATTATGATTTTACAGCATAGGGCGAAATCCAATCCTACCACTGAACCAATGGACAGGCTACATACAGTACACCCATTTGGTGTTTATTATCGGACTGAAGACTGAAGCACAATTCAGTAAGTGTGAAATTTTTTATTGAAGCTTTTGTAAACTTCACAACAAAATATTTAAGAAGACCTAAAACTTTACTAATTTGCTTATGTATCCGCGGCTCAATACAAAAATAAAAAAAAAAATTCTTCAATATTTATGCCACGAAATGCAAAAATTAAAAAACAAAAATTATACACAACTTTGTACCTGCAGACGTAGGCAAAGTTAAAGTAAGATATTTTTCTTTTCCTCAAGAGGATCACATATTTGATAAGTGTTCAAACATTTACATATCATAAATTCAGAATTTGTATTAAAATAAGATTTTCACGAAAAATATGTCGAACTCATTCTGAAATTTTTATAGAATAACATGTTAAGTTAACTCTGAACAAAAAATTAAAAAACTCAGGATACGCATTTTGAGATATTTAAAAATCAAGGACATTTTTAATTTTTTCTACTACAAAAAATAACTGCAAAAAAAACAGTCAGTTTTTTAATATATATGTTTGTTAAAAAAAATTGTCAGTTATTTTTAAGACAGTGTTAATTATTTTTACTGCATTTGCTAGTTATTTTTCAACAGTTAATAAAAATTACTAACAACTGTTAAAAATAACAAATAACTAACTTTAAATTATTTTATATATAAATACCTATGTTGCCTTTATTCTCTCTGTGTAATTCAAAAAGAAACTTGGAACACTTAAAATTTAAATGCGTGAGCGTGACAGGTTTTTCAGACTTTTTGTTTTGTTTATGGCTGTGGCACCAATTGGGATGGAGAGGGCTTCCGCATTTGCATGTTATTTTATATTCTTATGGCTCGCCTACAATTATAATATAAAAAAATACTGCTTGTCTATATTCATAAGTTAATGTTTAATAGCAATTTAAAATATGCCTAGAATTGTTTTTGTCTCTTTAAAGGTGTAAAATGAAAATTATGAATTTATACAAAGTTACTGTAAGTATAATTGTACACTCAAAGAAATAAACCTGTAAAAATAGCAGGAAAAGCTACACACACAGAGAAAAATTTATCTATTTGCCAACTGTAATTCGGTTACTATGGCTCAAATTCGTTTATTACGAATCTCAGTCGGTTGACACAACTTAACGTTCGGTTAATTCAACTGAATTTTAGTTGCAACAACCAAAATATTCAAAAATCTAATGTAAATTCTAAATTCAGTTAGTACAATGCTAACTGAATTTAGAAGTTGTTACCATTAAAATACACTTCTTGATTCGGTTGGCACTTAATTTCTCTGTGTGTACTAAAAATTAATTAAAAATGACGTTGCACAAAAACTCCTAAAATTAGCTAGTTTTCTTTGCTAAATATTAATAAAATAACAACAGCAAAAATAAAACTTTTAACTTTAAAAAATTTTAAGTTATATTCGATTTGAATTTTATTTAATTGAAAGTAGCATTTTTCTCTGTGAAATTAGCAAAAACGTTTACTAAATATTTGTAGACTAAAAACAGCAAACAAAAACCAAAATATTAAAAAAAATTTTCCTATATTTACCTTAAATTTTACAGAATACAAATAACAGCATATTTTGCTAAAATCAAGATAAATTTTAGATAAAAATTTTTAGATGGCTGATTTCAAAAGGACAGATTTTAATTCGTATAAAAGAAAATTAAAAAATAAAACTTTAAAAATTTCAAATTTTTTTGTAATTTTTTGTTTTTTGTCTACTACTATTTATCAAAATTTTTGCTGATTTTAGCAGACTAAGTTGTCACATTCAATTAAAATTTACCTCAAATATACAATAACTTAATATCTGTATATTCAATAAATTTATTTTTGCTATTCTTATCTTACGTCATTTGTAATTTTTAATAGTTTTAGCAAATATTTTTACTATTATTTTTCTATTAGTGTATAAACTTTTATAAAGAAAAATCGATTGTTTAAAAATACAAAGGTGCTGACGCACCAACATAATACTTACAAAGGTGGATCACCATAGAATTTATAATCGTATACGCTTTAGAATGTGGCCAAATAGTGTGTTTATTGAATATTATTAAAAACAAGTGGAAGCATTAAAGTCCGATGTGCCGAATTTGGTATTAAAAAAGATTAAATTCGGCTGTGACGAATTTTTGGATACCCTCCATCTCGGTGTTTTCATAAACCAGGGAAAGTGCAAACAATATTAATATCTATATTCTTTGTAAAAATAACAAAAATAATGTTGTTTTTATAAGTAAAACAAAATATGACTGATTGATTAATGTCTTTGGGATGTTTCAGAAGAAAAAAATGTTTAATTAAAGTTTACTAAAATGAATCTGAAATTCTGCAGTGGGTATTCAAAGGTTATTCTGATTACCTAAAGAAGAACGTGTAGTGAAAAATATATATATTTGTATAGTTCCTTATGATGTTAAAAAAACTGTTGTAAAATTCGCCTGTTGTTTGTCTCTTTGCCTATATAATAATGAAAGAAAGTTACTAAAATATATTTTTGGATCGTTAGAAGAGATGCAATGAATACAAACGCATAAAAACAGTTTCGAATAATCAGAATTTTAGATAAATTTAAGGGAACAAAAATACACTTGCGGAGACATACATAATGAAATAATTATGAAATGCCAGTTTACATTACAACACATGTGTTTATACTATACATCACATAAGTAAAACGGAAAGTGTGATGAAACTAAGTTTGTCAAAAATTATAAAAGAAAATCTTTCGAGTGTTTTCGAGATACAAAAAATTAAAGAAACTGGTATTTAAAATTATTGTTTTTCAGCTCAGTTGCTTGTGCAATTCTCGTTTACGACTCCTAGAATAAGAACCCTAAGAAATTTTCCCAAAATTCGATTGGTTTTTACACATCAATACTTTAATTTAGATTATTTTTGTATGTATCAAATAAAAATTAGGGCTTTTAAGGAAAACAAATGCATATAATCAAAAGATTTTAAGATGAAGTATGCACCTTATATGTCTTAAATAAAAAAGTTCTGAAAGTGAATGTCCTTTAAATTGAATGGGGTTTTAATAAATGTAATTAGAATGTAAGAGTTTTCTTGCAAATTTATTAAAGGTTGAGAATGAAAATAAGTAAAAATAGTGTACGAAAAAAAGTTATGAATTTACATTGTTGGATTCGGGGATTTTGTTCCTGGATATTTTTTTGATATGATAACGATTAATATGTCTGGCAACTCCGGTTAATGCAGTCAAATAAATAAAGAATTTTAACTAAACTATTTTGTTCTACCTTTTTCTTATTGGTGATTTTTTGATTTGTTGGGGTTAACAAAAAAAGGTATATGGCAAGCCTGGTATATGGAAAACAAAAGCATACTTTATAAATTAGCTTAACAATTTTTCGAGGGCATCTCGCATTTGCACTTATAACCAGTGTTGCCAGGTTTGCAAAGCATAAAAACGACAAACTTTCTAGAAAAAATCGTCAAAATCGTCATCATATTTTGAAAAATCGTCAAAATAAAATATATTTGTTAGAAGAGGGATAAAGTTTTAATAAAAAATAAAATACAATAATGTTATTCACATTTCAAATGTTAACGTGTTATCGTTGTAATATAACACGATTTTTGACACTTCTCTTTGGTTTAAACTTCGAAAATCATTATATTTTACAACGATATTCATATTTATAAAATGTTGAAACAGTGTGCCCCAGTAGGCTAGTTGGTAGCGTGCTGGCTTATCAGTGCGGGGGTCGTGGGTTCGATTCCCACCAGAGGCACTGATCTGTTTTCGCTACAACGCGCCGAAGGCCATAGTAGCTAGTGCTCGGTTAGGGTAATAGTATATAACTTGTAATTATATGATTATTAATTAATAAAATAACAAAAATATAATGTTGAAAGATCAAATAAATACAACTTTAAATCAAACTAATTTTACCACTTGAACTGTTAAACACTGTTAAACACACACTGCATAATTCTGTGAACAACATTTCAGTGGCACAACTTTTTAAATATTAAATTCTTTTACAAAATTTGGAAATTCTTTAACAATAAGTCTGTTCGATTACTTTTCCTGTAAAGTTCAGTAAAAACTACTCAGTAACAAAATTACAAATAGTAAGACAAATTTACAAAGAAGTAAACGAACAGAAAATTTGTTGGAATTATTAAATTAGATAAAGCAGCTTGTTTTAAATATTAAAAAAAAATCAACTGGTCATTATGGAAAAGGAAAAAGTTAATTGAAATTATCGACCAAAAATAATTTAAATGTTTTTTAACTTCTTCCATAGTTAATTATTTAATCATTTTCACTTTCAATCCATAAACAATTAAAATTTAATTTAATTTTTGTTTACTAAAAATACAAGCATATTTTTTTATTTTTTAGTCATATGTTTTTTTCATCTTACAAATTCTTTCTGGCAAAAATGTATCCAGTAAAAACTTGTAAGTTCTTTGGCATCAAACTGTCACTTTACTCTCTCTTTTTACCAGTTTTTACTGCGTATTTGTCTAAACGAACACCTTCCAGTAAAAACTTGTACAAATTTTTGTGTTATCGAACAAACTTAATGTTATATTTTTAATTATTATATTTTGGCACTTTATTTATATTATTAGGCCTGTTTTTTAAGCACCGGATTTATTTTTGGATTTATTTTGTTTCATTTAAAGTTGTATATATATCATCTTTCAACATGAAATATATTCGGGCTAGAGATCTGTTTGTTTCGCAAAAAAAGTCCATGCCTTGCGTTTTAACATGAAAATTTTTTTATTTTTATTTAAATCTAACTCCAATTAAATTTTATAAAAATTTAAAAAAATGTTCTAAACATATAAACACAGAAACTAAATTAAGCTAAACCCGTAATGAATTAATAAAAAAATAAATGCGGTTTGGATTAAGTTTTATTCAATTCTAGGATTTGCATTTTTGCAAAATTGTATTTCACATCATATTAGCATATAAAAGCTAGCTATCGATCAAAAAACAATGTTTTTGCTTTCAATTTTTAACGAAATAATATAAATTTAATAATCGAGCCGGCGATTTTATGAGAATGATAAATAAGTAGATCTTGCTGACATATTAAATTATTGTCAAAAAATCGTCATTTTGGAAGCAAAAGTCGTTAAATAGTCATTTAGTTATTTTGGGTATTAAATATCATCAAAATGACGACAAATCGTCAAACCTGGCAACTCTGCATGCGATTGCTACTAATTCATACGTACATACATATATATATATATTCCCGTCGTTCCTATAAGGAGCATAGGGCCGTACATACATACTGTATTACAAAACAAAACAAAAAAACAACAACAATATTTTGTGGGTTTTTTTTTTGTTTTTAAGTGTTGATCATGACCATGGATGGTAACCGATTCTATGTGGTTATTGGTCGTAGTAACGCTATTTTCTTTTATTTCGGTAACGGTATTTTAGGGGAAACTATACTTCAGTTATTTCGGTAACGGGATTTTAGCGTTAACGGTATTTTAGCGTTAACGGTATTTTATTTATTTCGCTAACGGTATTTTAGCGGTAACGATATTTTAGATATTTCGGTAACTTTATTTAGGGAAAAAGATTTTTCAATTATTTTGCTAACGGCATTTTAAGGATAACGTTATTTTAATTATTCAGGTAATGTTAATGCACACCACAATTTTTAACCGCATTATGCCCGAGTTTAAATGACTGTCTAGTTTATGATCACACTTTGGGAAAATATATCTATTTACAGAAGTTTTTTTGTTCAGATCTTGTTAGATTATTTCGGTAACGGTATTTTAAGGTAACGGTATTTTACGGATAACGGTATTTCAAGAATATCGGTAACGGTATTTAAGCGATAACGATAGTCAGTTGAAAGGTGTTAGAATCGTGGACGGTAATTCAGCGATATTGACAGCCATCCCTGCTTGCGTATATTCTTGTGTATAAGCATTGAATGTACGTATGTATGTATGTATGTATGATGAAATAAAAAAAAAAAAAATTTTAGAGGTCTTCCCACATTTTCACTTATAACTTTTGAACGCGTTAACCGATTTTGATCATTTTCACTAGAAAACTGCTCATGATATCAACAAACAATTTGACTGAAAATTAGTAGTACCTCTTCTGTATTGGAGGAGTATTTTGTGTTTCCACAGACAGACGGACGGACAGACGGACAGACGGACAGACGGACATGGCTATATCGACTTCTCTATCCATGCTGATCAAGAATATATATAGTTTATGGGGTCCCAGAATTTTTTTAAAAGAATTACAAACATTTGACAAAGTGAATATACCCTCCTGCACTATGGGATGGAGGGTATAAAAATAATTTAAATGCCACAAAACCATAAAAATACCACAAAGTTATACGCAAAATTACAGGATGATAACAAAATAACTAACAAGGAAATTCTATTGAGAGGAGACGAAAGTAATAAAAAATTGTTATATTCAGGGTTACAAAGTTGTTGAAAACCTTTTTGGTTTTAAAGCTTTTTACTTGCCAAAGGCAAGGTCATCTAAATACCTCTTATTTTATATCAAATTTGTATATTATTTCTTTGAAGAAGATTGAAAGAATGCAAATATCGAAAAATTGGGTTATTTTTGACCCCAATTTTTAGCCCTTAAACGTAAAATTGAGCAGGTAAAATGGTACACATTTTTATATATTTTATTCTCTCCATCACATATCCCAATTTTATGGCAATCGGAGGGAACCCATCAGCGGGCCTTACTTGTTAGAAATTTTTATTATATTATATTTTATTTTTGTTGAATTGTTGAATTGTTGTCACTCGAATTGTTCAGTTGCAGCTACTACATTATTTGGTTGCCGTACTATATGTTTTCCAAGTACATACTATGTACTATAGATTTTATTATTTTGATGAAGCTTTTCCTCCGAGTTTCTCTTTTTATTTTGGGTGGTTGTCCAGGATTTTTAACCATTTCACGATCATAATTTTTTTGCCAAAGCTATTAATTAAATTTTTATTTTGTGATCTGCGAAATTATATTATGTTGTTATTATGTACAAAAATGTACATGACCCCTATATTGCCTTTTATTTCGCTAGGCAAATATACTTGTCCTTTGAAGACCATTAGGGTTTTCAATCGACACTTTTTTTTCGATTATTGGACAAATTTTATCAAATAATTTAAAAAGCTCAAATTTCAATGAATATTTCGAACAATTTATTACAATTAATCGATTAATCACTAAAATGAAATTTTTAGAAAATTATCAAAATGATATAAAACGAAAATACAGGGTGTCAGCCGGGAAGGTATACTACTTTGTTTTGCCGCCATTTTGGTAAACATTAGTCTTGACAGTTCATATTTGGCAGTCGTGAAGTAGACACGGTGCAAATTTATTATGGAAAAATATTCGATAAACCAACGTGTTTTAATCGTTAAAACATTTTATCAAACTCATCATCGATTACTGTGACGATGAGAAAGTTACGTGAATTTTTTGGGAGGAACAACGTGCCAACACAACGCACTATTTATCGTGTATTGAATGATTTCGAAGAAGGAGGGTCTGTAGGTGATAGGCCCAAGCGTGGACCACAACGTACTGCAAGATCGACTGAAAACATTACTGCTGCTCAAGAAAGTGTTCAAAACAATCCATCAACCTCAATTCGACGCCGTGCTCAGGAGCTTGGTCTTCAAAGAACAACTTTGGCCAACATTTTGCACAAGGATTTGCATTTGTTTCCATGTAAGACACAAGAGCTTTTTCCACAAGACCATTTACGCCGCCGTACATATGCCAATAGGATGTTACAGCTCGCCCATGACAACCCCGATTTTCAAGAAAAAATCATAATGAGTGGCGAGGCACATTTTCATTTGAATGGATATGTGAATAAACAGAATAGTCGGTTCTGGGCAATGGAAAACCCTCAAATTATTTATCAGTCACCTTTGCATCCATTAAAAGTGACAGTCTGGTGTGCAATTTGGTCAGGAGGAATCACTGGACCTTACTTCTTTGAAAATTAAAACGGAGTAACGGTAACTGTGAATGGGGAGCGATATCGTGATATGATTGAAAACTTTTTAACGCCACAACTGCATGCTTTGGGCTTGATTAACATGTGGTATCAACAAGGCGGTGCCACATCGCATACAGCCAGGATTACAATGCAATTACTGCGAGACCTCTTTCCACAACAAGTTATTTCACGAAATGGTGATATTGATTGGCCTCCTCGGTCGCCTGATTTGACTGCTCCGGATTTCTTTTTGTGGGGAAATCTGAAAAGCAAGGTTTATGCAAACAAGCCAGAAACGCTTGAGCAACTCAAACAAAATATTCGTGATGAAATTAATGAAATACCGCGTGACATGTGTGAGAATGTAATGAAAAATGTGCTCAAAAGGGCTCGCATTTGTGAGGCTAACAGAAGCGGACATTTATCTGATATTGTATTCCACACACAGAGAAATAAAGTGCCAACCGAATTGAAAAGTGTATATTAATGATAACAACTTATAAATTTAGTTAGAACAACGATATTTACATTAGATTTCTGAATATTTTGGTGTTGCAAATAAAATTCAGTTAAATTAACTGAACTTTGCATTGAAAACTAAAGTTAAGTTGTGCAAAACCGTTTGAAAATCGTAATAACCGAATGTGAGTCGTAGTAACCGTATTTCTGTTGGCAAATAGCTAAATTTTTCTCTGTGTGCATACATAATTGACGACATTAATTAAAACAATTCTCAATATAAGATCCATTCTCTTTCATTTAATCAAAAATTATAAACAAAGTACCTTCCCGGCGGACACCCTGTATATAAAATTAATTTTCATGGGCATCCCCTTCCACATTATATCATTCAAAATGGAACATGATAATTAATTTTGCAACAAATGAGTAAAAGTTTGGGATTAAATGTTCTACAACTAATGGTTAATGCTAATGCATTTTCATAGCTTATAAACATCACGCGCCTGGAATAGTGCCTACAAGGGTTAAAGCCACCATAAGTCAAAAAGACTGAAGAAAAATATCTCACAGAAAAACTTATTGTCAATTAAACTTTTGTTTGATTTTAAACTCACTTTCAATTAAAAGATTAATAATATCTAATAAATGTTTAATAGAAAATTAATTTGGGTTACACAAAATTCTCAATTTTTAGAACATATAATGTGTATTAGATTGTCCCGAATATGGCACTTTTTCGAATTGGCTGAAAGAATACTATTCAATCGATGCATATTAAAGAGCTGAATATGGGAAAAATTAAAAAAAAATTATAGAAAATTGACCATAAAAAAGTCTATAATTGGATTTCGTGCTAAAAAAATTTACCCACATATCTTCATCGATAATATCGGAATTTAGTCCAGTATTTTGTTTGTAATATTAAAAGTTTTTTAAATCAATTTCACAGGCAAGGCCATGAAAATGTATGGAAAAGGTGACATTTGTTTGTAATTTTCGTAAGACTTGCAAAACATTGGAGTTCTCGATAGTTTTTATTAAAGTTTTAGAGGCTTTCGAAACAAAGTAAAGGTCTTTAAAACGAAATTCTTTAAAAATCACGAGAAGCTCTGTGAGTAAAATTTGTGCATTTTGAGTCATTCAAAAGTACCGTAAAAGTGCCAAAAAGCACCTAGTTGACTGCATTGATAAAGAACCAAATAAAAGAACAAATACTAATATTTAGCAAATTTTTTGCTGATTTTAGCAGATTAATTTTTTAATTTTGCATTATTAATCCTATAACTAAGATTTGGACTTAGAAAAACAGTTAATTTAAAAATAGTAACCATAAAGCAAACAAAAATCATAGGGTTAGTCCAAATTTTGCCCTTAATATTAAGGTCACCCTTCATATGAAACTCTAGAGTATTGGAAATTCGTTTAAGTATAACAAAAATTATCCTTACATACGTTGTATTTTAAATTTCTACAAAAAACTCATTAAAATTTAAAAATCATCAACTAGTCTACAATGGGTTATTATTTGTGGTAATTTTTAATCTTAATACAAAAGATATTTTACCGCGTAAACACGATGCGAAAAAAATATTCGAATTTGTAAATCAAATTTTTTAACAATTAGAAAGAATGGCGATTCTTAATTATGTTTTAACTTTCTGTAGTAATTTTTGTAATTTTTTGGAATACCCGTGTAAAATATATTAGATATGATTGATTCTGATTATATATGATTGAATATAATTAGTTCTGGTGACAGATATGATAAGATATGACATTTGTAATACACTTTATGCCCAGATCTGATCAGATCTAGTAACATATATGTTCATATCTGATTGGATCTGGGATATTGGATAATTTTCGAGACCAGATATGAGCAGATCTGGTCATATTGAATCGTATGTGGTGCGAGATCTGTTCATATCTAAAAAGTTTCCTAATTCCTTTGTCCAGATCTGCTTCCAGAAATAAGCCCTTTCAAAAAATGAACATACATTTGTTTTTTTATGGCATATAAACTACAATTTTTCATTTTTATTGTGTTTGTTACTTTGTTTATATTCAAAATTTTGAAAATTTTAGGAAACAAAAATGTTTTAATTTTTGTATAAAAATACAAAAAATTTTTTTGGAGTTTGTATATTTTCATATATATAGTTAGAATATTGTTCTAACTTAAGTCCAAAAATCTAATATGATATTGTCATATTAGATTTTATTTGTTGTTTTTCAAAAAGTTTGATCATTTTAATGATAGACAATACACTTGTTTCATTGGCATCACCCAAATCTTCAGTTGTCTGCAATAGAAAAAGATAATTGGCTTAACTCAAACCGAGGCATTACATACAACAGACAAAATAAACTCTATGAGAATCTTTTTGCCTGCCTTAGTGTATAAACTTAAGTGTCTAACCCTAATTATAAAATCAAACTATTTGAAAAACTTAGGAAAACTTTAAAAAATTTCATTCATTTTTTGTATGTACGCTAAATTGTTCTTGTATTTTTGCGAAACAGAAAGAAGTTAAAATAAAAACATATATTATTAGAAGAAGTTTATTTAACGATGATAGTTTGTTTGTAGATCCGTTAACCAAAATTTTGTACATACTCAAATGCAACAAAATAAATTGATATTCTGTGTCAAACTATGTCCGTATCTGATCACACGAAACAGACGAAGAAGCCGGTTGCTGGGCGGATTAATTAAGACTTATGAACACTTTAAAAAATTGCTTTCGTAAAATTTTGAGATGAACCGGTAGCCAAATATGAATTTTAAAGCAAGTGATACATTTAAAAATGTGGGTTTGTTTCATCTTGTCATTGTTATCCATTTATTTGCACCAAGCTTTTGAATAAATGAATTAAAATTAAAATAAACGTTTTTTACTCATTTAACTAGAAATTTTAAAAAATTATTGAGCCTCTCCGAATCTAAAAATATCAGATCAGCCAGATTTGATTTGTAACCAATTGTGTAACCACTAATAATTTCAAATATAATAACCACTTTATTTTTTTTTTAAGTGAGCATGTAAGCGTGACTACTTTCAAACACGGCCTCGCTAAACCAAAGTAATGATTTAGATGTCAAATAATAAGTTGTGCACAGCTGTGAATGTGCATTATATAACCACTTTTCTTGGTAATGAAAGTTTTTTCTGGGTATATGTATATTTTGTAGTGTCCGAACCGAACAGTTCGGCCAAAAACCTATATTTTGTCGGTTTTTTGATATCTAGAGGCAATGATGACAAATTTTGGTATTGGAAACATGTTTGTTGAGCCGATTTAATTCGATTTTGAGTATAAAATTTAAGAGAAAAGCCAAAGTTTAGCTATAAAGTTAAAAGTTCGGCCGCCGAACTATTTTCAATTTGGAAGAACTTTCTGAGTCCGAACAGTGAATTCATTGCTTAACTACAGACTTTTCTTCCAATTTGACACTCAAAATAGCATCTAACAAGCCCAATAAACATTTTTCCATCCGCCAAATTTGTCCATAATGCTTTAAAATACCGAATACAGACCAAATGCATTTTCTGGCCGAACTGTTCGGTCGGACACTAATATTTTGTGCTTATAAATTTCTAAAGTGTCACTTATAGGTATTTTGGTTCTTTTTGAATTAAAATGATTAAAAGTTAGTATTTTATTTAGCAGAAACAAATTACGATTAATTTAAAAATTTCGATTAATGATTAATCGATTAAAAATAAAAGTCAAATAATTAAATGCCCTAGCAAAATTAATTGAAAGTATCAAGTTAATCTGCTAAAATCAGCAAAAAAAATTTGGTAAATATCAGTAGATAAAACAAATACAAAAAAATTTAAATTTTGCAAGTTTTTTATGCGAATAAAAATCTGCTTTTCTAAGATATTTTTGTTGACAAAAATTTTGTTGAGAATACATTTTTTGTTTGCTGATTTTTATCTACAAATATTTAGCAAAAGTTTTTGCTGATTTTAGCAGAGAAACTTGCTATTTTCAATTGACTAAAATTCAACTCAGATATAACTAAAACTAGTCTAGTCTGATTTAAAAATTAATAGTTTTTATAATTTTTAGAGAAAAACGTTTTTTTTTTCTTCTTAAACACAACATTTCTAAATTAAATTTTGTCAAATGCATATTAATTAAAAATTAATTGCGACTGTCTATATGACGTTAAAATAACACTGTACTAAAAAAAAATATTTAAAATTTAGCAATTATCTTACTAATATTTACCAAAAAAAAAAAGGTGTGCTAATTTTATCTGATTTTCTGTAACGAAATTTTTAACTAATTTCTGTAGGTTTTTCTGCTATTTTTACAGTTTTATTTCTATGGATTTTATGGACTATAAAAATCTTGAAAAGTTTTATTATGTCGACTTAAGTGGAGTTGTCGAAAGCTCACAGATATTTTTTGTAGATTTAAAAAGAATGTTTAAAAAGCAATGGCAATTTATTCGTTTTTTTTATATTTTTTGACGACTTTGCGCCTAAAAAACTGTGGTTGTGAGTGAACAATTTCTAAAGAAAATGCAAAAATTTTAGCAAAACACTAATTTGCTTTACACCACAAGGGGAATGAGTCTCCCTAAAGTTTCTCTAAAATTTGGATATGTGATAAAAAAAACAATAAGGGGCACGTATTTGTTTTTAGCTGCCCAATCTCACGATTAAGGGTTAAAAAGTGGCGACAAAGTTAATACATTTTTTATGGAAATATGTCTGAAACTAATGAAACTCATTATTAACTCGAGAAAACAAAAATTTTTACACCATTATTGCTCGTTTAGTCTATAAGGGTTTCCATTTATTTAAATTATTTTTTAAATAAAGTTTAAAAAGCTTTTTGGAAAAAGTCGCATAAAAGCCGAACAATTACGAATATCGAAAAAAGCTCAGACACAGCCATGATTATATTTAGTAGGCATTAATATACACATATGGTCAAAAAATAAGTACACTTGCTTATTATTTGTACATGTTTAATTTTAGTTAATATAACTGGAAGTAAACATTGCAATTCTTTTTCAATTAAATAATTTTGATATGGCAATACTTTAATACTTGAATACTAGGAGAAAATGGCCAAAGTCTCCGTTCTATTGCAAAAACTTTGCATCGGACGATATTTTTGTCAAAAATCCCGTTAAAGCTCACGGAAGTCCAAAAAATACGCCAAAAACAACCGGCTTCCGTTTGTAACTCTTGCGAAAAAGGACCCATTAGAATATTCAGGAGTCAGTTTAGCAGATATTGGAAATGTAATATCTTCGCGAAAGGTTCGTCGTAGACTACAAGAAGCCCATTTACCCGGACGGATATCCAGAAGAGTTCATTTGCTCAGACAATAAAATTTTAAAGGCTAGGTTCGCGTTTGCAAGAAGTCATTCCAATTGGTCTGGCACAGACGGGCGACAAAGAATGGCAAAACATTTTGTGGAGCGATAAAACAAAAATAAATTAATTTGGAAACGACTCCGACCGGAATGTTCGACGCCCTAAGGGTAAGAAATTATATGTGTGCTTTACAAAGAAGACAGTCAAGCACGGGGTGGCAATATTATGGTTTGGAGTTGTTTATCATGGTACGGCTTGGGTCAAATACATCGAATTACCGACACTATGACCAGATTCCACTACAAGATATCTTGGAAATACGGTGATGACCTATGCTGAGGAAAGTATGCCAATCAAAAGTAAGCTTGACTGACCAAGTCAATCTCCGGATTTGAACCCTATCGAAAATCTTTGCGGAGTGTTGAATCAAAGAATAGAAAAGGAAGATTTTCAAAATAAGGATCTGTTATGGAATTTTGTCAGAAAAAAAAAATTTGTATAATAGAGAACGGAACTCGGCAAAAACCAATAAATTTATCCGAGAAAATGTGGATTATGTACACAGAAAAAACTAAAAAACGGGGATTCAATTAAAAAAATATTGAATCAATTAATATTTTAATTGATTTTGCACCTATCATGGCAATGACAATATCAATTAAAACTTTTATTGAAAACTAAAAAGGAAAAAAAAAGTTATAAATAACTGCTACAAAAAAAAAGATACTCACAAAAAATAGTGTGTGAACGATACGTTGGTATGTGTGCCGTTGATAATGCTGCGTCTGTTTGATGTTTGTGCGTCTGTTTGTATGTTTGTGCGTGTGCTTGATTTTTTGTAAACTTCAAATGCATTTGGTATTTTAGTCTGAAAATTTTCCATTTATGAAAAAATAATTTGAGAATTACTACTAAAATAAAATATGTATTTACATATTTAAAAGTCAATTAAAATATTATTTGATTCAATTAAATATTTGTTTAGAAACAAATTAAATTCAAATCAATCTTTAATTAGATATTTTAGGTTGATAATTTTTTCTGAGTACTGTTTTGCTTATTTTTGCTAAATGTACTATTATTTTGTCCAATGATTTTGATTGATTTCTTACTTTTTAACCAAGACTGAATTTAACGTTTGTTTTTTGTTATTGTTTTCGTATTTTTTTTTATTAATTAATAATCATATAATTACAAATTATATTCTATTACCCTAACCGAGCACTAGCTACTATGGCTTTCGGCGCGTTTGTAGCGAAAACAGACCAGTGCCTCTGGTGGGAATCGAACCCACGACCCCCGCACTGATAAGCCAGCACGCTACCAACTAGCCTACCGGGCGCACAATTTATTTTAATTCATATGTTGTAATAAAACAAAATATCATTTGTTTTTTTTTCTTTTAATTTAATGGCTGCGAGCCATTAAAAAATATTTTAGACTGTAATTATTATTTTGACCATATGTGTATTGCATTTTTTAACAAAATGCAAGTTTTAATATCGCTTAAAACACATTTGTTTGAATAACAAAAATACTTGAAAGTTATCGGACATATTCCCTATACCATTTAATGCGTCTCCAAAAGATCTTTCTTTTGATACCCCATTTGTCTAAAATTTCTCTGAAACAATTCAAAATAAGCCGAAAAAACGAAAAATTTTTCAGTTTTTGACCCCACAAACATAAGATTGGCCAGTTAAAAAAATGAGTGTCAGTTATTGTTTTTCATTATCACATACCCATATTTCATTAAGATCGGAAGAACCCATCGGTAGACTCACCTTGTCAGTAGAATAACAAGCAACCTGGGTAATAAAAAATGTATCTTGGATCTTTGTGAAGCGATCGCTATTAAAACTGACGGGTTTTTTAAAAGCACACACAAAAAATTCTAGAACATAACTCTTACGGTGGTGGAATAAAATTTATTGCACAGTATAAGTGCCAAAACCCGTTGCCCAATAGTATACAGAGCATATATACTTATGGTGGTGTAGTGGTGTATGGTAATGTTAATAAACATTTCCCTGATTCGGGATTAATGTCCCGGAAATATTGCAACACAATTTCTCAGAAAATAGTTATTTTTCTATAAAAAATTACGTTGTTATGAAACTAAAATAAATAAATATGTTTTTAATTATTCTTTATTCTGCTAAATGAATGAACATGACACCTTTTTAAATATTACTACGATGTTTAAAAAATTATGCATCCACATATAAGGCATCTTTTATATCGCACACATCTGCGATTTCCTGTTGCAAACTCATCAGATTTATTTCTATAAAGATTATCATCGTACAGTAAAGTCCTACTTGTGTGAACAAGTGAATTAATTTTAAGACTTTATACGAGTACACTGCTTTGTAAATATAAAGTCTAAAAATATAATTACACATTAATTTCAATACATTTCGTAAGTTGAAAAAAATAGAAGAGTTTAACCGGCATAAATGTAAAACCAATGGAAACTTAATAGTAGTTAAAAAAAAAAACAATTAATTTATTTTTATTTTACTATTTAAAAAGGAATAATAACAACAATTAGTGTTTCATAACTATAAATACACTTGACATAATATATCAAAATTTATAAAAATTAAAATAACTCTCGTATCAAAACCCCATTGAGAATATGTGGGCCATTCCAAATCTTTTATATTTTTTGATGATAGCCATTAAATCGTCTGACGACTTACATCAAAGAGTATATACAAATAGAGAGACAACACTTCGCACTTCTCTTAGCAACAAAATACCGAACTCGGGCAACCAATGAAAACATTTTTTTACACAAAAAAATGATTGCAACATGTTGATAAAAAATTGTTGCTTAATACACTCTCTTTAATTTTCTGCAACATGTTTTAATTTGCTCGGTGCGAGTTTAGGAACAAATAAAAAGAGAGCAGATTAAGCGACACCGAGTAGTATGGAAACCCGCTGCTTACATATACTGAAGCATAGTCTTGTTGGACAATGAATTTGTCTTCGTTGCTATTTTCAATAAATGGTTCTAATGTCTCTTCCAATACTGTAATGTACTCCGAAGAATTCATTCTTCTCAGAAGAATCATTCTCACCTTTAAAAGAAATTTAAACAGCCTAAACAAACAATAGCGATTATTGACTTACCTTTATCCAAGTGGTTTGAAAATTCGTTTAAGCGAATTCAAGTCGAGCAGTTTTGTGTCGGGGTAATAACCTTGGCACAGACATCATCTTTGGGCGAGTAAATAAAACAATAATTTCGACACCTTTACCTTACATTCATCAATTATGTGATTGAGACTCTTCATTGTGCTTTTTTAGGCCGCCTGTTTTATTTGTACCGTAAGCACTCGAATTATTTGCAAAATTTGTGACAACCACATGTAAACGGTTTATCTTTCTAGCAATTTCCTGAAAACTTAAGCCACTTTTTTAAATAAGCTGAAATTTTTCCTTTTTCAAAATCACTTAGATATGAAGCACGAGGCATTTTATTGAAATTGATTAAAATTGCAAAATAAACAAAAATAATTTTTTAGTTTCTAACACAATTTTTCTCTTAAATCAATTAAGTAATCTCTTAAATTTTACATAATAGGAGATCAGTTATCACACTCTTAAGCCTCAAACCGGCCTAAGCGTTTTTGTAGTGTGTTCGACACGAAAAATAAACAATGTGCTGTTTTACCAATTTTTTTTTTCGTTTCCTACTTTAGGCGATATGAGTCAAAATAGGTTTAGAGCGAATCTCGTAAACTAATCCTTAAAAATAATTCTTCGTCTTACCAAGATATAACTACAGTCCAAAAATTACACTTGTTGTGCTTTTACTTAAGAAAATATGGCGAAAACGCACCATACCTTCAGCTACTACGAGGGCGGCTCAATAAGTCCGTGACTTTTCGAACTTCCCTCGTAGTTATATGAAATGCAACACTGCTCCCATCAAGTAATGGGCAAGTTCCGTCATTTACTTTGCGTTTAACAGCTGTTCATTTTTTTTAAAATGGAAAAAAGTGAATTTCGAGTGTTCATTAAACATTACTTTTTGCGAAAAAAAAAACGTCAATTAAACCAAGGAAAAGCTTGAAAGCAGTGTGGTTTCGATTTTAAATGATCAGTTGGGTTTAAGAAAGCTGTCTGCAAGATGAGTGCCACGTTTGCTCTCAATTGACCATAAACGTAATCGTGGCCGCATGCATCCCAACAGTTTTTTGGGATGCACGCGGGATAATCCACATCAATTAACTCCAAAAGGGAAAAACAAAAAACAAAGCGGTGAATATTATTCCAATTTATTGGACCGATTTAACGAGGATTTAAAACAAAAAAAAAAACGACCCCATATGGTCAAGAAATGCCTATTTTATGCACCTCGAAAAATCCTATTTTTTGGAAAAAAAAAAATTGGAGAAATGTTGGACTAAGTGTATAGAGCTAAAAGAAGATTATGTTGAAAATAAATTTTTTTTTTGCAAAAAATATTTTTTTTTTTCGTTCAAAAAGTCACGGACTTATTGATCCGCCTTCGTATTACTAAATATAATCTTACTGCCAAATTTCATTAATATCCGTCCATACGTAAGACGATGTCCTGTAGACGTATCCTATGAGAATACTGTATGTTCTTGGACCAAAAACTGTGCACTGCACACTAAAAATTACATCACAATATATTTATTAAATTTAGTTTTCTATCTAAATAGCTTTATTTCTTATTATAAAACACTCATTTGTCCAATTTAAAATACCACGGCTGAAGGCGGGCTTGCCGCTTAGAGGGTTAAAAACAGTTAAAAATTTTATAAAATGTTTGTTATATTATAATTAAGCATCGTAGTTTTGTTTGTTTAAAACAGCAAAAAAAAAAAAAGTTAGTAATTTCAATTTTTCTAAATATTTGTTAGATATGGCGATTTCTCGTCAAACGTGACGATTTTCAAACTCGTTTGGCGATTTAATTTTTGAAATGACGACAGGCGATTTTTCAAGTGGTTGGCGATTTTTTTGGCGATTTAACTAATTTAATTTTAACGAATTTATCCCTTCCAAAAAACTAGAAATATATCAAGAGAATATGATTTTTCATATAAATTATTGAAAAACTTGATGAATTTTATCAAAATATAAATGTTTATAATTTAAAAAGCTTGAATATTTTTTCGAAATATCTTGTTGATATTTTACTAGTTGATATTTGACCTGTTTTTTGGTAACGACCTTTTATGTGCAAGTAATTTGGCGATTTTTGAGATTTTTTTACGGTGTATAAAATTGACTACATTTTGCTGCACTGCTTAACGAAAATTTTTGGGTGCAGAATTTTTTATGTTATGAATTTAGGCATTTAATTTGTGCCATTTTGTTAAATTTGCGCCTTTGTACAAATTTCAAAGATTATTGTGGACTTTATAGAAACACACAGAGAAAAATTTAGTTATTTGCCAACTGAAATTCGGTTACTACGACTCAAATTCGGTTATTACGAATTTCAGTCGGTTAGCACAACTTAACATTAGTTTTCAATACAAAGTTCGGTTAATTCAACAGAATTTTAGTTGCAACTTCCAAAATATTCAGAAATCTAATGTAAATATCGTTGTACTAACTAAATGTATTGGTTAATACCATTAAAATACAATTTTCAATTCGGTTGGCACTTTATTTCTCTGTGTGTATTGATGAGGCATTGAAAATTAAAATGCTCATCAAGTGCTTTTTAGAATTAAAAAAAAAAAGTATAACAGGCAACTTGCTAGCAAATTTTTTAACAAAAAACTTCCAAAATAATCAATTGAAGAGCTTATTGTAAAAACTTGATAAGCCACATTTATTTTATTGCAGGTTTTATCTGTTTTCTAGTCACCTATGGATGAGTATTTGATAAAAACCTTGTTTGTACACTTTATACAAGTACCTAGAGAATAAAAGTCCTGAAAAGTAATATTTTATGCTTTAAATCAACACTTTGAAGACAAAAACCAATAAAAATTAGTATATGGCTTATCAAGTTTTTACAATAAGCCCTTCAATTCTGTTTTTAACAAACTATAATAAGATTGCTTAAAATTACTCTCCGACATCGTTAATTTTTAAATTTCATACTTAAGGCGTCAAAATGAGTGTTTTGCTTCGACCAAGAACTAAAAAAAAGTGAGATTGGCGATTTTCAAAGACTTTTTAATTCAAAAATAAAGCAAAAAATATTGTTGAATATTTTTTGCGATTTTCACTAGTTTGTTTGAAGAAAAATTGCAAAATAAATCTGACAACCCTGACTTAGGGTTTTCATAAAATTTTATAAAAAATATAATTGTATTAATTAAAAGTTTCATACAATCAAGGAAAAAGTTTCATTTAAAAACAGGTTTCATAAAAGTTATGAAGCTTTTTATTAACTTTAAGAAAATTTTCATTGACTTCATTATTTTTCGCAAAACAAAATTCTCTCTGTGTAGTAATCAGCAATTCTATACACTCATAGAAAAGCTTCATTAATTTAACTTTTATAGTATTTAGAAAATAATTCATAAATCATTCCAATATATTTATAAATTATTTTTTTATTTTTTAATTATGAAAATGAAAATTATTCAAGTTCGAGGCCATATACTCTATATTTCTTCATTAGGATATTGTCCTAACAAATAATCTATAGAGTTTTTGTTTTCAAATTTATTATTTGACCCTTTCAGGAATGTGTTGATAGATCTATTTCGGGAATTTTCTAGGTTCCCATCATCAGAACACGTTTTGAAAGCGGTAACAATCCCATGCCAAACCTCAAGCATTCATATGAACTAGTTTACTCACTACATGAGAACTAATTTACATATGAGTTTGAAATTAAAGATTATAACCATTGATCAAAAAATAAATTGAAAACTTGTTTGATGTGCAAGATCCACCTCTGGTGGATATTCAATACACGTTTTTTTTGTTTCTCTCTCCTTTTTTATATTTTGTTAAGTTAGTTAACAAAACAGGGAAAGTAAACTAGGCGGTACTTTGCCTTTTTTCACAAGTTTGTTATAATTTTTATTAAAAATAAAAATTATGTTTTTTCGACCTTTAATTGTGCAATGAAAATGAAAATTATTCAAGTTCGAGGCCATATACTCTATATTTCTTCATTAGGATATTGTCCTAACAAATAATCTATAGAGTTTTTGTTTCAAATTTATTATTTGACCCTTTCAGGAATGTGTTGATAGATCTATTTCGGGAATTTTCTAGGTTCCCATCATCAGAACACGTTTTGAAAGCGGTAACAATCCCATGCCAAACCTCAAGCATTCATATGAACTAGTTTACTCACTACATGAGAACTAATATACATATGAGTTTGAAATTAAAGATTATAACCATTGATCAAAAAATCAATGGTTATAATCTTAATTTTTAACTTTAATACAAATAATATTGACTTCTTAATAAGAAATTATATTTCTCATTATTTCAATGCAAAAAATACTGCGTTACCCATAAGTAGAGATTTTTACCATTATTTTAAACATAAAGTAATGATATAAAAAATTTTTGAAAATCTATTTTTAGACTCAACTCTAGCAAACATATAAACTACCCAGGCAGAAAATACAATCGACACAGTGTTGGCATAGTGTCGGCGACCGTCGGATATGCGTCGGCAGAACGTATGATTAACAATCTTGACAGTATTGTCCTATTACCCGATTGATAACAGTGGCCAACCGTTGGTTTGAGTGAATTTGACACCGTTGGCATAACGTTGGTAGTGCAAAACATTTGGTGCTTTAAAATAACTAAAATTTAATTAAATTTTAGAAATATGTATAATAAAACACATTTAAAAATCATCAATACAGTTCGGTATTAGTCTTTACATCATATTGTTTATTTTATTTTTATTTTATTTATTAATAATCATATAATTACAAATTATATCATATTACCCTAACCGAGCACTAGCTAGTATGGCTTTCGGCGCGTTGAAACGAAAACAGACCAGTGCCTCTGGTGGGAATCGAACCCACGACCCCCGCACTGATAAGCCAGCACGCCTACCGGGGCGCACAACATCATATTTAAATGTGTGAAATGTAATAAAAATTATTAAATTTTATATGCGTTCGGTGGCTGTGAACATAACAAAATTTGTGAAAATCAGCATAAAAATTTTAATTTGTGAAACGCGTGAACTGCTGTTTTTCATTCGTGGCTTCTTGAATATTTGAAATCAAGTTTTAGAGCAAACTAAAATGCCAATTGTTGTAATTTAATGATGCTCAATGCATAATAGTTTTTGGCTCACTACACCACGTATTCGACCAGCTCATTCCCTTGTTCTTCATTAAAAATCTACAGAATTAGCATACAAAAAAATTAGAAAAGGTCAATGCTACTTTTCTATTTATTATCGGCTTTGATTGCGTCGAGCAATGCATCCAAATCGTTAATACCGCGGTCGGTAGTTCTAGGGCTGCGCTGCCATAATAAACATGTATTGAAAATGCTCAAACTCACTGAAAATATATTTTTTAGCTCAAAGGTAATTAAAATGACAAATCAATTCTGTTTGGGAAGTTTGTGTAAAACCCTTGTCGAGCGGTAAATCATAAGTTGTTTTAATTATATAAAGATTAACAAAAGGGTTTTTAACATTTTTTGTTAATCTAGCAAAAAAAAATCAGTAAACTTTTCCACGCTTATGAATTATAAGTGGTCTTTCTGCGGCTTTTGGGTCTAATCTTACAATGTGTGTTACAAAATATTTGATATCAGTATAAACAACCCAGTAAAATAGTAAAATCCAAATAACAGGTTTCAGAACAACTTATTGTGTATTATAACAGGTTCTAATTTCTGTTCTTCAACTAATTCTTTTTATATGGAGTTTGTCCTATTTGCAATAGGTTCTTTACCTCCCAACTAGAACAGGTTGCTGTAGAACCGGTTCTAGAACCAGTTATAGAACTGGTTCTGGGACAGTAAAACCTTACATGTTGACTCCCAGGAACCCGTTCTAGAACCGGTTCCATGTAACCGGTGATAAAAGAAGCTGTTCGAGAACAGGTTGAAAAAATATTGCTTTGAAGCGAAAAAGAGGTGGTATTCTGATGGAGTTTTGAAATTTTTAAAAAATTAAATTGCTAATTACTGATATGTTTGCAATTCTGCTTGGATGATGTAAACTAAATGAATTTTCCCTAAAAACTTCGAGTTTATCAGTAAACGACAAAAAAACACAATTTTGATTTTAAATTTTTAAGCAAAAGTAATTTACATTTTGTTCAGCAAAAACTACGTTATTGTGCGTATCTGCTCCAGAAGTAGAATAAAAGTGCTAACTACTCTAGTCACATCAATGCCAGTAGGAGTTTATGGTATTACTTCGTTGGAATGCCGAACTACAGGGGGTGGCAACCAGCAAGCACTGGCAACCAGCAAGCATTTACCCTACTAATGTTAGATTTTTTGTTAGCGGAAAAGAAATGACATTTTGTGCAAGCAGGTCGGTTATGTCGAGATAGCTCAGATCGTAGAACGGTTGACTGGTAACCTGGAGTCCCAGGTTGGAGTCCCGTGTGGGTACATTTTACTAAAAAAAATATAATGTATACACTTATAAAAGCCGAAATTATTTACATTCAAATATTACTACAATATTTTTCTTATAAAATATACTTTCTAAACAAAGAATATAGCATTTTTAGAAACTCCTTTCGTTTTGTTTGAATAACCCCATATGAACAAATGTGTGTATTATCTAAAACATATGTATGCCATCCATACATTTAGCACGTCATGTTATATGGGTATTTTTCACATACGTACATTAGGGTTATAACATTTTGCATTTGTTTGTATTTCAAATATTAAACATTATTTGGCATATCCGTGTAGGCCTTGAAAAATATTAATAATCACGATCTTACTTTTTCGAAATCGTTATAAAAGTTCCCATTGAAGTTGTGACAAAACGGTTTTTAATTTTTTTTTTTTTTTTAAATTACATTCGACTTAAACTTACATAGTTTTTTTTATGTACTTATTCTATCACCGTTAAGAAATATTTTCCCGACATTCCATTACGCACACAAAATATATATATAACACTCGTAAGCAATAAACCAGTAAAAATAGCAGAAAAATTTAATAAAAATTTATTAAAAATGAAGTTAAACTCCTAAAATTAGCAGATTTTTAATTATTAGTAAGATATGAACAGCAAAAAGAACTGTCAAATTGAGAAAATTTTAGTTATATTCGAGTTGAATTTTAGTTAATTTGCTTAAATAAACAAAAACATTTGCTAAATATTTGTAGACTAAAACAGCAAAAAAAAACTGTAATATCAACAAAATTGTATCTATTATATTTACCTTAAAATTCAGTTGAATGCAAATTAACAGTATATAAGTAGCGATTCCTATTCTCACTTTCACCATTCACCTCAATTTTCGAATCTCATTATTTCCCGAGTGTTAATTATTAGTTCCATTTTGATTTCAGATTTATAAATATTTGTTTATTGTAAAGACGATTGGACAATAAAAAATTTATAAATTTGTATTATTTGAGAGAAAATAAGGTTCGAAAACTGAGGTGAATGGTGAAAGTGAGAATAGGAATCGCTACCAATATATTAGGGTTGGCATTCAATACATATTCATAATAAAGTTAGTTGGCTACCACAGTTAAAGACATAAATATTAGAGCGACTCAAGTTGTATGGAAGCGAAATTCGTGCAAGGTGTACCCCCTCAAAATGAACATTGGTATTTTTTATGATGACATCTAAAATATTTCGGCTCTAGCTTTGACCTCTCGTGAGCTGGACCATTTTGAAAAAGGGTCCATTTTTGCATGTTTTGTTAATTTAAGAATCTGTTTCCTTACCAACAAATACAATATGGGATGAAAATAGGACTAAAGAAAGAAAAAAAAATGATCCACGACTTTTGGCGGCATATTCTTTTTTTAATTTGCAAAAAAAATATGCCGCCAAAAAGTCGTGGATCATTTTTTTTTTTCTTTCTTTAGTCCTATTTTCATCCATACATGATCTAGAATCTAAATCCGCTATCATATTAGAGTTACCACAAAATTGCATTTATATATATTCCAGAGCACCGTGTAAAATGCATCTAATTTGCAAAAATCTAAATTATTTACATACAAAGATGATGTACTTGGCAACAGAAAAAATTTGATACCCATATTGCCCTATTTAAAACGAAGAGTTACCACCCCATTGCATTTTTGTCAAAACGCGAACTAGAACGAATTTCAAATAAAGCTGAGACCCGTATTTAATTAAATCGACTAAAGATTAAAATATGTTAATTTGGCATTTTTATTACAAACAACCCCGAACAAAAAATTCAAAAATCGTTTTTTTACAGAATATCCTTAAAAAAAGGACAAGGATGATCGTACTTGGACAAATTGTATATACAGTTGGACGCGCCTTAAAAACCCTTTCTTATGATACCCATATTGCATATGAGTCGCTCTAATAATATATATAAATAAATTGGTTGGAATTCCATTGTTACCAACAAAATTTAATCATTAATCGATTGCGAAATTGTCATGATAGAATTTACTCTAAACATATGTTTTGTTCAATATTGCATAGCGTTGCCAACATTGACAAATTTTACTAATAGTAGGTACTAAAAATTAAACTCTAAATAAAAAAACACACATAAACATTGAGCAAAAAAAATATTCTAAAACTAAAAACATTAAAAAGGAAGTAGAAAAATGTAAATTAAGACTAATACTTAGCAAAGAAATCTGCTAGGATTTCTTTCTGCAACATAATTTTAAACTAATGTTGAGTAGTTTTAGTCAAAAATGTTACTAATATTTTTCAACGAGTGTACTATTTAAAATAAATATTTAAATAATAAGAAAGGCGTTTAGAAATTGGTTTGATAGTTGCAATAGGATTTTTTCCAGAATTAATTTTAAGAAAAATACATTTATTACCAGTAAAATATTGCCCATAAGGAGGTGCTCTTTAAATTGTTTGCAACAAAAGTTGTTTAACTAATATGCATATGTTTTCTTGTTTGGTGCCAAAATTGTGTCTTATTTCATTGTTTTTTTTTTTTTAATTTGTTTATGTTAATGATTGCTTGAACCATTCAAGCTGAGAAGGACCACAAGGCGTCACTTTTTTCTATTTGTTTAAATTATCTTAACTTGAGTCTAATATAGATACACTAACGAAATATATTGAATCAATTGTCCTTGACTTTTTATTTGAAAAATTAAAAAGTTCTGGACAATGTTGTTCAGAGTTGCCAAAAACGTCAGACTTTAGACATGATTGTACTTTAAATGTTGTTGATGATTCCTGAATTCCTCACGGACATATTTTTGAGGTTTTAATCTGTTATAAATTATTTTTAATTGTTTCTTCATCTTACATATAAAAAGACAGTAATGTTCAGCATATTTAAAGTACTGTCAGTATAATTAACTGTTGCCCAATTAAGGCAATATAATACAACAAAATTTGAAGCATAACTTTAAAAACTAATGTACTTACTAGGCCTTCCCACAATTAGCCGACCTGACGTATAGATGGCGGCAGAAGTTAAAAAAGAAATACTTTCGCGAAAAGCGGCAACCTTATAAAACAAGTGTTTTAGTTTGAAGCAGCCACGTTGTTTAGTATTTTTTTTGAGTCATCAAAAACAAACGATCTCAGTGAATTTGTTAATAATAAAAAAATTGGTCAACACTTTCATTTGAAAAGCCTCAGTCCAACCAATATTAAAGCCGAGCTAGATTATGCTCTGGGGGAGTCTGCCCCTTCATTTTCGACTATAAAATATTAAATGGCAGAGCTTAAACGATGTCATACGAGCTGCCAAGACGAAAAACGCAGTTTTCAACCAATTGAGGTGTCCACGCCAGAAACGGTTAAAAAAATCCTCAAAATGGTATTGGATGATCGTCGGCTGACGGTGCGTGAGCTGGCTGAAATTATAGGCATTTCAAAAAGTACTATAAATCGCATATTGACCGAAAATTTGGAGATAAGAAACCTGTGCACAAGATGGGTGCCGCGTTTGCATTCAATAGAACAAAAACAGCTTAGTGAAGATGTTTCAATAGAAAGTTTGGCGATGTTTCGCCGTAATTAATCCGAGTTTTTTCGTCATTTCGTAACCATGGATGATACATGGGTCCACCACTTTACACTTGAGACAAAGGACCAGTCAAAGCAATGGATTGCAATGGGAGAATCGTCTGTCATGGCGTCTGTTTTTGGGATGCGCGTTAGATACTCTGTGTATTTGAAGAAATTAAGAACATTTTCAGAATAAATTCTTTAATTCCGAGTGCAAACACAAGAATTTGTATTTAACTCGTTATATATTTTACTAAAAATAACAAAGTTCAAGCATTCCCATTTTTTTTTCAAAAGACAACATTCAAGTAATTCAACTCATTATTTCATATTTTTGAAAGAAAATTGTATAAAAAAAATTTTTTTGAGGGATAAAAAATTGGATTTTTAATATTATTTACCTCTTAGCGTCTGATGGAAAAATATGGCGTTATATTTTATACACCAGACGTCACTATGAATTTAGACTAATATACAGTGTATTATAAACCTATTTGTATGGAAAATTTAGAGGTACATTCACATTTTCACTCTTAACTTTTGAACCGCTGGACCGATTTGGCTCATTTTCAATACTAAACTTTTGGGTATAATATACATCAATATGTGTAAAAACGAGCAGACCGTATTGCGTTTTCGCTCTGTGGTCGCCATTTCAACAGTCAGATGGACATCGCTAAATCGTCTTAAAATTGAATAAGGATTAAGAATATATATTCTTTATGGAGTCTTAGAAATATATTTCGATGCGTTACTACGGAATGACAAACTGATGAGGGTATACCTCATCTCAGTATGTGGAGGGTATAAAAATAATAATTTTGTTTTGTTTATTTTATTATATTATAAGGAAAATATTCCTAAACAGGTTTTAATCGTGATTTTTGTTTAATATATATTAGGGTGTCCCGACATATGAAGTTCTTACGAATTGGATTAATTATGTGGTTACTAATTTTTTTCAATTAAAAATAAAGATACTGTACTACTATTCAAATAACTACTAACATTTCCAGCAGAAGTTCCCTGAGTGTATGTAAAAGTGTAAAGATTATTATTGAAAATATTTATATTTTTTAAATAGATTTGTAGTGCCTAACCGAGTATTCGGCTGTTCGGCCAAGTTCGGCGTTCGACCAAATTTTGGCCGAACTTGACCGAACACCGATTATTTGAAAGAATTAAGTACATTTTCAGATAAAATTCTTTAATTTCGAGTATAAATTTTTTATACAAACAAAAAAATTGGTTTGTCAAAACCAACCGAAATACATATTTTATTAAAACTTAAAAGTAAACTAAAAAGTTCGGCTTCGGTCGAACCTTTTACCGCATCATTTAAAAGTTTTCAGCAAGTACATAATATTAAAAAAAAAATTTATAAAAAAAATTCAAATGACACTTTACTAGTAGTGTCATTATTTTTATTATTGTTGCTCTGTTTTTTTGCTAGAACTTTTAAATAAGGGAATATACCCAATTGTGGACTGTTCCCTAAAGTGGACATTACGTTTTTTTTTGTGTTGTTGCATCAATATGTCAAAACGACAACTTTCATCGAGTTTAATATCAGCTATCACTATTTACAGTTTCGACTTAAATTCACATGTTTTTCTTGGTTTTATTCTGTAATTTTTCGGAAAAATAAAAAGTAAATAACAAACAAGTTTTCAAGAATTTTCCAAGTCGGATTTAAGAATTGCATTCACAATTTTAATAAAACTAATTGATTCCATAAACACAAATATAATAAATAAAACAAAAATGTGAAAAATTAAACTTGCATAATGTTCCCTAAAGGGGAACCAAGTTCTAACCTCTTTTAAATGGTTTACGCATCACTTTTAACTGTTATTGTCTATTGTCTATTTTAGACAACTGTTCAACATATTTCACAACAAAAAAATATCGTTTTTTAACGCAATTAAGAAAGTTGGCATTAATATGGAAAACCTTTAAGCAGCTTTAAACGATACATAAAACGTTTTAATAAACAAAATTAAAATAAATCTTAATTTAAATAAATTTTTTTGTCGATTTTACTTTTTTATTAATAATTTTGTATGCTTTTTTAGAGTTTTTTTTTTTATTAAGGTACACTTTAGAATAAAAAATTATGTTATGTTACAGTATTTTAATTTTTTATCGGCCATTCCACGGTAGATCGGTTTTTAAAAAATAAAAAAATATGCAAAAAGGGTTTAAGTTTTAACATTCGTAGTTTCTTTAGTATATATCGGATCATTATCAATTAAAATTCATTGCAATAGTACACTCCTCTACTTTAATATTGTAGAGTACATTTTCTTTTCAGCGTTAAAAAGAAATGCATTTTTTATGGAATTTATTTTTAAAATGCAATTTCCTAAAATTTTGCCACACTCGATTTAAAAAAAAAATAATAATGTAAAGGGTCCGCCAAATAACTTTTTTTTTGAAAATGCTATAAAAAAAACTACTGAATATTTTCTCAAATTTCTTTTTTATTTGAAAGTACAATCCTTCCGGTTAATAATGGAAAATAATTTCATTCAAATTGCTGCCTCGGCTGGCCATGCAGTATGAGATTCATCAAAAAGATGATTTTTTTGGCAAAATCGGCATCGGAAAAAAAACGTTAGATTTGCAAATTTTTTCTTTACCATAAAGTTGCACTTTCACTTTTTTGGGTTCCGGGGTTTAACTATTTTTTAATGATTTTTTTGAAAAAAAAACGCTTGTAGCAGTTGTACATAGAAATAACAATCTGTTATTTTTATTTTATTTTTTCAGATTTATTAGGATTAAATTTAGAAACGTAGATTTTTTTCGTACGTAAAAGGTTAAAGAATATACTAAAAAAAATTTAATTTTTAATCCTGTCGAGCAGAGAAACAAGCCGATCGGCGCAAAATCGGCTGCGCGCCGCCGCCGTTTTAATCGGCTCGCATCGGCTTAAAATGTGAGCCGGCTTTTATTTGCGCCACCAATTTTGTTACCATTTTAATCAGTCTTGTTTATTTGTAAAACGTGTAAAAAATAACAAAATTGACAGAAAGAAGAAAGAATTAAAAATAAAGGAAAACTGCAAAAAAATTTGATTTTTACTTTAACCCATTTGATCCCACTGTACTCGCTTGAGTACAAAAAAACAGTCAACTTTGTGATGCTATATCTCACATGTTCATATTTTTTTTAAAGAGTTATTTTTGTTTTTTATGTTACGTTAGTGTTAATATTAAATATGCATAAATGGTAAACATAAAAAATTACGCGGTAAATTTTCAAATTCTTTTTTGTCCACCGTGTTTTCCGTTTTTGTGTATCACTTTTGCTTTAAATTAATTGTGGTAAAATTTATGTGAAAAAGAAATTAAACATATTAAAACTTTAGTAATAAAAAAAAAACTGTGAAAAGTGTTTTTGGTGAGCATAAATATTGGTGTACTCGCTTGAGTACAATGGGATAATGTATGTAATATATTTCGTTTAGATTTTAGTTTTTTGCGATGTATATTAGAACGTTTTATGGTAAGCGATTTGAAAGCATTGTCGCTGCTACTGACTATGCTATTCATGAAAATCACACAAACTTTGATTTTGCTATCATTCCTCCAAATACTGGCCATGAAACAGATGAGGAAGACATTGATGAAGGCAATTTACTGCGTGATGATCTACCACACGATATTCCAGGTGAATTGGAATTACTTTGCAGTAGCGACAGTGAAGATAATGTCCCACTTGCAGATTTATGAAAATCTATATTAGCAATAAAATGGAGGAAAAAGGGCAATGAATATGGATATGCCTAGTACCAATATCTTTGAAACTTCTAAGCATGAAATGAATATTGCGTTGGAAGGCAAAAAACCTGTAGAAGTACACAACATAAAGTTCAGAGGCAAGAAATGGTGGTAGCCTCTTTTTACGTCAATGATTAATTCGTGTGTGGTAAACGCCTAGAAGCTTTATAAGAGTGCCAACAATAGCAACATAGATCTCTTGAATTTTCAACGAGAAATAGTACGCTTCTACCTACGAAACCATACTATTCGCACAATACAACCAACACGGTCCACTACATTATCAATAGCAACATCAGCAGGCAATCACTTCCCGAAACGTATCCAAAATCAGCTAAAATGCAAAGTATGCCACCAAAGAATTCCATGGATTTGCGAGTTTTGCAACGTCACACTTTTCGTAGAAAAAGAATGTTTTAAAATATTTCATACGGAATATATAAATACGCCTAATTATAATTAATTTAATTTTGTGTTATTTTATTTATGTAATATCCAAAAATGTCTGAAAATGTAAATAAAATTTAATTTCAACTAAAATGCGTATTCATGTAAAGAAAGCTTAATGTAGCAACATTTGCACCCGTATTGTCCCATTGTACTCGTATGGGTGCAGCCCAAAAAACCCTTTTCCAATTTTTTTTTTTATTTTAATTTTTATTTTAATTTTTATTTTAATTTTATTTATTTTTATTATTATTAATTAAGTCCTTATAAGATAGAATTATAACAAGAAACCCAATATTTTTGTTTTAAAGGTGGTTGGGTTCTAATGGGTTAATAAAAGTATGGAAAATCTTGAATCTTCAGAATCAGATTCTGAAGAAGTTCTCGGTGTTTCAGAGGACCAAAATTATTATCGAAGATAATATTAAAACAAAAAAAATGAAAAAGATTACGCCAAAATTAGTGTTAGTTATAGCAGTGGCTCAGAGTGCAGGAACCATTTTGGGCATTAGGAAATATCAAATAAAAAAGTATTAGCAAAGCAAAAATTTTGCAAAATTTTCTTTCGACACCAAAACAAATTATGCATATACCTAAAATACTTCTAAAGATCCATGCATAATTATGCATTATAATGCAAGGGAAAATTCGCAGATTTTTCTGAAAATCTTTGATTTTTAACAATTAGCCTTTATTATTAACAATAAGCCAGCCCAACTTAATTAAATCTTTATAATTAATAACTTGTGCATATGCTTGGAAATATTTTTTTTAGTTGATTACTAACAAGATCTGATGAAAAATATAGCGATATATCACTAGATTCTATCTAAAAATCGTCAAGATAACAACAGTTACAAAAAACAGCATTTTAAGCCGTCAATTCAGACGCCGCCGGTTTTTTTAACCTAAACGCCGCCGCCACCGTAGCTAAAGCGGTTGCGCCGCCACCGCCGACAATTTAGGGTCGGCTTTCGAGCCCGCTTTTGATTTGGAATGTTAGTAAAAGAAAGAAACGTGGGCTTAAAAGGGTTAAAAAAATTAAAAATTAAATTTTTAAAACATAATATTTTAGTAAATTCTTTTATCTTTCAAGTACAGAAAAAATCTTAAAAAATAAATGCATAGTTTTTTAAAGAGAGGCCTTTATATTTTAGAGGTCGCCTTAAAACTACATTTTTAAATTGAATATTTGAATTTTGATGAATAAGAAGAAAAATAACAAATAGGTTTTTTTTTTCTTTGGAAAAATTATACAAGCGTGCTCCAATAATTCTTTAATAATAGATAAACTCCGGGAACCAAAAAAAATTAAGGTGGTATTTTTTAGTAAAAATCCTATATTTTGCAAATACATATAAATATATAAGCATATTTTTTTCAAATCGAGAGTGGCCAAATTTCTTAAAAGTTTATTTAAAAAACAAATTGCGTAAAAAAGGCATTTATTGTAGACGCTGAAAAAAATGTAATTTTGCTATAACAAAGTTGGGGAGCATACCATTCGAATGCAATTTAAAAATTGACGATCAGATGTATATTTAAGAAAATACGAACAATCAAACTTAAACAATTTTTCATTTTTCAAAAAAACAAATTCGCGCTTAAGACCGTCGATTTTTTTTCAAATTTGAAAGACTACAAATGACAATTTTTGAGTGGTTCCATAGAATTTCTAAATGCAAAATCTTATTTGAAATCTGAAAACAAATTGTAAAAAAATACCCTTTTTGGCCAGTCTTCGTTGGAATGGCCGATATATATTTTTTTTTTTGGGCAAGCGAAAATAAAATCACAAGTAATTGACGTACGAAATATTTGTCTTTGTTCCAAAGTTCATTGCCTTTATTTTATGATATTTTTTTAAGAGCTTTTAGTGTTTTTGTTTATTTTCTTGTTAACCGTTTCTTTTTTACATACTATTTTCTTAAGTAGCTTATATTAATATCGGTTTTTATTCGAAAAAATATATAAAAAGTTTAAAAAATAATTTGAAAGTATGCATTCTTAGCCGATTGTAAGCTTCTCATCGATATAAGACAACATTTCAAAAAGATCAAGGCCTAAATCACACTATGAAACATTTAAACAAGGGAACTTAAAAGTCGCTCTAGCTGAAATATAAATAGAAAAGACTTGGCATTTGTCCTCAACAACATAGCCAAGTTTCATTCAAATCTGCGGATTCACCACTGTGTAGTTTCCTTGCATGATATAAGGTAAAATATCTTATTTTTAAAATTTTAGTATAGAGTCATTCCTGAAGACCTGTTGAGCGAAAATATGACTTTTTCAACTTTACCCATTCCGATTAGCATGAAGCTTGGTATACATAATCTCCTAATTAGTACACACAGAGAAATAAAGTGCCAACCGAATTTAAAAGTGTATATTAATGGTAACAACTTATAAATGCAGTAAATACAATGATATTTGCATTAGAGAACTGAATATTTTGGGCATTCCAACTGAGCTTAAGCTGAATTGGCCGAACTCTGTTGTGAAAACTAATCTTAAGTTGTGACAACCGTCTGAAATTTATAATCACTCAATTTGAGTCGTAGTAACTGAATTTCAGTTGGCAAATAGCTAAATTTTTCTCTGTGTGTATGGCGAAAAAATTGTTTTTATTATTTTTTTTAATTCGTTAAAAAACGTAGAAAAGCGATTTATCGCTGCTTAAAGTTGGTATTTTTTTAAAAAATTTAGAAAAACACATACTGTTCAAATTGTCGTTATTATTGAAAGCGTAGTCCGATTTTAAAATATAATATCTCATTTGCAAGCTTATTTTGTTTTCTATGAGATATGTTAAGCTTTGATATAAAAGCTTTTCAAAAAGGATAAAAAAATTTCAAAAATTTCAAATTTCTATTATAAAAACAAAAAACTAATAAAACTACAAAAAAGGACATATTTTGATTTACACGATTAACTGGATTAATCGACCTAAATTGTTCGAATTATTCGTTACTCGAAATTGGCCATTTTAATTTACTCAAACAGTTCTTTGATTAAAATTCATCGATTAATCGAGTAACGGTTAATCGATTGAATACCCTAATAAAGGGTGATTTTTTTAGCCACTTTCTTTTTGCCAACACTGTTTTTGGCAGCTCAGCTGTTTTCGTGTAACATGTTACTGTTAAACATGTTCAGTTTGGTCTATAATTTAACCATGAATCGACTTACAAACGGACAACGCTTGCAGATTATTGAATTTTATTATCAAAATTCATGCTAGGTTAAGAAAGTGCATCGTGCACTTCTTCCAATTTATGGTTACAATTTTTTTTTTTTGTCCAAATTGGAAGAGCTGGACTTGGGTGACATGTGGTTTCAACAAGACGGTGCCGCATGCCACACTGCACTCGAAACAATGGCCCAATTGAGAGGCGAGTTCGGTAAACAGCAAGATATATTTATATAGGTAGTCTTAGTATCCCAGCTGTTTATCTTCCTCTTACCTGGTTTTGACATTCATTTGTACTGTATCTTGAGTACAAAGCAATGTCAAACCCCTGTTGTTTTTGTATTGTTTGTAGTTGTTTGTTGTAGTTGTTGTTCTAGTAAGACTACCTATATAAATATATCTTGGTGAACAGTTTATTTCACGTTTGGGGCCGGTCAATTGGCCGCCTAGAAAGTGCGATTTAACGTCTTTAGACTATTTTTTGGTGGGGGGTTATGTTAATATTGAAGAATTTATTCGCGAGATACCGGCCGATATGTTGGAGAGAGTATGCCAAAATTGGACCCAGCGTATGAACCATTTGAGGCGTAGCTGCGGTCAACATTTACATGAAGTCATCTTTAAAAATTGAATTATATAGATCTTTCTTAAGACTCAAATAAAGATTTCATACATTTCTCTAAATATGATGTTTTTTTTTTTTTAATCAAATTCGGAAGCTCTTAAAAAATCACCCTTTATATATCCATATCGGACGTTTTTTCTGCCGAGTGTACAAGTTTTTTGCTTTCAAATTTGTTAATGACAATCGACTAGCCGAACATTAAAGAGTCACGTGTCTGTATCAAGCAAATTTGTCCAGCCAATGACCTGTGTATCTGGAGAAATTGTTAATTCTCAATACATATTGTTAATCAATTAAAAATTCAATTAATCGCCAAGTACCATATAGTCTAGATTTTATAAATGGCCTGATGGTATAAAATACAATGAGTCACTCAACTCAACTCACATTTGACTTAAAATTTAAGAGATGCAAATGTGAAAAAATAACAATCAACAACAACAACAAATAGATATTTAAGTTAATACAAACAAACACTCGTACATGATGTATGAGTCTGTCTGTCTGTCTCTCTGGCTGTATGATGATGGAAGCAAAAAAAAACCGAGAAAATAACAATAGATAAAACTGATAAGACACGTAAGGTAAAAAAAAGTAAGATTAATAAATGAATGTAAATTGATACACCAACGAAAGTATGGTTAAGAGCGACAAGGATGAAAAGGATAAATATAAAAATTCTAAAAGAAAGTAATTCCAATAAGGTGTGTGTTTCTGTACGCGATATAGGGGATACATATTTCACATAGATATATGTAAATATATATATATTTATTAAAAGCAATAAAAGAAAATAAAAACTTACCTTGAAAATTAGAAATGAACTCGTCGTAACTTTGGCAAATGATAAAGAATACAAATTGAAGCAAATGTGCAGAGGAAATATGAGAGAAAAAAATCACATGATAAGTTTTGTCATCAAAATTAGGACTCGATTGGCATCCCCTATATGGCACATGTATTTTCAATCGTTGTTAGGAAACCAAGAAACAATTTATTTTTTTGTTTTTCTTATTCGTTATTCTTTTTTTTAACACAATAAATGATTAACAGAATAATTTATCTTAAATATTTTTTTTTTTTTTTTACATTTATCTTTTCATTTGAATCGCCCCTTATTGGAATTTTTTGTTAATTTTTTTTTTGTACCACTTGACACTCTATACAAAACAATAAGACGAACAAAAATGTATTTTATCGCACCCGCATCGACGTAAAGATGTCAGGCAGAGAAGGAAAGTACTGTGACACGGGACAAACGAATTAAATAAACCCGATAAACACAGAAAGAGGGTGAGACTGTGTTATAGCTTCCAAGTACATACGATAAAAATAACACCCATACACGACGCACAAAGGATGCTTTTTTTTCTTCGATGGCGATGTTAGTATTAGAAATTTTTTAATTTTTCCTTTCGCATACACTTTGTGTATGTTTAATTTTTGCAAAACATTTATAGTATAATTTACATTTTTTGTTGTTATATATTTTTTTAATTTATAATTTTAAATTTGCAAAACAAACACAGAAAACGAAACACAACCGTCGCGCTTCAGGATTTTTTTATAAATGCTAATATGATATATAGCAAGATATATTTATATAGGTAATCTTACTAGAACAACAACTACAACAAACAACTACAAACAATACAAAAACAACAGGCATTTTGTTGTTGGGTACAGTACAGTAAGATGTCAAAACCATGTAAGAAATGTCAAAATCAGGTAAGAGGAAGATAAACTACTAAGCTACTAAAACTACCTATATAAATATATCTTGATATATAGTAACCTACCGCAGGGATGATAAAGTTGGTACTATAGTACTTGTTATGGTACTATTTGTACCTTAAAAGTACTATTAAATGAAAAGAATGATGCTATAAACACATAGACGACTGCAGCTACACGACTACAGCTTGTCAAAAATAAAATACACACGTTTATATGAAGACGATTATTTTGGCACCAACACAGCTACACGGCCACCCGACTACTTTTGCCGCTGTAGTCAACTTAGGATAATTTCTATTTTTGTTGGCTACAAAACAAAAATAGTGTTGACAATAAAACAAAATATGTAACAAATTAGTGCTTAAAAATATTTTATATTGTTAAACATAAAAAACGTTGCATTAATATTCAAAAGGGGTTAGATAAATCTATGTTTACGTTATAATAATGTATTATAAATAAGTAATTGTATTTTTAAGTTATCTTTATATACGTGTCTACAACCATGCATGTTGTTATATTTTAATAAAGCAAAAAAATATGTAATTGGCACTTCTGAAATAAAAATTCATTTGTATAAAAAACAGCTGTTTACTATGTTGCTGTCGTTTCCAAAATAATAAGCACGCCGACGATTGCAGTGAACGGCATTTGTAGTCGTGTAGCTCTGTAGCCTGCTGTGGTCTATGTGTTTATTGCTGAATGTCAACCACAAACTTTCAACACTAAAAACATACACGCAGAAAAAAAAACTTGTGCGGGACCCGATTTTGGGAGCCGATTCTCTAAGAAAAATGATACCTAAAATCTATCGTTTTGACAATGTTACTTACGAAAACATTGAACTAAACAATGGAAAATTGTTGTTTTGTACAAAAATTGTTAAAATTATTTGAAATTTTGTTTAATATGTTCGTAATTTAACTTCGAAAAGTGGACGATTGGCGATTACTGCCCACTTTTCAAAATTAAATTACGACCATATTTAATAAAAATGTTCAATAATTTTAACAATTTTGGTAAAAAAAACAACAAATTTCAATGTTTTCGTAAGTAACATCGTCAAAACAATAGGAATTAAGGTATCGTTTTGAACAAAACTATATCGTTTTTCTTAGTTAATTTGCCCACTGGCCATAGACTAACTAGACCGGACACGAGAATTTAAAGTCTGGCAGAACTAACAAATTTTCTCAAATCCGCCTGATTATGTAAGGCGTAGACGTTTTTAAGCCATTTTTACAGAAAAGTCGTTATAACGACTATTATTGCAATATTTAACAGTCGAGTACAACTTATGGTTCATCAAAATTGCATATATTAACCAAAAAAATTAATTTCTGTTAATTTGTATTTGTTTGGAGTCGTTTTTACTGAAAACGAATAAGAAACATATTTATGTTTGAAATCAAAGCTAATAACATTTTCCAAGTTTCTATTTAATGTTTGCATAATTTATGGGAAAAATCTTTATTAGTTGAAATGCAATGAACTTAGTAGGCAACGATTTTTTTATGTGTATACTAGAAAATAGTTGGCATTCCGAAATTCTGCAAAAGAACTATAAATCTGGTAGCACAATTTAACAGCTGATATATGTAATCAGTTCTGTTTGAGTGCCGTTTTTAAGGAAAATAAAAACATCGCAGAAACGCATTCTAGAAAATCGAATTATTAAAATTCGTAATTAATCATTAAAATGCCTACAGAAATTGAAAATCTAAATCCTAGTGTATATGGCAAATGTAAAGAACGCACAATTACCCAAGCAGAGGCCGATGAAAATGTTGCCGATCCATTTGATAAACGAGAAATATTTGGTAATAGCGTTGAGTTATTTAAAGAAACTGTTTAACTATAAATATTTGTTTCTTAGATCTTATACGCAATATAAATGATCCAGAACATCCATTATCATTAGAAGAACTAAGAGTCGTACAGGAGGATTTAATCAAAGTGGATGATGCAACAAATGAAGTTTTTGTTCATTTTACGCCAACTATACCGCACTGTTCCATGGCTACTCTGATTGGACTCTCGATAAGAGTCAAACTTTTAAGATCTCTGCCACCACGTTTTAAAGTAACTGTTGAAATAACTCCTGGAACCCATGCTTCCGAAAATGCTGTCAATAAGCAACTGGCCGATAAGGAAAGAGTTGCGGCCGCTTTGGAAAATAAACATTTAGCTGAAGTTATTAATCAGTGTATAGCTTTAAAAGAAGTTGCTGCAGCTTAATTGCTATAAAAAAAAGTTATGGATATTTGTTTTCTTTCGTTTTTTTTTTATTAATAAAAACAACTAATTGGTTATTAAACGTTCACAAACTTAACTACTCTTTTTTGCTTGTATGGTAGCAGACGTTCGTGGTTTTGTAGGATCATATTTATATGTTTTAACCAATGGACCTTTACCAGCTTTTGCGAAACGTATTTCATCTAACCTCTGACGTTCTTCCAGTTCTTTAGTGATTTTCATATTTTGCCAAGCTGTAATGATAATTAAAATGAAAAAAAAGAAAGAAGTTTTTTTTTAAATGTCACTTACAATCCTTCATGCCTTCCACAAATTTCTTTTTCTTTACTGGTAAGTTTTCCGCTTTATGTACCACCATTTTATCAATTTTAAAGTAATCACGTACAGCAGGAATTTTTAAAATCGCAACCTTGAAGAAAAGAAACAAAGTGTAACAGATTATTATTAATATTGTCAGTTTATAAGAACATTTTCTTAAAAGAGAAATCATTAAATCAGGCTTTTCTTTAAAAAAATTTAATTATTAGAAATCGTTTTCATACGGAATTTTCAAATTTCAAAAATTGTCAAATTTAGACATTCACCGGATTTATTTTTAGATTTATATTATTTTGTTAAAAATTTCATAATTTCATTTGAAATTTTTAAAAATACATATTTTTATCAAAATCTTATATTTATTCGCAAATATAATGTGAAGGTAAAAATTAAAATCAGGCCAAACAGCAAATACAATAATTATATCAGAGCTTTAAAGAATTCCTTCAAGCTTGATTCACATGCTAGCCAGCCCTGTCCACCCATATCTATTATTTCCCAGTATGAAAGATACGAAATATCATTTTCAAAAGAGAATTTACAATAATTTGACAATTCGTATCAACAAACTGGGAATTAGTAGATATGGGTGGCCAGGCCAGGGGGTGGATAGCGTGTGAATTGATTCTAATGTATTCTTAATTGGTCACATTCGATTTTATATCAAGAGATCTCAATATTTTTTCATCATTCGATTTTTTGAAATTAAAAAAAAAATTATAATTAGAAAAAAACTGCTAAAATTTAAAAACGCTAATATTTTAAATAATTGCCTAAACTTAAAAAGCGCAAATAAAAAATTTGTCAAAAATAAAAAAAATTAGCCAAAATTTAAAAAAATTACAAAAATCAATTAAATAACCAAAATTAGGAAAAATCGCTATAACTGAAAATTTGAAAAGCGACCAAACTTGAAAAAATTTTCAAAATCGCCAAAATTTAAAAAAGTCACTAAAATTAAAAAGATTGTTAAATCGCTAAAACAAAATGTTTAAAAAAAATTTGCACCACCACCAAATTAAAAAACAATCTACAAAATTGAAAAAATCCTCAAATATGAAAATATTGGGAAAAAATAGCAAAAATTTGATTACCAATATTAAAAAAGTGGACAAACTTTGAAAAACTCGCAAAATTTTCAAAATTTAAGAAAAATTTTCAAAATTTAATAATTTTGCAACAAAAAAAAATATATCCAAAAAGGTTATTGAAATAAATTAATGAAAATAAAGTTTAATTATTTAAATAAAAAAAAAAAAAATCGCCAAAGTTTAAAAAAGTCAGCCAACCCGAGTAAAAAAATGTATATATAATTATATATAATCGTATATGTATAGCACCATATATACATAATTAGATATAATTATATATGGGGTTGATTATTCAAAAAAATTTTATATGGTGCTTTTAAAAATTATATATGGTCCGATATATAATTATATCTGCCTTATATAAATATATCAATTTTTATATAATTATAAAAAATTACATATACCAATTTTTCGGATGTAATTATATATAATTATATCCACCAATTTCAGTATATAATTATATATAATTTGATATGGTTTATATAATTTTTTTAAATCGGGAAATTCAAAAAACAAAACAGCCAAACTTTAAACAAACAAAAACCACTGAAATTAAAAAAAAATGCTACAGGCGATGTTCCATATATGTAAATGCTCTTTGCCCTCTGCGATGCATAGTTTTCGAGAAAAACACGATTTCAAATTCGAGCCAATCAAATCGAAATGTTTTTTCTTAAGCTCTTTTGTTTTTCAATATTAAAAAGAAAATCTCAAATTCAAATAAACTTTTCTCATATTTAACTAGAAAATTACAATTGTAATTACAGTTGGAAATTGTGTAGTTTTTTGTGTAATTTGAGCTTAAGACCAAAAAAAAAAAGTAATTCTAATTTACTTACTTGTCCCAATGATATAAAATTACTGCAAGCCCAGTATGTCAATATGGCAGCAGGGAAATTCATTGTAAATGGGAAAATAGCTATGGGCAAAGCTCTCAGCACATATTTCATCATACCCATATTTGCGGCATTTAATCTAGCACTATCTGTACCAACTTCAATGGTCAACATTAAAGTGGCACTTGTTATGACTGGCAACATAAATGTAGGATCGGCAATGGTCAAGTCGGTAAACCAAAACAAACCACCATCACGCATAGACTCGACCGGAGTATTAGCCATTTCTCTTAAGCCCATAAAGAAGGAAATAAACAGGGGGGCCTGAGCTAATGGCACAATTAAATTCTTCAAGGGATTTAATTCCTTTTCCTTCATAAATGTCATCATTTCTTGGGCATATCTAGCCGAATCAATAGCATTGCCCGATTGCCTGGCTTCGGTCATTTTCATTTGTAATAGTTGCATCTGAGGCATATTATTGTTCATTTTTGCCGCATTACGCTGTGACATAATTACCAAAGGGAAAATAATTGTACGCACTATTACCGTTCCAATAGCAATGGCGCCCCACCATGGTATATCTAAAGTGACATGCAGGAATTCCATACAGTTTTGTACCAGGCCCACTGGAGACCAACCCCCCAAGCCTATAGAGGCAAATGTAGGTTCTCCCAAAGCGTTTAGAGCTAGACTTGTAGCATCTCCTACTGTTTCGGGAGCTACAGGTGCTGCGGGTATATCTGCCAAATTTACTATAGTCTTTCCAGCTACCCTCGCTAGCCTCTGCACTGGCATATCTAACTCCCATTGTAGGCAAAGCTAAAGCCATTAGGGGTAAATGTGTATGACTGGTCCCTCCTTTTAATCTGTGTTGCCATGTTTTATCAGTACCAACATGTAAATCTCTCGTATTTATAAAAGTTGCAGGAAAACCGGATGATGTAAACTGAAAATTGTAAACACAAAAAATTTAATTCATTTTCTCATTCAAACGTTTTTACAGGTTATGTCATGAGTTTTGTCGGTGACCACATATTCTTCTTCGGATAAACTTACTTTATTTTGCAGATTTATTTGTGTTAATATGTTTGCATTACGCAATAGCTGTAGACGTTGTAATATCATCTTATATTTTTAAATTTATTTTATCTTATTGTATCTTGATTTTTATTTAGAAAAACTGCAATGTTTTTAAAATTCCTGCATTCGCGTATGACATTTTCACGTAAAAGAGTAGTATTGTGTAGTTCGTGAACGAACTAGTTCAATTTAACTACTAACTCAATTTAGTTCATCATTATCGCTCTTCTAGTTCAACCGTATATTTCGTTCTTTTTAAGGTACCCCCATACAAATTATTAGTGTCCGACCGAACAGTTCGGCCAAAAAACTATATTTTGTCGGTTTTTTTAATTTCTAGAGGCAATGATGATAAATCTTGGTACTCAAAATAGCATCTAATTAGCCCAATAAACATTTTTCCATCCGCCAAATTTGTCCATAATGCTTTAAAGTACCGAATACAGACCAAATGCATTTTAGAAAATTTATAAAATGTCACAATGTGGCCAACAGAAAAATAAAAATATTTTTCACATTTCTTGGTTGAGCAATAAGAATCAAAACCTTCTAGATTTTTTCCAATATATTGTACAACTTTCCAATAAGTAATAACAAAATAAAAAGTATAAAATCAACTATATACTATATATATATATTTATATACGTTTGTCTCTATTTTTTTTTTTTTTTTTTTACTTTTAAATATATACATTTTATTTATGTTTTTAAAAATTGTTTAATTTTTATTAAGATTTGATTTTATGTTAAATATAATTACTATTAGCAGTATGTTTTAAGTTAGTTGTATGTAAGCCATATTTGGGATTGGTTTGAATTTGTATAATAAATTAAATTAAAAAAGCGTATAAGTTACCTAAGTTTATTGTATGGAATACAACTTCAAAAGTTCTTTTTTGACATGTTAGACAAACAACTTTGGTAAAAGGTACTTAAAAAAAAAACACTACGAACATTTATACTTTAAAAACTTTGTAAACTTTACATGTGTATTGGTTTTATATAAAATTTCATTGTTCTACTTTATTAAAAAGATTACAATGAAAAAGCCTTTTATTTAATATTTTTAATAATATAAAATTATTGGTACTTTTTTGTGTAAAAAGTTAAATAAATATAATAAAATGTTTAACTTACATTACACACATTTCACAAAAAACCAACCATTCCTGTGGTATCAGAACTAACCATTCCAGCGGCACACAGTTTCAGGCAAGAAAACGCTAAAAAAAAGAGAAATCCAATAAAATAAAAATTCATTAATATTTATTGCAATTTTATTTCAGCATAAATACATACCAATTTCAAATTATTCTCTGCCCTTTTATTACAACTTACTGATTTTGAGTTTTTTATTGAAAAAACTATAGACTTATGAAAAAAAAAAACAATCCCTATTTGGCTTGCCGTATGAAGATATGGTTGTTTATATATATTACACAGTCAAGTTTTAAAGTTTTCTTTTACAAATTGGTGAAAAAATCATTAAATAACTGCTAACTACTAGTTTGACAGCTTTCAAAAAAAAAAAAAAAAAAATAGGTAAGATACAAAATAGTACACGTTGAAAAACAAACAATGTGAAATATTTTAAATTGCAAAAGAAATGATAATTTACACTTCCCCTTCGGTTGTTTATACTGACTTATATAACTTCTATCTACTTTATATAAAAAAACTTTCAAAGTTGACTTCGATATTCTTACACTATTTTTTTTTTGCGTGTACGAAATTATTATTATTTTTTTTAATTGGACTAGAATAGCGATCTAGTTTCTTGTATCAATTGATAAAGATCGCCCACTCAAACGAACTATAATGCCAAAGCACAGACTCGATACAAGTGACAAAATTATTTATAAAAACCGTATTTTTTAAATAACTTTGTTTCTGATGCCGTGTGAGAACGGGTAAGAACGTTGAATTACCCATTAGTTAGTATTGACACTGTATTGTGTATATATATTTGTTTCGTTCTAACACGATATTTTGAAGAGTTGCCATCGACAGTATTTTTGGTAAAATTTGTGAGTGCTACCAGACTTTAAATTTTCGTGTCCGGTCTAGTTAGTCTAAGGCCCAAGTCAATTTTACCAGTGGGGTCTCTATCCACCTGTCTCTCCAGAATGTACATAAATCTTGGATTAAGTTAAATAAATAATGGGTCGATTATGGATAGCAACCGAACTTCAGTTGCGTTGCCAAAATCATATTACGTATGACAACTTCAGTTGTCATAGAGTAATTATATTGGCAACCGAAAAGTTCTGGTTGCTGTAGAATTTTAAGCAAACAAAAAAGGCGGGAACATTAAAAATTAAGTATATTTTATTGTTAAATTATTTGTAATAAATATATAAATAATATTTTATATATATTTTACATACATATATTTTATATAATAAATATTTTAAATAATTTTATTAGATTTTAAAATGGTGAAAATCACAACCCGAAAACAATTTGAGTTGTTGGTCCAACAACTCGAAAAATATCCATTTACATACAACATTTTTAATTAAATAATTTTTTTAAACAACACTTTTATTAATTTATTTTTTATACAAATTCACATTTGTCAACCTTTTTTTTATTTGTTTACATTTTTTCAGTTGCTGAACTGTCAAAATAAAATTATCGATACCAAGATATATTTATAAGGTAGTTTTAGTAGCCCAGCTGTTTATCTTCCTCTTACCATGTTTTGACATTTCTGACACGGTTTTGACAGTACAAAGACTGTATCTTGAGTAATTTGAAATGTCAAAACTCTGTTGTTTTTGTATTGTTTGTAGTTGTTCTAGTAAGACTACCTATATCAATATATCTTGATCGATACCTTTTTGGCAACTGGCGAAGGTTGCTGTACATAATACCAATTTTCTTTCAGTTGCGTTGCCAGTTGACAACGCAACTGTAGTTCGGTTGCTATCGACCCATAATTTTTTTTCTGTACTACTGCCTATACTACGAATTACAATTTTCATATAACATCATAATTGAGTTAAGTTTTACGTTCAGTTTTAATTTCTTTCTATTATAATTTTAAATTTGTTAAAGACGATAGTTTTTTAATATTTTGCAGACCAATACCAATATTTCGTATTTTATTCACTCTACAAAAAATAAAATGTAGACGTATTAAAAGCACTATTAAGGTAGAATTAGTCTTGCCGTTCCGTAACGATTACTACATAATCTGAAACATGATCACGATATTTAAGATTGTACATAAATCGTTAATTGTTGTTAATTCAATAGTTTTGTTTGTTATTAGTCAATTTGTAATTTTTACTATATTTGCAATTATTTTTGCAATTTTGCTATTGATTTTAACGGTTGTTTTTTTCGCAGTTGAAAATTAAATTTTCGTAAATTTTATAAAAAAAAAAAAAATCAGTACTTTTAAGTACTTTTGCAGTCATTTTAAGCGTTTTTTTTTAGTAATTTCTACCTATTTAACTCGTTTAGTGAACTTTAGGAATAACTTTTTGTAATAACACTGATATAATTTACACTTTCTAAGGATTTTAAGCGGATAGTTAGTAAAATGTTGGAAAAAAATAAGCAACACGTTGTTAAGCATCAGAAATGAATATTAAATTAAAACGTCCCAAACAAATCTGTCAAATATTGCAATAATAGTCGTTATAACGACTTTTCTGTGAAAATGCCTAAGAAAACGTCTACGTCTTTTGGTTAAACAACTTATGCAAAATATAGCAAAATGATAAAGAAATATTTTGAAATAGCAATCTTCGTTATTTTAAATAAATATATTCAAAAACTGCTACTTTACTTCATCATCACCATCATCCCTTTACTATTATCCGCCTCTAAATGATGTTAACATTTGAGACACAGAAAACAACAACATAAAATTGATACATATTTTTGAAATTTGAATTTTTTATTACCATAAAAGTTAAAGTTTGAAATATGTAATTTTTATAATTTTATTTTTCATTGTTTGTTTGTTTGCATGATTTAGTAAGAAAATAATAAATGAAATATATATATATTTTTTTTTTAGATAATTAATAAAATTCCTATAAAATTAGAAATATTAAAATGGAATAGAGCTGTTGTTGTAAACAAGGGATTAAGGAAAATAATTTACAGACTAATTTAAAAAAAAAAAAAATATATATTTAATTCAATTGTTTCATTATAAAGTAAAAAGACTTGAGGGAAAAAATTGGGCAGGGAAAATAATTGACAAAAGAAAAAATTGCAAACAAATGTTTCGATGAATTTACTCTTTGGCTTCTGCCTCTTTTGCGGTTTTGGTGGCATTTGTTGCTGATGCAGTAGCTGTGCCTGTTTTAGAAGTTCGTTGAGGTTTCGCTTTTGTGGGGCTTGTAACAGTCGTAGCCTTTTCTTTGACGTCTTCCTCATCTTTTGATTCCTCATTTTCTTCTGTATCATCTTTAGCATCATCTTTTTTACCATTAATTTCTTTTTTCTTTTGTTTTTCACTAAAATTTAATATAAATTTTGTTAAATTGTTAAATATAAACCTACCAATTTAATACTTATTTGATATACACACAAAAAAATATAGGGGAACATTTTAAAAAAAAAAGGATATAATATTACCAAGTATAGTAGGAACATTTCAACTAATAACTATTTCCAGTAAAGTTTGTCAATCAACAAAACATTTCTAACTTTTAACACTTATGTACAAGAAATTACCTATTATCTGTAATGTTCGTCCATATTTACTTTGTTACATTTTACCAAGTAATGCTTGATTAAAATATGCACACAAAATGTTAGAGGTATGTAATATAAGTTTGACATTTTGTAAAGATTTAGCATAATAGGAACAGTTGTATAAATAGATCAAAATGTTAAGTAATTTTGTATAATGTATGAAATCACTTGTCACTTGAAAATTTTGCAAGTGAAAATACAAAATTTAAACAATGGGAT